>JZKD02S0185511.1:0-22729 GCA_000966675.3 Picea glauca
AAATCATTTTTAGAAAAAATGGAAATCGACGAATATTTTTTTAGGAAAAAACATGGAAAATTATCCCATTTGTGAAATTTAGCCCCTAAAATCATCTATGTTTGGGAGAAATCTAGTTTTAGCTAAAGATTTCTAAGTTTGGAGAAAGTGTAAAAGAACAAAGTAGTTAATTCCATATTTATATAGAATTCGACTAGAGGATCAGATTCAAAACATAAAAGTTTGTATGTATTCCCAATCATAAATTTTATATGTTCCCAATATAAAGGTTTTTTTGATTCCTGACATATTTTCTTCTACAAGTGGTAGAAAATGGTCTCAGATAAATTGCATAAAAAAACAGGTCACAAATGAGTAGAAAAATGCAAACTTGAGAAGGCTATAACTTTTGGCTCAAAACTCAAAATGAAGCATGAGTATAATTATTGGAAAGATATTTCAGTGGGGAATGTATCTAAACACTCATAATTGGATTTGAATGCATCCATACTCCTCGTAAATTTTCTTGAAAGGATGATCTATAATCTAATTAATGACAATTCTGTAATATGTATAATTCTAACAACATTTGTTGCATGCACAGTCTTACAAAATTAGAGGTACAGGTAAAAAAAATTGGTTCCTATATGAGGATTAAAGATGGAGGATGCCCAAGGATCTTACAAACATGAGGATGGGATAAGAAGCTTACATGTCTATATGATAAATGCAGAGACTGAGTCCAATGGACGTAGGGGTAGAGTGGATCATGTAGAGATGGTTGAGGCTATGATAATCCTACAAAAAAATGTGCATAGCTATCGAGAAGACAAAAAAATTATGATGAGAGGTCAGGAGGAGTTATTATAGAGTCTGAATATGTTACAAAGATAAGTCAATAAATATTTTGGCACAAAACAAGAAACTAGTCAAGGAAAGTAGAAGCATCTACATCTCATGATATGAGGGGTGATCATAAGGGATATAAATAATAAAGGAGTATTAGTAGAAAACATCATCATCATCATTCACTAGGAAAATTGACTAGAATAGCACATGCACATTCATGGTTGGAGTGCATCCTAAGTGTGTCGTCTATCTGAAGACAAAGGAGGATGTCTGAACTAGATGATTTTCATGGAGATATTAGGAAGATTAAGAATCCTAATTTTGATGGTGATCATAAGAAATATGAATATGTAGAAGCATGGATTTTGGGAATGAGGAAATATTTCCAATTACACAACTATTCATCAAATGTAGAAGCCATGATTGCAACCTACCATCTTCCAGGAAAATAATTTATGCGGTAGGATTTATTCAAGCGAGTAAAGCATATTTATGAAAAGAAAATTTTGTGGAGGCAATTCAAGAGATATTTCTGGTAGCGGTACCTTCCATGGAATTATTATGACTAAAATATGAAAGATTTCTTTGAACTCAAGCTTGGAAGCATGAGAATGGATGAGTATGAGAAGAGTTTCCTTGAATTGTTGAGGTATGTTGGCTTCATAAAGAATGAAAAGGTTAAAATAAAAATAATTTTGAGTGGGATACCTTCTTTCTATAGTGATAAATTCCAATTTGATAACCCTAGAAACTTGGAAGAATCCATAAGAAAAGAAAAGTATTTGTATGAACAAAGTAAGACAAGGCCATCTTTTCAAAGAGGTTGGGATGAAAAAAAGAAAGGAAAGATGGATTAGAGGAAGAAAGGATTCAAGTGACCTTTATTTAGAAATAATTCTCAATCATATCAGCAAGGGAATATAGCACACAATGAGCCTATGATTATAGATTCATTTGGGAAAAGGAAAAAAAAATAGATCATAAAATGTTGGGGATGTAAGGGAGACCACTTGTATAGAGATTTCCCTCACAAAGGAGAAATGATGAGGATTGTTCAGAATATTCAAGAGGTTGATACAATTGAGGACATGGGAAAAAGCATACCAAGGATTTATGCATCCTTGGACAACAAACAAGTAGAGTACCAATCTCTCATGATTGAAGTAGATGGTAAAATTGATAATCAACCCATAACCATTTTAATTGATTCTAGAGCTATCCATGGTTACATAAATCCTAATCTCATTAAAAGATTTCATTTGAAAAGAATAAAACATGAGAATTATTGGTTGGTTCAGCTAGCCATGGGAGCTAAGAGAAGGATTATTGACATAGTCAAGGATTTACCAATGGACATGAATGGACTCAACACAAAGATAAACTTTAATATATATTTGGGTTTGTTATGACTGTATGACTGGTATAGATTGGTTGGAAAATAATCATGCTATCATAGATTGATACAACAAGGAATTCATCCATATTGATGAGGAAGGGAAACAAGAAAAATTTCAAGGGATTCCAAGGCTTGTATCTTTTAGAGAATTTTCATCCATTCAGTTAAAGAAGAGCTTCAGGAAAGGATGCTAGATTTATGCAGTCCAAATGGAAGAGGAAAAAAAATATAAAATAACAAGTGTTGAATACCATCTAGTCTTGAAAGGTTTTAAGGATGTCTTTGGGGAGATACTAGAGTTACCATGAAAGAGAGACATTGATTTCTCCATTGATTTAGTGCCTAGAGTTTCCTCAATATCCAAAACACCCCACAAAATGAGCACATCAAAGTTGAAAGAGTTGTAGATGCAGCTAGAATAATTTCTTAAGAAGGGGTACATTTGTCAAAATGTATCACATTAGGGTGCGCTAGTACTTTTTGTGAAGAAAAATGATGGAATTTTGGGATTGTGTATTTAAATAAAAAATATTAACAAGGTTACGGTAAAGAACATGTATCCTTTACCGCGGATCGATGATATCCTTGATTGAATAAAAGGAGAGAATATATTTTCCAAGATTGACTTGAGATCGACTTATCATCAAGTAAGAAATAGATAATAATACACGGGAAAGACAACATTCAAGACAAGGTATGTAAATTATGAGTTTGTGGTGGTGGCATTTGGATTGGCGAATGCATGAACTACTTTTATGTGTCTAATGAATGTAGTGTTCAAATATTACCTTGACAAATTCTTCATTGGATTCTAGGATTATATTCTTATCTACTCCGAGACAGAGGAAGAGCATGATCAACATTTGAGGATGGTGCTTTAAGTGTTGAGAGAGTGCCAATTGTATTCCAAGTTAATCAAGTGCACTTTCTATCAAAGGAAAATCTATTATTTGGGCCATATAATCTAAGAGGAGGGCATAACATTGGACCCTGAAAAGGTTGAAGAAATAAAAAGTTGGCCAACATCAAAGAATGTTTTGGATGTGAGATATTTTATGGGTTTAGTTTTTTATTATAGGAGATTCATCGCATGCTTCTCCAATATTGCACGCCCGATAACATCCCTACAAAAGAAAGAAATGAAATTTGAATGGACTACCAAGTGTAAAGAGAGTTTCCATCATTTGAAGGAAATATTGACCAATGCACCTATTCTAAAGGTGGCATATCCAAATGAGGATTTTTTCATGTTCATAGATGCATGCAAGGAAGGGATTGGTGGAGTCTATAATGTTCCCAAGCCAAGATGCAAAGAACATCACGGTTTTGGGTGTCCTTTAAAACTTTGATTGGTTGTGGTATTTCTTCAAACACTTTGCTTACAATGATCCTTTAGGTTATGCTTAGGGTTATAATGATGGTTTATAGGTGTGTTTGTAGTAATAAACAAGGAGATACAATCATGGAACATACCTCAACCATATGCAAGATCAACAACATGATATACAAGCCAAAACATCTCAAATCTACTTTTATTCATAAATAGAAAAACCTGCTACAATGAGAAGGCCAATCTGGAATGCTCAACAGATGGATCCGATAAATAAGATAGAAGCTTATAAAAAAATCTCCAAGAGAAGATACTATAAGCCTCCGAAGGAAAAATACTCACTGAAGACCAATGCAATAGTAGATATGGGCCGTAAGAAATGTTGAACCCCCAAGCTGGAAGATGCCACGCCCTGCTGAAACTCTAAAGACCCTCAATAATTTGGCCCTACTGTCAAATACCTCAAAATTCTACGTTGAAGATGTTGAACTATAGATCGGGATGAGTAGAATCCCATCCTGAAATATCAAGATTAAATACCAAGGGAAACTCCTCCAAATGTCGAATCCTCCAATGGGGCTGCGCCCTCCTAAAATTGCAAACCCTATAATTTCAGCCCTGATGAAGGAGGCCTCCAAATACTATGCTGAAGATGATGAAATGTAGATCAGGATGAGTAGAATCCCCTCCTGAAATCTCAAACTGAAATACCAAGGGAAACTCCTCCAAATGTTGAATCCTCCAATGGAGTTGCACCCTCCTAAAACTGTCAAACCCTATAATTTCGGCCCTGATGAAGGATGCCTCCAAATGCACTGAAACTTGCTAGAAAGATATATTGAGACACTGCAAGTCACTATGTGAACTCTCAGGGTCAGATCTGGAGTATAACCCCTCCAAACTAAATAAATTTGAATCTCCAAAATGTCCTCCTTCTCTCCAATTCGTCCCAATGCTCTAGGAAATAATATGTACCATAAAACTCTCTCAAGAGACACTAGAAATCATGTCCAAGGCCCTGCAAGTATAACCCAAGTTCTCAAATCTCCAAGGGATCCCTCAAACTCCTGCAACGAACCTTACTTCAATAAATGGTGTGCCCCCCTTGGCACATTACTTGGAGGAACCTCTCAGTGTACTAGCTCAATGGAATGAGGAGGAGCAACACTACAGGATGGGATGGTTAGAAGTGAATTTTAGTGGCCAGGGAAGCCACAAGGAGAGATAAGGTGCTTTTTAGAGGTAAAAAGGTTAATTAATTAATTAGAGTGATTTAATTAATTAATTAAATATTAATAAAATGAAAGTCACTTTGGAGGGAGAAGGTGAGAAGGAAGTATAAAGTAAAGGCAAGGGCCTCTATTCATTCATTCATGTATGTTGATCATTTTGATATCTGGCTTCTAGCTAGAGAACGCATACCTTGGGGGTTTTGAGGGTTTTGACTTAAAAAACCCTAGAGGATGATTCAGTGGTGAAATATTCCACCTAGCTTGTCCCAAGCTTGGTCTCAGAGATGAAATACTCTACCACACCATTCTAGTTCATATCTACTCAGTGCAGGAGGGTTCTACACTAGCCAGAGGCACATGAAGAGAAGGAGGGCACACCATTGGGGGTTTCCAACAAGGGGGGCACACCATTTATTGAAGGAAGGTTTGTTGGAAGTGTTTGAAGGATCCCTTGGAGATTTGAGCACTTGGATTTTACTTGCAGGGCCTTGGCCATGATTTCTAGTGCCTCTTGAGAGAGTTCTATGGTACAAATTATTTCCTAGAGCATTGGGACACATTGGAGAGAAGGAGGACATTTTGGAGATTCAAATATATCCAGTTTGGAGGGGTTATACTTTAGATCTGACCCTGAGACTTCACATAGTGACTTGTAGTGTCCCGATATATCTTTCTAACAAGTTTCAGGGCATTTGGAGGCCTCCTTCATCAGGGCCAAAATTATAGGGTTTGACAGTTTCAGGAGGTTGCAACTTAATTGGAGGATTTAGCATTTGGAGGAGTTCCCTTGGTATTTCGGTTTGAGATTTCAGGAGGTGATTCTACTCATCCTGATCTATAGTTTGTCATCTTCAACATAGCATTTGGAGGTCTTTGACAGTAGATCCAAATTATTGAGGGTTTCAGTCTTCTACTAGAGTGTGACATCTTCTAGCTTTGGGGTTTGGCACTCATACGACCCAGATCTACTCTTGCATCAAGATTCATTGGATATTCGGCCTTGGAGGCTTGTAGTCTTCTATTGGAGCATTTTGTAGCAACTCCTATCTTCTAGCCATCTGATGTGCATTCCAGATCAACATCTTCATTGTAGTAGGTTCTTCTATTATTATGAATAAAATTAGATCTGCAGTGTTTTGGCTTGTCTATCATCTTATTGATCTTGCATATGGTTGAGGTATGTTCCATGATTGTATCTTATTATTTATTGTTGCAACACATGTATAATTCATCAACATAAACCCTAAGGATGAAATCAAGAGGCCATTCTGCAAGTAAACACATGTAAACAAGTAGGTCAGCAAAGTGTTTGACGAAATGCCGCAACCAGAAAAAGTTTTAAAATACACCCAAAATTGTGATGTTCCTTGCATATTGGCTTGGGAACATTACAGAGCCCTTGCACAAAATGGAAATTTCATATGCTATGATTCAAGGAAGCTTGAAGAACATGAAAGAAATTATTTTATTCATGACTTAGAGTTGGAATCCATAGTTCATGCCTTAAAAATATGGAGGCATTATCTCATGGGTATAAAAATTGAGTTGAAGATAGATCATAGTGGTTTCAAACACTTGTTTGAGAATCCTACACTAAATGTCGAACAAACTAGATGGTTGGAATTTCTTAGTGAATATGATTTTGACATCAAGAATATTAAAGTTTGAGTTGCACTCCACGCTCAAGTTGGTGTACGTGGTGTGTACTTCTAGTTTATTTTGATATCTTAAGAATATGGATCATAACAAACATATAAAATGCATATTTAAAAGACCAAATTTTGGAAGTTGTAACAAGAGACCAACATTATGGGCAAGTTAAAGAAATTTTACAACAGAACAATGTAAAACAAAAATTTAAAGAATACAATATGGAAGAAGATGGAATTGGCTTGTACAGGATTATATTTTATGTTCATAATTCTCAATAATTGAGAACATTTGTTTTAAAACAGGTGCACAATGTACCATACGTTGGACACCTAGGATACCAGAAGGCAATTGCAGCAGTAAGAAACCAATATTTTTAGCCTAGAATGAAGAAGGATATGGTTGATAGGTCGTGATTAGATCATTATATTATTTTTCATTTATCTCGATGCTTTAATAGTAGAAAAAAATAGAGGAATCAACTTCAAGGGTAATTTTAATGGAAATTCCCAATTTGGAAAATTGAGGTTTGAAACATTCCAAAGCCATTTTGAGACATCAAACAACATTTTTTGAGGTAAAAATTTTTCTAGTTGCAATTCCCCACTCTCATACACATCGTGACCTTTCTAGTGATGCAAAAAATCATGTTAATAGGAGCTTTTATGAAAAAGTTATGTCTCCTGCAAGTTGACCTATCGTGTTGACCACCATGGTACAAGAGGGTTCCATGTCATCCCTCGTTACTCATGCATATGGGGATAGACACATTAGGAATTTCAAGAAGATTCTAGAAGTTAAAAAACCTTATCACAATTGAGGGTTGAGGAAGTCAAAGCTCTAACCCTATATGACTATCAGGCTATGTTAAATACAGGGCTACTAGGAGGAGAAGGGGTTCCATTTTATGTTATTGTATTTTGTTCCATAGAAGAGTAGAAAAACTTGGAGTTGGAAAATTAGAGAGAATAACATATGGGTTTAATTTTATGTAGTATAATAATAGTCCACAAGTCTTATGTGATTCCATAGAGAGTGACTTCTCCTTTGCACTTGCATTATTTCCATACTAGAAAAGAGAGTAGAGCAACCTCACCTTCTAGTTGGGTTTTCTCCTGTAAGGGTTTCTAAAAGAAAAACCTTGTGTTATTAAGTGGATGGTTTGTGATTTTATTTTAATGTTATCTATTTTGCACTTTTTAGATATTTCATAGACAAGAAGAAAATTGGTAACTAAAGATTCTGGAACCTAAAGGAATTTGTCCTTTATAGTGTAAATTTCGGTTTTATTTATCAGATCTATTGTGACGAATTGTTCGAATGGAATATCCATGAAATTTTATAGATAATATTGGTATTAGAGTAGGTTTTCTTGGGGTATTTGTGGAAATTTACAGGGATCCAAAAATAATTTTAAGAAGAAATTCGTATAACCCTTTCCATGGCCGATGAGTATATTCATAAAAACCCTCGAGATCTGATAGAGGAGAGATTTGAGAGGCTAGAAGAGTAATTCACTAACATTTATCACAATATGTCCCCCCTCATAACGACTCTAACAAAAAATTTTGAACCATTCAAACAAGTTGGAGGCTTGAACTTAGATATTGGATTAGATCAGAAATTGGGAGATAATGAAGACCCAAAAAAAGTAGTTGCGGAAAGAACCCGAGAAAGAGAAACCAAGTTCCATTTCCATAAACCATTGACAATACCTATTCAATATGAAAGTGAAGGTGGACATAAATCCATACCAAGGTTTGATTGCACATTAAAATTGAATCATTAGTTTCAAAAACTAGAAGTTTATTTCAACATTCATGATATAGATGAGGAGAAAAATATAGCATTTTCCAGACTAAAGTTAGAGGGCCATGTTGAGGAAAAGGTATGAAGAACCTCACTCCAACATTTTCAAATATTACTTGGCTAGGGTAAGATATTTGGGATTATCACTCGAGATTTATAGCCTTAGACACAATTATCAATTGATTCTCAAGTAATATGTACAAGGAACTAATGTTGTCCTTTTTTTTTAATAAAATTGTGCAAAAAGAGAAAATAAAAATATATGTATTGTGTTGAGATTTAAAAGCAAAAATGAATCATTAGTGGTACTAATGAGATATTCAAACTTCTTGAGGGTCAAAACATGAGTGGCTACTTGGAAGTGTCTTGCAATATATATAACTATGTAGTTACAATATTACCATTGTGTATCCTCAATCCATCTTAATCGGTAGAGGGTCATTGAAAAAATAAATATTAGTGTGGGGGGTTTTATCTAGACGATGGAAGAAAGTTTCACTAGCATGCCCATGAAACAAATAATAATTAATGCAAGTTGGGGTGGGAAAGTCGGTTTGAACTAAAGATTTGATTCCATTCATTCCTATAAAGAATGTCTGTGAGAGGAATTTCTATTGGTCTCCGCGATTAAAGGTGAGGACCTATCTATGTGTGAACTTGTCCATGTGTCTGTGGTTTTGAAATGACATATAAAGAGGGGAGGGGAATATAGGATGAGACTACCCTAGGGTAGATTAGAGTGGAGTATATATGGGTCTTAATTTAAGTAGTCTAAAATTTTTATGTTTTTTACGATTTTTTGGTATATTTTTTGACCAATTTTTCTAGTCCACTAAAAAATTGTTGGAATTTCATATTTCAGTTGTTAAATCTACACAATGCAAGTTTTCCATGGGTTTTTCAATGTGTTGAATCTATTTATACATTCAAAAACACATGTTAAGTAACAAAAAAGTGTGATTTTTCCAACAATTGGATTGTTGGAATCATGCTTTGCATTATAACTCCCTCCACTCCCAAAGTAATGGGGGTGGGGGTGTGGGGAGATATTATGAAGTTTTGCATAATATCTCCCCCCACCCCTAATGTAATGAGGGTGGGGGTGTGGGGAGATATTATGAAGTTTTTCATAATATCTCCCCCCACCTCCAAAGTGGGGATGTGGGGGGAGATATTATGCAAAACTGAGGGTGGGGTGGGGGGAGATATTATGCAAAATTAGGGAGAGATATTATGAAAAAATGATTCTCTTATATATGTGAGAGTGAAGGAGATAATGTTAAAATAATAATAAGTTTTTCTATTACATTTTCATAATATCCCCCCATCCCAAGCCTCATATATATGGGGGTCGAGGGAGATATTATGAAAAAATTATTATGTTTGCAATATAACTCACCCCACCCCCATCCTCACCATCACCCTCACCCTCATATATCCACCCTTAATTTTTTCATTATAACTCCCCACACCCTCACCCTTGTATATATGGGGGTGGGGGGAGATATTATGCAAAACCTATTATGTTTTTCATTATAACTTCCCCTACCCCCATCCTCATATAGTCAGATTCAGACAATGGTTTCCGAAAGTGATAAAAAACTTAGAACATTTAGACTACACCATTCAAAACTTCATGACAAAGGGTTTAAAATTTGTTTAGTATCCTACATTAGTAGTTGGAGAAAAATGAAGTCACAATTACCACATGTAGGTGGGTGGGACCCAAAGTAAGTTCGTCGACCTTGGGAGGAAAATTGATGAGGAAGACTAATGGATAAGATTGATGAAGAAGAATAGAAAATGGATAAGGGGTACATAAAACATGTGGAGAGGGAAGGGGAAGAACAATAGAGATAATGTTGGTGCATGAGAACAGGGATGATAAGAGTAGAATCTCTCCTCCATGCTCATGAAGGGTTTCCTGGGGTGGATGTCATTGCAACTCAACCGCCTGGTTGAGGGTCCCATAAAAATAATTATCATCTAAATCATTATTTTCCTTCAACACCGAAAGTTAGTCCTATGTCCCCCTCCACTATAAAATGAAGGAGATCCTCCATGAATTTTCTAAATATGAACTCAAATGTGCAACATTGTTTACAGTTCACTGCACAAGAGTGTATTTATTTCAATAATAATTTAAAGAAAGTGTCATTGGAGTCAAAGTAGCCATTAGGTCTATCATCATCGTTTATGGTTGCTATTAATATTTTTTTAAAATACACAAGAAAATTTCTCAACACCGCAAATACGGCCCAACATAAATGGATCTCCCAAGGATGAGGAGAATTGACTGACTACAACATACAATGCAATGGAATGTCAATTCCTTCCCTTTCATTTTCAATAGAAAGTTCAATGGCAAGAGTTTTCCCTTTCCTTTTCTCAGACATTACCTTTCAAAGACACATTTATCCATTCTATGTGTGATGATCTACTCACAAATTGGGTAGCTTTTATTTTCCATTTATTTTCCATTTCTCCATTCAGTGAATAGAAACCATGAAATTCTTCTCTAGAGTACATGTCTACCGTGAATTTTCCATGTGATAAATTAATGTTCCTAAAGGTGATTTCCACAACCCAGTATGAGTGATATGTGTAATTCCTTCCATGTTCAACGTGGAGTTGACATGTGGCATTTAAAAAAATATTAATAACAAAAAATTATTTCAATAAAATATTTCAATGTCGAGCATAAATAATATTTTTCAATATCTATCTTAACTAAAATAATTATATATCAACTCTATATAGAGAGAGCGTAATTGAAAGTAAAAAATTATTATTCCACAACATAGGTGCTTTCTACTTCTCCATATAAGGGATATGCGTAATTCCTTCAATGCTTAATATGGAGTTAACACATGTCATTTAAAAAAATATTAGTAAAAGTAAAAAAACTCTTACTATGTCCAAAGGTGCTTTCTATAGCCTATGAGGGAGATGTGTAGTTCCTTTTGTGCTCAACATGGAATTGACATGTGCCATTTACACAAATATTTCAATAAAATATTTCGATTTCGGCCATAAATAAAATATTTCAGCATCCACCTTAAGTAAAATAATTCTACTCTATATATAGAGAGAGGGTAAATGAAAGTAAAAAAATATTATTCTGCACTCTGCATATAGTTTTTTTCAACTTCTCCATATGAGGGAGATGTGTAATTCCTTTATTGCTTAATATGGAGTTAACAAATGTTATTTAAATAAATATTAGTAAAAAGTAAATAATTCAATGTCAACTTTATGTGTGTGGGGGGGAGAAGGGGGTAGTTGGGTGGGTGGGGGGGTGCAAGCTAATGATGGTCTCTCATGACACATTAGTGGCAATACACACATGGAAAACAAAATCTATTAACTTGGAGGTATTATTCAAGGTACGTTTGCAATGGATTTGAATATGGTGTATGAATATGAAAAGTAGGAAATTAAATTAGCTTTCCGAATATATAATTTGTATTCATAGAAACTGTGAACAACTTTGTGAAATTTGATTTTTTCTAAAAGTGGTATGTTATTTTTCTAGAAAAATGTAAGGTATATTTCTTTGTTTGTGCATGTCTTGTTCTAGTGTGGTGTATTTTTTGGAAATTTATAATATTAATTTTATATTTTTTTTAAACGATCAAAGTCAATATATCCTTGAGATTACAATGCCTTTTGTTCATGCAGGCTAAGAGGGTCTTAACATGACCAAAATAATTTCTTTTTTTTTTTAGATCATAAATACATGTCTCCTCTAGTGTGGCACATAAGTCATTATAGAAATGGTTAAGCCAACAAAACTTTATAGCATAAATAAGAGAGATATGTATTCAAGGATTTTGATATTTGTGAAGACAAAAATAGATTAAAAATAGTAAACAATATTAATTTTTAAAAAGACTATATATTTGGAATCTGCATAGTTGACCCTATATATGTTTGTAGTTTCATCAACAACTAATTTATGTATCCTATAGAAAAATAATGTCAAAAAAAAGATATAGATAGGTATTCAAAAAAATGGAGGTTTTCATCAATTTGTAGACCAAACCACTAGGTTTTTCATCCCGAACCTAAATCCAAGGAAACCAAGTCAACATACACGTTTTCAATCCCACCCAAAAAAAGTTGAATTTAAAATAACGTGCACACATTCTTAAGAGCATGCACATGTTCATAAGAGCGTGCATGCACTGTAGGAATGTGCACATGTTCCTAAGAGAGTGCACATGTTCGTATGAGTGCACACACACTCCTATTACCGATATCTTATTTGTCATTACCCCCCCCCATCTCTCTCCCCTACATGTACTTCTCTCTCTCCCACAATTTGAATCCCCCTCCCTCTCTTTCCCCCACTCACCCCCTTTATCTTTGTACCTCTCTCTACCTCCCTTCCCTTTATATCCCCCCTTCCTCTCACTCTCTCTCACTCTCTCTCTACCCTCTTTCTATATATGCCTCTCACTTTCTCTCTCTACCCCCCCTCTTTATCACCCTCTCTTACCTCCATGTTTGTCTCCCTCTCTCTCCCTCTCATACTCCTATACATGGTAATACCTAGACATCGTAAGGCATGAAAATACCTAGACCTAGACCTTGCCTTGACATGCCTCAAACTCTCACACCTATTCCCTCTCTTTCCCCCCCAACACCCCACCCTGTCTCTCTGCCCCTTTGTCCCTTGTTGTGTTGGTTTTGTCACATGGGTGAGAAATAACACAACACTTACTTGCCTAGTTAAGTCAGCTAAACAAGACAGAGGTTTGTGAGTTGATTAGATAACCAAATACACATGAAACAAGGAAATAAAAATAAAACCAAAAGGAAATAAATGTTAGAGAAGCTTGCAAGAACTAGAACCATGAAATGAGAAAGGAAGGGACTTATGAATTCCCTCTTCCTCCTTGGGAGGGATCTTGAGTTCCCTAATAAAGATCTCTTCTCCTCATACAATGACAAGTAACAATGGTGAAAAAATACAATGCCAATCCTCTCAAGAGGTGAGTTGAATGGCCCTTGCTATAGTGCTTGAATGATTCAAAGAGAAAAGAGGATTCTCCAAGAACAATTCTTGCAGAATAACAATACCTTGAAGTTCTTATTTTCTTAGCACACCCATGGAATATATCTATAGTGTCCATTCATGGAAATATGTAACTGGTTCATGATGTGAACAAGGGGCCTTTTAGGGTACTTCCTAGCCCTTGACCAACCTCCAAGCTAGATTTCGCTCAGATCTGAGTGTCAAATCGTGTTGGAAGTCGGACTGGAAGTGGTTGAGAGGCTGAAAAGATTCATAAATGCATCATTCATGAGAAGTGCACGGGTTTGCTCACAGACAGTCGCATATATGGCACATTCGATGCACAGTGCATTCTTAGGGTTTTGTAATCCCGTGCATTCTGCGCAAAATGCGCGCACTTCCTTTGGTGAATTTGTGCACATTGATTTATGAACCAATTATATTGTTTTATGCCTTTTTGATGCAGTAGGTGTACTAATTGTTGCTGGAATTGATGTCTTTCTTCAACCGTTGTTTGTAATGTTGCAGACTATTTTTCGGTGATAACAAATGCCCCCTGATGTGTGAGGTTAGGAGCATACGTGTATCCAAAATAAATCAATGTTTATTTTCCTGAGAGTGCCATTGTAAGGAAGAGTGAAGAGAGTAACTGAAAAAGAAATCCGTTGGAGGGAGAGAGAAAACTGTGGGAACCAAACCTTTCTCTAAGAAGAAAAAAATAAAATCTGTATACGAACGAGGTAGGAATGCCCCATGCTCGTGTCATGAAACCAAAATGTGGGATTGTAACTAAAGATGTATGATGATGTAGATATCTGCAGCGCCCTCAGGGGCGGTTGATAATAGTAGATGATGACTCTGACTGGTGAACTGGCTCTTAAGTGAGTAATGGATGACAGTAAGAAGTGTCGATGACTCGTAGGCGTTGATGGCCTAACAAATTCACAGGTCTTTGGCTACTATGGAAAGCTGCAATGGTCGCATGATAAGACCCACCTTAACATGAGAGTTTGCTGAAGTAGAATGTTATGGGGGTCAAAAAAATCTGAAAGAAATGATGACTCTCTCTGTTCCGTCTGAGACTCCTCATTGAAAAGGTAATGAGAGTCAAGATATTGTCGCCCCTCTAGAAACTGTGCCAATATCGACAGGAAGGGAGATACGACATCAAGAAGCAAAGGGATTCTTGAAATCCATTGAGTAATAGGTGATATTAAGTACTGATGGGTAACATGGATGAATTCCATACACTATGGGATGCAGGACTGCCCTTGGTTGGGGTGTTGAAGGATGATTGGAAAAAACCGTAAAATTGGATCTAGTGTTAGGGGGACAACTAGATAGGGGGTTAAACTGTGTTGGAGGATGAAAAAGTGGGAAAACTCAGAGATCATGGTCACATGGGTTTGGGATATTTAAGGTTTTTCAATGATGGCGGTATGAAAAAATGGTGGATGCCCCAACCAAGGGCGACATGGGTTTCTTTGCCAGGTAAAAGAAGTCCATCAAGGATAATGGCTAAAACATCTATGTATATGATGGAAACAAGGGATTTATACATTTACCAAATTCAATAAAGGATAATATGGGTTGAGTATACAGATAAAGAAGCGGGTGCCCCGCTGAAAGATGGATTGACCTATTTAGGGAACAAGTTTGTGAAAGAGAACTGATGGAGGCCCTTTAGGTGGGTTTTTGTATTGGGTTAATGGATGGAGGACAATATGTAGATGGGAAAACTGATGGTGGATGAGATGGAGGGATAAAGTAACTTCGGGGGTGCATTCAACAAAACCAAGTGTAGGAAGATATGACCCGAGAGTCCATTGGGAAGGTTAGAAATATGATAAGAAGAAGTATGTGGTTCATTCTCGGAAGTGCAACAACTATTGGGACTCCTAATCCTAGGGGGTGAAAAAAAACATGAGTGTCAAATTTCCAAGGGGATTCATGTATGGGGCAACTCATGTGGGTGAGAGTGCTATCGGTTGACAATACCAAAATGTAGCAGAGGAGGTACTATAGAGCCGAATGTAAGGACCCTAAAGGCAAATGTCAGAGGGTGTGACTGGGATATGCAATTGTTTACATAGGGAGTAATTACATACCAGTGTCGAACATATACTTGAAGTGGCTGTAAGCTTGCTGAACAAGTACCTTCACAAAAATCCAAATACCCGACATGAACAATATTTGATGATGAAGAACATACAACAACTATTTGATAAAAATGAAAATAAGCATGTGTACCTGAACATGGCGTGAAAAAATGCTCCTCCAGGGATAAGTGCAGATGATAACCCGTGGAATATGAATGTGTAGATGGCCAGATTAGGATCTCGTGGCTGAGAACGGTTCAGAAAATAGAGGCTCTGAGCTTCTGTACCAGAATGTGGAAGTTGGGAAAAAAAGGGCCTATATATGGATGGTGGGCCCACAATGCCACCTCATTTGCACTGACACTATTGGTGATCTAGCGAGAGTGTTGTGAGGTGATTGTGTTGTATTACAGGTGGTGGGGTGATTGGATGAGGTTGAATAGGGTTTGAGTGATGACCTCAGTATTCAAAAATCAAAGGACATCGGTACGTGAAATGAGAAAGTGAGTCACAAAGAGCACAAGGACATCTCATTTGCTTAGGGATTGACGAAGAAATATAATGAATGTCAGTAATGTGAGCATCAGTAGGGAGTGCCTAATAGGGCTCAGGAAGATATGTGTGGCATACTATGACTAATGTTTGGTGAAATTGAGGTAGAGTTGGGAAATGATGAGTGTAATGGCCATATTCTGAGCATATGGTATAAGCGAAATTGGTTTGTAAAAATTTCTTGTGTGTGGTGGAGGACTCCGTAGTAACAGTGGATGTACTTGATGGAGTGGTAAGCAATGGGGTTTCTTTAGGGAGCTAGATAAGATTGCGTGATTCGGGAAGAGTAGGACATCTATTAGTGGGGTGTCCTTCTCTTTCTTATAGTGTGCAAGGAGGTTGATCTCGGGAAGGGAGAAGAGCTATGGGTTTGTTCTTCCTCTTTCTACCCCCGGTAGTGGTGATGTTGCTGCCAGTTGGGGGTGGGGGTGGTGTGGAAGGGGTATGTACTAGGATCTGCATCGGTAATTCCTCTATATTAGGAGAGAGATATGGTGTAGGGACCCTAGAGGGTGGATGGAGATACCATACAAGGATGGCGATAACCATGTTAGGAAGGGTGAGGGTAGAAACGACCTGGAATGATTGGACTCCAGGTGGGGGGTTAAAGAAGGGGATTTGGGTAATGGCTTGGGGAACTTTATCCCAAACCAGGATTTTCCCTTGGATGGGGAGGAAATATGGGACAAGTGGTGGGGGGGTGTGCTCAGGGAATTCTTGAGGTAATAGTTCTTCGACTGGTGGAACTTCGATGTGGGGAGGGGCCTCAGTGAGAGGAGTATTGTCTCTGATATTTGTTCTGTTAGAGGAAACTACACACACTTGTGCTGAAATAGATGGGTTGAGGAGAGGTGGTGCTCCATGATTAGTTCCTAAAAAGTATGGTTCTTTGAATATTCCAGGGCCAATGTCGATGATTGGAAAAGCATCTGAGCTAGCACGGACAAGAGGGAGGATGTTATCAATGTTGGTGGAATGATTAGGCTCATAATGTATAAGTTGGTCGATGGTGGCTATTTTTCCGTTATGGGGGAACATCATCATGCAAAACACAGAAGAAGATATTACCTTCATAGCATACATGTAGCTACGCTCGAACAATATATTGTAATCAAGTGCGGCATCGATAAATTCAATGTCAATTAGGATGGTTTTTCCCCCGAATTCTACGGGGAAATTTTGGAAGAGCCCTTTAGGGGATGATGGTCGACCGCCGTAAGTTCTCAGGGTGATGGAAGATGGTACTAGCTCAGGTGAGCCAAGTTTCTTCCATACAACTTTGGATATGAAGCATGTGGATGCACCTTCATCGATGATGCAATGATGAACTGTGATGTTCTGTATTTTAACTGTTATATGAAAGGATACCAGAACAGGGAGGCATGGTTCTCCACTATCTAAATCAAAGGTGATTATCCGAGTATCAACTGGGTTGACTTCCCCCAAGGTGGAAATAAAGGATTTGCGTTGTGATGGACAGGTTTGGAGGACCTCCAACACATACATGGTTGCAGGAGAATATGATAAGTCATTGACCAGACTGTAGTTATGGACTGCCCTAGCATGAGGGTTATGTACATTCCTTCGTAAAGGAATGCGGGGTATACAGGGGTTTGGTTCAGTGTTAGGGCGTGGAATCATCAATGGTTTTCATGTTGTAGCTGGATTTGTTTCTGAGGTGGATGGGGTAGAGTCAGGAGACAGGCCGTATGGACGACTGTGTGTTTGCAGAAGAATCTCATTTTGGCTGGTATGGAGGATATTGCGATCGATTGGATTTCTGGTTTGATTGGGACTTGAGTTTTGATATTGACCCATTTGTAGTGGGGCAGATTTTATCTGTTGTTGAGTATTCATCACACCTTGGGGCGGAATGGGGTATTTCAAAACGGTTGGAGATGGTGCTTGCAAATAATGTTGTGGGGCCTGTTGGGGGGCAAGTGGTGTCGGAGGGCATTGTGTGTTCATGGATTCTTTCATCCATTTTTAATCGACAATTTGGGGGTAGTGGTGAGTGTAATGTCCATACTAACCACATAGAGTGCAAGGGAAGTTAGTTATGAGATTTTTGTTCTTCTCTTGTCGTGGTTGGTTGTTATTGTTTCCCCCTTGGGGGTTCTGGTTTGCCCCAACAAAACGGTTTTGTTGGGGGTTATTTCCTCCTGGTCCTGGGTTCTTATTGCTTCGATTTTTTCCTTTATTCTTGGAATTATTCGGTTGATGAGATGGATTTTCGGTATTCAACTATTCAAAAGAATGAACCTGTTGAATGGGAGAGGGTTGAACAAAGTTAACGTCAACATGTGGTTGTCCTAGTGGAGGAGAAACCGACTAGGGAGGACTAGGAAATGGAAAATATGGATTGTTTTGTGGAGATGATCCATATGGCATATAGGAAGTTGAAGTACTTCCACCACTATTGGGGTTATATACGGGGGTTGGGGGTGGACTCGTACTTGATTAAGAGACCGAATGTATCTGGGGTACCAGTGGGGGTCCTCCCAATGTCTGAAGGGGAACAACAGGATATGATTGTTGGTGATTGGGGGGAGGGTAATAAGACGTACCTCCATATGGTTGAGGATGTTTATTGGAACCATAAGTAGGTGATGGGTGGATGTAAGGGTTGAGGTGTGTCATATAACCAATCAACCCATCTGCAGCGTGAGATACCCTAGATTTGTCTTGACCAAATGTTAGGGGTTTGGGTGCATCAGGCAGTATTGTGTACAAGTAACCCGATTGGGAATATATGTGGTCGATTTGTTGGGCCTTGTTGATGGATTCCTCTTCTCATTGAGAAAAAGTGGATGCTACATCCTTGTAAATCACAGGGACAAGATATTTAAGAAACTAATTGAGACGTTGTTCTTTGGTGGTTTCTGCTTTACATAAACTACATCGCCAACACCATTCATGGATGTGGTCAGCGATATGGATAGAAATGGTTTGTTGGAACTTGGAGAGAAGTTCTAAGATAGTGTCATGATGAACTGGTAATTGGAAAAAGGACAAAAAGGCCTTGACCAATGATTCAAAGGTCATGTGGGACCCTGATTTTTCGTTCACATACCATTTGGTTGATGAACCATTGAGGGTTCCCTGAAATAACCTCAAGTGGATGGAATCATCCATGATGTTGTTTGAAGAGCACCATAAGTGGAAGGTCATAACATGGTTGGTAGGATATTCCCTTGGTTTTCCTTCAAACTTCAGAATATCTGAAGGAAATTTGGTTGGCATATTGGGCCAAGTGGCATCATGCAAAATGGGATCATTCGTGAGTTTGGTTAAATCAGGAATGTTGAGGGATGCCAAGTATGGAATAGGGGGATTTGGTGGAGGATTATTTCTAGCCATAGTGTGTGTAGGTAGTGGGCCTCTCCCTTGAGAGGGATTTAGTGGGTTTGTACTTCTCCATTAAGAAGAAGTTTGTCCCCCACCTCCTTGTGAAGGAGAACCAATAGATGGATCGCCTTGGGTATTTGACCCAAGAAAAGTGGAACGAAGTAAAGTTGATCCCAAGATAGTAGCACTCACTGAGGTGTGAGATGGTGGAGTCGGTGAGTTGGCGAGACTAGGAAATCCTCCTAGAATAGGAGGGAGATTTTGCAAGCATCTAGAACAAATGGGATTCTGTGGTTCCCCTATGGTTCCGACTAGCAAAGTGAATGTGTGCAAATGGCGACAAGAGAGAAATAAACGAAAAATATCTTTTTATATTTTTTACCTTCACAAAATAGTATAACTCACAATTGCATGTAATCAAATGAACATCATACATAAATCAACTGTAAAATTAACAAGAATGTGGATAGGTGGATTTTGTCTGCGTGGGGAAAAAAATAAAATAAATGCTTGTGTCCTATAAAGACCTATCATCCTTCCTCTCAATTTAGCACTAGGAATTCCAATAGCACTCGACAGTGGGGTCTGAATCCACCGGAAGAGGAACTAGTGAAGGTTGAAATAGTCAGTTATAATGAGGGGTAGAGGGTTCATATCCTGAAAGAGCTGGCAATATTTTCCAATAGCCACACAAAATCTGACCAAATCGCGATTGCAACCCACAACCGCCACCTGGGTAGATATCCTATGTTTGTCCACTAATCACCTCGATCAAAGTGCGACATTTAGATTTTTGGCCTAAAAAATGGGTCATGGGCTGGATACCTTCACAAGAGATGGGTGACTCAAGGAGGGATGCACAGAAAAACCAGACCTTGACCTTCGACGCTTCATGGGTATCTCCCTGCCTTATGGTATACGAACACTTGACTTTGAGGATTTTAAAGATCCCTATTCTCAACTTCTATTGTTTCAAAATGTGAGAACCTGATAACGAGGGGCTTATTTGGATGCCTACCCCCAAGATCCTACCTAGACTAAAAAATTTCTTTTGGGCACCTCCTGTGGAGGAAAATTTAGTGCGTTCTTAAAAAAAAATTTAGATGGAGTGGGCTGAGAGATTGGGGTCATGGACCAACCTCGTTTGAATTAAATTGGTGTGGATAATTTCTAAAGAAGTAGTCAGATCTTTCAGAGTTCCTTTTTGAAGTACTTTGTGGGTACTTAAAAAAAATAAATCTTACTTTGACCTCCACTATTCTAATAGAAATTATGTGTGTGATGAGTGGCTTTGTGTGCAAGAAAGTGAAAAGTGTGTAAAATATTTTTAATAAGTTAAATGTAAGATTGCAGCATGTGGACTTCATGTGGTCCTTACAAATATTCTTACCTAACTTACTATGTTTCTTTGGTACAACCTTGTGGAATATTTAAAGCCCTAGAAAACTAGCAATGTGGACATATGGGTCCTTACTTGATCATTTAAACTCCCTAGAATGTTGTTTATACTATTAAATCTTTTGAAACTATCCTAGGATTGCAGACACGTGGGCATGTACGGGGCCTTACTTTATCTTTTAAACTTTCCTAGAGTGTTTTCTAGACTAAGAAAGATTTTAGAAACTATCCTAAGATTGTCAACATGTGGGCATGTATCGACCCTTACAAAGCTTTAAGATAATTTTCAAAACTAAGAGGTACCCTAGGGGTTTTTTTTCCTCTTCTAATGATTTTTTAAGGGAGATGAAATTTCCTTTCAACCACCTTTTCTGATTCCCGATATCACACTTGTGTGTGGGGGAAGATCATACTTGAGGGTTAAAATTAATTTCTAGTCCCAAATTAGTTAATTTGTGTTTGAAAAAGAAGTAACTTTAACTCAAAGTTTTAAATGCCAAACGAGCCATCCACGTGGCAACAAAGAAAAGAGAATAATTGTTATTCTTTTACCCCTATGTGATTATGTTAGCTAACCTTTATTGTAACAAAGGAATCTAAGTGAAGTGTGATTGCTTTACAAAGTGTAGGAAATTAAAATCTAAAGGCAAGGGGCCCTCAAACCACTCATAAAACCCTTACAATTTTCCAAAAAATGAACTTGTGCGCGGGTTGTAGTTCCATTAGTCATGCTAAGCACACAAAATGCGCATAATGTGGGGGTTTATGAAGGCTCTTATGTGCACAGAGTGCAGAGTGCGCAGAATGTGCGTGTGTGTGCCTCGAAAGACGTGCACTTCCTGTCATGCTTCAGGAAAGAAATTTCAAGATGGAATTCTCTTTCCCTGGCTTTGAATTCTGACAATGGAAGACTGGATTAGGTCGGGTTTGGTACCTGCATATCCAAACAATTAGAAATACGTTCTCTCAAGACTTAAATAGGGAGGAATTTGATTTTGATCCCCAATATGGTCGCCAATCTGTTGTGTTGGTTTTGTCACATGGGTGAGAAAAAACACAACACTTACTTTCCTAGTTAAGTCATCTAAACAAGAGAGAGGTTTGTGAGTTGATTACTTAAGCAAATACACATGAAACAAGGAAATACAAAAAGAAAAAAGGAAATAAATGTTATAGAATCTTGCAAGAACTAGAACCATGAAAACAAGAAAATGAAAATCATATAGCTACCAATGGATCAATGAATCCCCTCTTCCTCCTTGGGAGGGATCTTGAGTTCCCTAATAGAGAGATCTTCTCCTCATACAATGACAAGTAACAATGGTGAAGAAATACAATTCCAATCCTCTCAAGAGGTGAGTGGAATGGCCCTTTCTATAGTTCTTGAATGATTCAAAGAGAAAAAAGGATTCTCCAAGAAGAATTATTGAAGCATAACATTACCTTGAAGTTCTTATTTTCTTAGCACACCCATGGCATATATTTATAGTGTCCATTCATGGAAATATATAACTGGTTCATGATGTGAAAAAGGGGCCTTTTAGGGTACTTCCTAGCCCTTGACCAGCCTCCAAGCTAGATTTCGCTTAGATATGAGTGTCAAATAATGTTGGAAGTCAAATTGGAAGTGGTTGAGAGGCCGTGAGATTCATAAATGCATCGTTCATGAGAAGTGTGTGGGTTTTCTCATAGACAGTCATGCATCTTGTGCATACTGCGCACAGTGCGCACTTAGGTCTGTGTAAGCTTGCACATTCTGTGCATAATGCACACACTTCCTTTGATGAATTTGCACACTTTGATTTATGAACCAATTATATAGTTTTATGCCTTTTTGATGGATTTTGATGCTGTAGGTGTACTAATTGTTTTTGGAATTGATGTCTTTCTTCAACCATTGTTTGTGATGCTACAGATGATTTTTTGGTGATAACATCCCTACCTCCCCTATTACCCTCCCTCTTTCTTTGACCTCTCTCCCACCCTTTCTCTCTCTCAGCATTTTTAGTCTCAATCCCACTCTCTCTCTTCCCCTCTTTCTCTCTCCCTCTGTATCCCCCCTTCCTC
>JZKD02S0185522.1:0-18935 GCA_000966675.3 Picea glauca
AAGCTCGTTGTCGTTCTTACCCATGGAAATGTCTTCAATTTGTTCCCTGGCAATGGTGCCAGAAATGTTAACACTAGAAGTCACCCTCAGATTGCATAGAAGGTAAGCCCAATACCCATCAGTGTATACAGTAAATGTAGATGAGTTTTAAGAGGCCAAATGGAGAAGACTCAATGAAAACTTAGAAATATGGACTGGTATGCGCAAGCAATTGAGGTCTTTGATCAACTTCAGTCAGTAAGTTGGAGTAAAGGTGAGTAGGAGGAAGACTTTGGTGAGAAAAGTGTAGAGGTTTGTCGTGAACATCAGGCCTTCCAACAACCTAAGGAAGAAAAACTTAAACACAAGATCCTCTTAGATTCGAATTTCAAGGAAACTGAAAGAAATCATAACAACATTATAATCAAACAGTCATCATAATATAGTCACAACAATCCATGTGAATCAATCAATCATGAACTCTCTCAGTATCAGAGGCAAATAAGATGGAGTAAGAAAGATGACTTAGATTAATCAAGAAGTCTCAAATCAAGACATAACCAAAGAACCGGTGTTCTTCATCAAAATATTACAATAGCAGGGAGCCTAGCTCAACCATTCGACCTTAACAAAATACTAAAATTGCCTATATATACTCAGAAATGCTGCAACCACCGAGAGCGTGATCGGACCTCTGCATTTAAAGCTTTTAGTCAGTGCCTACTCTGTCAGACTGTGCATGTATCCTTCTGTCTGATGCAAACTTAACTTAGCATGGGCCTTCAGGAAAAATCGTCCATCGAGGGGGCCTCTGGCTGACAGCTTTGTCTATACAACGAGACCCTCCATGCTTTCCATTTATGGAGTGAGTTGAAGTTTCAACCACCACTCCTTTTTCATTTACTGCTTCTTCTCGAGATCGCAACGAGGTTCAATGCCCAGAGGCTGCTGTGTGCTGTTGGTGGTTCTTTACTGCAGGTCCTATGAAACCCACGCCCTTCCTCTTTTGCGCTTATGAAATCTCGAGCCTCAGGCGCCAACTCCTTCTTCATCACCCCTTCATGCTTGTGACCTCGGGCTGCGACCTTGGGCCTATCTCAAAGGTGCTTCGGGGTTTCGCGCTTCGCGAAACTGGTGCATCACTCCCTGTAATACCTTTGATTCGCGAATCTGCCGATCTGGCGCCACGTGCCCCTCTGGATTGGACGACCCAGATCCATTTCGCACTTTTCGCTTCGCGAGGTTTGCTTTTTCTTCCTTCCAAAACTCCCGAGAGTCACTTCCGCGAATCATCGGATCGGTTGCCACCTGTCCCGTAAGATCCACGGGCCAGATCTACTTCGAGCCTTCAGCACTTCGGGACTTCGGGACTTCGGACCTTGGCTCATAACTTTAACATTATTTCGAACTCCCAATTCTCGCGATAATTTTCTATCGTTGATCTCTCCCAATGAGATCTACGACCCAGATTTAATCTTTGCTCGACCTTGATCTCGGGCCTTTGCTCCGGTGCTAATCTTTGAGCATCTTTGGACTTTCGAATGCCTGGGCATCGTCGATCTGATTTTCCTAATTGGATCTCCGTCGTTCAAAGATAAACTTGTCTGCTTGCTTGATTTGAGTCCAGAACAAAGTGCTCTGAATGCTGCGCTTTGATGCTTCTTGTGCAGGCCGCGAACTTGGACAACCTGCGACCCTTGACAACTATATGTGATAACAGGCTCAATTATCTTATTCTCCATTCCCACCTTGACTATTTTTTCTACTTTTCTTTCACAATCTTTGTACTCCCAGTGGATTATTGTGTCCCATGTTCTGATACTGAATTTACATTTCCACCATGATTGAGTTCGGTCCTGCATGTAGTGGTGATGAATTCATTATTAAGCCATAGCAGAAGGCAGATATTGTACCATTTACAGATTGCTCAAAATGAATGAAGGATTTATGTTTTGCAACCTACAGGTTCTGATATGATACATAGGAGTTTACATCTCAGGTTTTTCTTTTAGGGTTTGGTGTCCTTACTGTTTGGAGACTGTTATCCCCAATATCTAGGGATAACTAGGAGATCATGTCTCGAGGCCCACAGTTTCTAGACATGGAGTACCGAGAGCAGGATTGACCTGAGCATGGCCCTGGAGGGCCCATCTTTCTTCTTCTTCATCAGACTNTTTCAGGAAAACTATCTGGCGACTCCACTAATGACGAAGCCAACTATGACTTCACAATGGGATCCAGGGAACTACAAGCCTTTGGACATGAGTAAAATCCTGGGATATCCTAGAAGAATGCCTCCTCTCTATAAGGAATGGCTCCCTCGATTTGTTGGCATCAATGGAGAGTGTCCCGAGTATCACATGAGGAAATTTTGGGAGTTCTTTCAATACTTCCCTATTGGCGACGAGGCTGAAGACGTGGTGATGAAACTCTTCTCTGCCTCCCTGCATGGAGGGGCCAGAAGATGGTATGATAATCTTCCAGCTGCTAGCATCACTTCTATGGACCTTTTTGAAGAAATTTTCCTTGCAAAGTGGACCATGAAAATAGAACATATACAATCATTGTTGAAAGAGCTTGAAGGCATAAAACAAACAAAGCCTGAGACTGTCAGAGCTTTCGGGGCTAGGTTCCAGAAGTTGCTTTACCAGATTACTCAAATCCATTGTCCTGAAGACAAGTACCTCGTTTACCTCTATACTAATAGACTTCAAGGACATTTGAGCTTCCTTCTAAATAAGAAGAATCCAAAAACACTTGCAGAAGCTCACAACATGGCCATTCAAATTGAAAAGAGTCTTTTCTTGACCGGAACCAATGCCATGGACACTCTCATCTTGATAAAACTAGTTTCCCTTGAAACCTTTGTTGAAGATCCACAAGAGAGAAGGGAACAAGTTTTTGACCAGCAAAATGAAGACGTGATTAAGGAGCAAGAACCTAAGCAAGAGAATGAAGTATCCACTCGTGCTCCTCCCTCTGATGAAGTCATCCAAGAACCTGTTTCTCCTGTACAACAAAGTCAAGATGAGGTTAGTAGTTTTCCACTTCAAAATTCCGATAATACCGTGTTCCTTGATTCAGAAGATGAAGGGGAAAAGAAAGATTTGAATGAAGTTAATGGCCCTTGCTGTGCAATCAAAGAATTAGGCCTTCCAATTGAAGATGAAGGAGTAATCCCTGAGGATGAGACCATAATGCATGTCTAAAACACAAAAGTCTTCAAAGTTCCTGCGCAAGAAGAAACAGTAAGTTACCCTCCTCCCCTAGTTTTTGATGATGCTTTACCTTGTGATGAAGAGGAGGAGGAGGATGAATTTTCAAATGTTTCAAACCCTGCATGTTATGACACAAATAGTGATACTGTTGATAACATTGATGAGTTCATACATGTTGGGAGACGTAGGTGGGATATGGTTGGCTATGACCTAGATCCCATCTATGACACAGAGGGTCATTTCCAGGTGTTTCCCTTGCAACTATCACAGCAGATTATTTCTAACCAGTGGCAACAAGGAGATGAGATTTTTACCCGTACTTTTCAAAAAATCAAGGATGACCTAGTACCTTATTCTCCTGATGATTTTCAGTCTTACCTTGAGATTTTTTATGAGTACCCTTCTGAGCACTTGGACACTCTCCATGAAGATGATTGCCAACCACCACTGTGCTCAGATTTTGATACAGGTAAGGACATTGTTTGTCTAAAGAAGGTTTCTCATGACTTTTCACTCCAGCCACCTGTTATTACTTTACCATGCTTTTCCATTAAAGGTGTGGTTGGAAAGTACCTTTTTTATGTTGGGTTTCCTCTTAGACAAGCCCTAAACTCCAAGGTTTGGTTGGATGCTGCAAGTTTGAGTCAGTCATCCCAGTTTCAAAACTTTCCCTTGGTAGTTTGCCAGTCGTTTACTAGGTCTTTGATGATCCCTTCTTTGACTTCAGAGCGTGAGGATGCCCTAGGTAGCCAGTTTGCAGGGCCTTTGAGTCAGTTTTCTGAACTTTGCATTTCTCATGCCCCTTTCTTGAAGTGGATTGAGTATTTTCCTAGGAGATGCACTTGGCAGGATTCTATCCCTCCCACCCGCCTCCATGAGTTGGACTTTATGACTTCCAATGATATAAAATATGCTCTAACCCATGTCATTTTTGTGTTTGATTTATCACTGTTCTGGTTTATGATGAAGCACAAAGGCAGGTGTTGTGAGACATTGCTGGATTGGCTTCATTGGTTATTTGACTACACCAAACATCTAGCCAAAGGTAAGTATAGGTAGGTAGACATTTTTTTCGTGTATTATACCATTTGCATTTCATGTTAGTTTGTTTCCTCACATGCATATTGATGTTTTTGTTTTCAGTTCTATATTATATTTGCGGGGTGGAAATACCAACCCACCTTTGTTACTGATGCCCTTTTTTTAGTCTGAGTAGGTCTGCAGGTTTATGCCAGNATTGTTGGCTTAATCATCTCTTTAGATATTGATGAATTGATGGTCTTTCATAGCTGATTTACAAAACGTTGAATTCATTTTACATCTATTGCAGTACATTGCTTATTAATAATATAAGATAGTCAATGAAGTACTAACCCTTTGAGTTATAGCCTGCATATATATATTGTGTTGCTTTTGTCTTGTTCCGGGTAGGTGTTTTCAATAGGGCATACACTTCATTTATTGGCTGATTAGCCGGACTGTCTGACATTGGTGGTAACCTGTGAGGAGGGAACTCTAAAACTTGACTTTATACCTTCTGCCTCTTCAAACCCCAGGTTGTCGGGGATGTCTCCCCTGGGCTAACCTCCCTAAACAGAAAGAACCTCCCCATCGAGGTGACACTGGGTGGGGAAGGTTCCTGTTACGCCATTTTGGTCTCTATCCTTTAGCCTATTACCTAAACTACAAACTGTGCGATAACAGAGACTACTACAGTTATTAATCGGCGTTACTGTTCTTGTCTCCAACAATTGTATTATTTACTGTGGTACACTGCATCTATACTCCGCGGTAATGTACAGAGAGTGGTGTACTCATACAGAAACCTATGGTATGCTTGTTTCAGTTTGAATTGAAGCTAAGAAATAAAATTAAGTTTTTTCATGCAACTGCATTGAAGTGAGAAGTGAAGTTCAATGTTCTTTGCTTGGTTACATTGAACAAATCACAACTTAACACGGTTCAACTTCCAATAAAATTACTTAGTCTAATCATGATCTAAAATTATTAAGAAAGAAGAGCTAACAAACATAACTAATATGGACACTTTAAGAAAGGATATGAGTTATGTAATCTCCATTATGGGTTCTTAAACATGGTCCAAAATAGATAGCCACCCATGTCTCTAAGGGTCAAATTCATAACACAACTACACTAATGTTTACAACTTGAGAAAATTTCAAATGTGATAGAAAATGAAATGCCTCTATAATCAACATGAACAAGGATACAAAATGGTATGGACATTTATCTACTTCACCATAGGGCCTTAGTTGGAGGTCTACCCCAAGCTCGATTTTTCCTTTCAACCACTTGGTAATTGCACCCAACACAATATGACAAGTAATGATTCAAACAATCCTAAAATAAAGTACCCAACAATTGCACCCAACACAATATGACAAACACTGATTCAAACAATCCTCAAATAAAGTACCCAACATGCCCACATCAGTTTCAATTTAGCTTAAAGCCCCTTCTCAAATTCACTGACTCATCTCATGCCAAAAAAATCAAGGAACTAGTAGCTTAACCCAAAAGCATAAAACACAAAACATAGATCACCAAAACATAATGGCTAAAGCACAAAACATTAAAGCACTTGAAGCACACAATTTTAGAGGCTAAAACATCAGCGTAGATCCATCTTAACTCTGAGATTGAGATGAAAAATAAATTGAGATGAAAACCTCTCGATGCTTAAAAGACCCCCCTTAAAGATGGATCTATGCTGGTGTGAGTGTATATATATTAATTAATGCTTGGTATTTTGTTAATTTTTTTTATATATTATGATTTTTTTTGAATATTTTGATTTATAAGCACTAATGTTGCACATCTCATTCATAATGAGATGTTAGTTTTATAAAAAAAATTAAAATATATATTGGGTTTATTTATATCATGTGTCACCTGGTAGTTAGACATGGACATTACAAATCTTTCTCATGACGGGTTGTAGAATGCATTTATTTACCTTCAATTTTTATGTGTGTGTATTTCAATTTTTTCACTTAGGGCTGACCTTCAAATATTTATTTATTATTATTATTATTGTTGTTGTTGTTGTTTTTAAATTCCACCTGTTAGCTTAACTTTGAGCATTGATATATCTCCCTCACACTAGGTTGTAAAATGCACCTCTCAGCTTGACAACAAATTCTTAAATCCTAAAAGTGAGTAGAATAGATAATTTGAAGCATCTCCAACCAATACTAATATAATGCATCTGTATTTTCCCTCTTCCTCAACTAATACTGCAAGGCAAAAAGAACTAGCTTATCAAAACTTGCCACACAGGGCATCAAAAAATAAAGAGTCATTTAGAGCAACGAAATCTGAACAGGAAAAAGTAGACACACATAAATCAAGTAAGCTAGCTAGAGTGAGATATTAAATCAGGAACTTTCTAGAACCATGGCCACTATGGCAGGGGGGTATTTTTCCTTGGGAGTGTTATAGCACAAGTTGTAGGTTGGAAAAAGCTCGACCCAATCACAAAAGCAAGTTCTATAACTTGGGAATACTACACCCAATGTCACCTCGATGTAGGTCTCGCACTTCAAGGGTGACTAGGTCACTCTAGGGAGGCAATCCTAGTGACCCTAGGGGGAAGTAGATGGGGATGGATAGAGATGGAAGTGGGGTCCCTAGAGGTCAAATATAAATGGAGTGAAATGTAGGAAGAGATTCCTTGTAAGTCAAGTGATTGTTGCCCCAAAGGTATAGTACTTCTCCAGATGATTGTACCTGCCCGAGACACAAGAAAATCCAACTTGCAATGATATATGTTAGTATGGATCAGCAAGTTAAGCTTGATGTCCTTAATTTGTAGCAGTAGATGACAGTTCATATCAACAAATAAAGCATCTAAATCAACAAACAAAGATCTAAACTAGTTAAACAAATCAGCATCAAGATTAACAATGAATATAGGCTGAAAAATGGTACTTAAGAGTCAAGAAAAGATGGCTGTTGTAAACATGTATTTTCTGCAGAAAATTGCAGCCTTATGGCTGTAGCTTTCAGTCACTTATATCAACAAATTACACCATCAAAATATGCCAACAGTTAGCCCAAAAGATGCGCCCTATTTAGTAGAGTAAATGAGAAAAATTTAAGAGTTAGTCTAGGGCTAGTTTAGGAGTTAGGATTAGTTATCTATCTAGGTTAGATCAACCCTAATGGATGTAGGTTAGGGTTTGTAACAGCAAGTAAAGTAGTGGGAGAGAGAGGACTCCCTAGTATGGGAAGACTCCTCTCAATGTAGCAAACCAACTTCAAGCAAGAGATCTTTCAAAAGTCGAAAATTCACGTTTCCCAAGGAAATGATTTTATATATCCAATGCAAAATATAGATGACTAGTGCTTTTACTATTGGGATAATGGAGTCAAATAAATGAACTAGAGATGCTACTTCCTTGGGGGTGTAAATCCTCTTACTTCCCAAGGTAAGTATCTCTAGTTAGGGTTTGAGAATGAGGGGTGTAAATCCTCTTACTCCCTCAAACAAACCCTTGCAACATCAATGAACTTTAAGCAATAAATAATGGAGACTATAGAGGGGGTGTAAATACTCTTACTTCTTGTTGTCGCCTTTATACACCCACCTATATACACACCTGGGTAACGTGGAAGAAATCTTCAATCCACTTGGTGTGTCCTTGGGGGCATGTTAGAGTTAAGGTGTTGTCACCTAATCCTCAACTCCTCCGTCTAGGCGAAATCCTAGCGAAGCCAAGGGGGGTAGTCCCTAAAGAAAATAATCTAATTCTTGAACTAATCTAAGTACAATAAATAAATCTAGGAGTTTATTATAAAAGACAATACATAAAGAAAATCTACTCTAAAAGCATGTATCAATCAACCACCACAAGATACATAAAGAAATACTTGCATAAAAGGATACTCAAGATAACAGATGCAAGTAAAAGGAAATACTTCAAAATAAATAACTGAAAAGTAAAGTACTTGAAACAAATGGCTTCATAAGTTGTGTAATAAGACCAGTGTCTTAAAAGTATCATGGGTAGTTGTAGATCGCGTGTTTTATTAAATTGTTCTTTGATGGTAGATTAATGAGGTAAATTTTATTTGCAAAAATAAAAGGTGTGAGAGCTAATCTAGATTTGGCCTTGTTATAGCACAAGTTGTAGGTTGGCAAAGCCTGACCCAACCACAAAACAAGTGCTACAACTTGGGAATCCTACACCCAATGTCACCTCGATGTAGGTCCCACACTTCAAGGGTGACTAGGTCACTCTAGGGAGGTGATCTCGGTGATCCTAGGGGGATGGAGATGGAGATGGAGATACGAGGAAGTAAAGTCCCTAGTGGTCAAGTTTAAGTGGGATGAAAGGTGGGAAAAACTTCCTTGTAAGTCAAGTAATGGTTGCCCCACAGGTATAGTACTTCTCCTGATGATTGTACCTTCTTGAGACACAAGAAAATATACTTTGCAATGATATATGTTAGTTGGATCAGCAGCTTAAGCTCGTTGTCTCTAATTTGCAGCAGTAGATGAAAGTTTATATCAACAAATAAAACATCTAAATCAACATACAAAGATCTAAACCAATTAAGTAAATCAACATCAAGATTAGCAATGAATATAGGCTAAAAAATGGCACTTAAGAAGCAAGAGAAGATAGCTATTGTAAATATGTATTTTCTGCAGACAATTGCAGCCTTATGGCTGTAGCATTCAATGGAATGCAACAGCAAAATCAACCACATAAAAGTTCCAAGAACTAGCCCAAAAGATGCACCCTAGTTAGTAGAGTAAGTGAGGAAAATTAGAGAGCTAGTCTAGGGTTAGTTTAGGAGTTATGAGAGTGTTAGTAGCTAGGGTTATGCATCCCTGATGGTTGTAGGTTAAAGCTTATAACAACAATTAGAGTATTGGGAGAGAGGGGAAGCCCTAGTGGGGGAAGACTCCTCTCAATGAGCCAAATCAACTTCAAGAAAGAAAACTTTTAAAAGGTCAAAAATTATATTTCCCAAGGCAATGATTGTATATCTCCAATGCAAAAAAGAGTATGACTAGTGCCTTTACTATTGGGTTAATGGAGTCAAATAAAAAAGAGCTAGAGAAGCTACTTCCTTGGGGGTGTAAGCCCTTTTACTTCCCAAGGCAAGTTTCTCTAGCTAGGTTTTAAGCTAAGAGGGTGTATGCCCTTATACTTCTCTTAGCAAACCCTAGTGAAATCAATGAGATGAAGCAATAAATGATGAAGGCTATGGTGGGGGTGTATGCCCTTATACTTCCCACCTAGCTCCTAGCATAACAATACTTGACTTGAAAAAATTATAGCATAATAGTAAAATACCATACCAAGATCAAGAGAAATGCCAAGACAATCCACCATAAGAGCTACAAAGCATCATCCAAAGCTACCGCTAGACCTCCTCCATCAACCATTCATAAACATAGCCATAAACAAGTGCACATGAGATAAAAGAGCCAATTATAGCGAAAATTTCAGACCAAGTCCTCTCACAATGAGGGATAGTTATGTTAAAATGAGATCTTATGATCTCTTATTTATATAAATGTCACCAAGGTGACTTGTCCACAAATTAAGGGGTAAAACACAAGATTAGGGGTCAACATCCATAATCTTTCCCCCTTTAATAGAGTAATATTAAACAATTCATCTAAAGTTTCACTTTTTTCACAAATAAACCTTAATTTTACATGGACATCTTCCCTTTAGGGGACGTTTTGCCACTTTGAAGAAGTCATTGGTGTTGGAGAAGCATGGGTAGGGATCCAAAGGCCACATGTCAAGAATCTAGACAGTCTCATCATGGTGAAGACCCTCTTCTCCTCAAAACGTCCATGCATCAATGAGTGGCACCTCACCACCAAGCCTTAACCCCCCTAGGTGACGTCATGCCTCAAGAAGTGACGTTTTGCCTCTCCTGGGAAAAACGTTTGGCATGTGGGGGCTAGGCTATGTCATCCAAGCCATCATCAAGGCCTTCCAAGTTTGATATTTCTCATCTGGCATGCATGCCCTTATCATCCAACCTGTGGGCTTGAAGCCCCATGGAAGCCCAAGCTAGGTTTGTTCTCCCAAAATTGTCCACCAACTAGGTCCTTCAAAGACAAATGAGAACGCCCTCCAAGGATATCGAGTCATAACATCATGATAAGTGAATCAAATCAATAAATGAGCCATCTAAGCAAGTGCATCAAAGATCACTATATCAAACAATTAATTGCTCAAAGACACTATGCGACTTGTCAAGCTTGAATATGGGAGGGTTGACGAGGTGTTCTATTGGGTAAATCTTGCCCTAGGTCAAGGAGAGCTTCCAAGAGATCCCTCTCTAAGCCATGTAAAGTGGATGAAGTGGTTGGGGTCAAGACTCAATGGGCATAGGGGTCGTAGTGTCTCATCCATGGGTGCCTCTGTATAGGGTGTGTGGTACCTTTGTCCGTAATGCACTTTTTCCAAGCCCATTAATTGCCTTTTATCTTTCTTTCTTTGTATTTTCTTTCAATATAACATAAGGAGAGGTTGAAGGTCACTGCTCTAGCGTGGTGACTAGATGATGGCAATGTCACCCACAAACACCTAGTGGAAATGATAAGGTTGGCTCGTGATGAGACCCCCTTTCTCTCAGCCATGCAACTGAGAGCCATTGCCCTAGTTTGGTGACTAGATGATGACAATGTCATACCACTAGATATTCATGGATGTGATAGGTCGGCTCGTGATGAGACCTCCTATCCTTCAACTAACCTTTTAAGCATTCTTTATTATATGTGGGTCCCCTTTACTCAAAGATAAGTGTTTCATTGCTTTCTTGGGTGATCCCTGGGCGAAGCATCTGGAAGATTTATATAAGGATTTTATCTTTTACCCAACATCAACTCCTCTGGGCCTTTAGCCCCTTCTTCCCATAGAATGAGGGACAACCCCTTCTTGGGTCAATACACCTTAAAATCCCAAGAGATAAGGAAATGGCGGGGAGTAATGATGGAAAGTCGTAAGTATGATCAGGAAGGGTACAATGGCTCTTTAAGGGAGTTCCTAGTAACAAACCCATCCCTAAGGAAAACCACTTACTAGGGCACAATGTCAACCACCAAGGTGAAGCAGGGAAAAATGAATAATGTCCAAGCATATATCATGAAATCTAGAGCAATCTAAGATATAACATACTCAAATGGCTTAAATATTGAAATGATTCTCACCATAATACTGACTTGTACCTCATGGACCAAGGCCCATTGTCTTCTGAAAGCCAGTTGGTGTGGTGGATGCCATCTGCAAATCAGTGACCATCTGTGGTGGTGAGTGGGTTTTCCATCTATGCAAAGGGTACTGTTGGTCATGTAGTCTCTCGACACTCCATATCTGCAACTTGAGGGTCTCAAGACATAATCCCCTTAGTTATCCACAAAATGGGGATAGCAGGCCCTTCAAAGAACATCCCTAGAGTGGAGGTTGAGCTTGCCGAATATCCAACAGGGAGAGTGTCCCTCTGATTTTGCACACAAGCCCAAGGGAATGTGGGAGATCCGACAGGGAGAACCTAGATTTCAAAGTTCCCGCCAGATATCTTACACAAAATCTTATGTTTCCACTGAAGCAATATTTCTTAAGGATTTCCGTATTAATCTATCCACGCTGACCAGCCCAGCGTGTATGAAACTTACTCCCAGAAGATCGAGACAAGCTCGCAATTGGAAGGGTCAGGAACAACACTGGGAGTTGAGGGGAAATGTTTATTTTAAACAAATAAATAAAATGCTGAAAGGAAATGTTTTTTTTTAATTATTAAGTCTTCACTAACCAGGCTCTTGCGAGGAGTTGAGGAGACGGTTTATTTCCAACTTTTAAATTGCATAAAAAGAAAATCTAAACTAGAAATTAGTGTTCTACTTTTGCAAAAAAGGAAACTAAACTAGATTGTGATTTGTTTTAACTTTGTTGTTTATGTCAGACTGTTTGAAATTTAAAGCAAGAAAGAGAACTAAACTTGAAAATGCTCCAAACCACAACACCAACCCCCTAGGGGGAAACACAAAGTGAGGCCTCCCTTGGCTCACTTATTTTATTAACTCAGTTACAATGGTCTCTTGAAGAGACTTTGATCTCTTTGAATAGAGATATGGATCCTTATAATGATGGATCAAGGTTTTTACAATGTACAAATGTCTTAGGAAGGTATATGGTGCTCCTAGAAGTCCCAAATGCTCCAAATCCGCCAAATTTTGGCAGAATATCCCCTTGTTTATTCAATAACCTGCACAAAACAGCAAACAATGGCCAAAAACACTTTAAGAGTCTCTTTGGTTATTAGTAGAAAAACCCAAAATATTTCTAAGTAAAAAAAAAACTACAAAATTATGCAAAAGGAATTAAGGAAATCAAGCTAAAAAGCTAGTTTCCTTAGGGTGTTTTGTGGCTGTTATAAAAAAGAAACTTTAAAGCACTCTAATGCTAGATTTAAACAATATAAACCCTTGGAAAAGACTACTTTTATCCCTCTAAAAAATTCAGAAAATTACTTGCATAAAGGGACTCTTTTCCTATGCTAGATCTAGATTTTTAAGATAAAAATTTAGAAGTAAAATCAGATCTATGCTATCACTTGCATGCATGAAAGGAACTAAAGATTTTAACTTTGAAATCAAATCCAAACTTGCTTGCATATAATGTATAAAGGTAACCAAGAATATTTGAATTGAAGAGAGGGAGAAGAGAACAAGCTTGTGCTTGGAATGTCTTGGGCAATGGAGTCCTTCTTGGTGAATTGAAGAGGGATCTTTTTCTAAGACTTAGAAGAGAGGAAGAGTCAAGCTAGATCTTCCACTTCTCCAAGTTGAGGTATCTATTACTTCAATCACTTGCAAACAATATGTTAAATCAAAGATATTGCATATAAAACCTCTTAAATAAATGAAATATGACTACTAATCAAATCAGCTTAGTAATCCTATCCTAGTGAGTAATAGTACTCCTATAAGGCCAAATTAAACACAATAGAATGACAAGCAAAAATAAAATGATATCACCTCATACACATAAGCATCCACACACTTGGACAATGCACCAATTTGACCTCCAAAGTCTTCTTTTATTCCAATAAGAAAAGATATTTACAATGATAGAGATACAACAAGCTATTCTTCCCAAGATCCAACTAGCTTTGACAATGGGAGAAAACTCTTATTTATAGCAAGAGAAGAGGATGCCAAGAGGAGGAGGGCACACCACTTGGAGTAGAAAGGTTTGCCAAGTGTGAGAGTGTGGGCAGCCACCTCTCCTTAAACTCTTATGAGCTTCCAAGTGTGAGAAAGGTAGGTAGAGAGGGGTGCCACCTCTCAAGAGGTAGGCAGCCCACTCTAGAATGCGCCACCTCTCAAGAGGGGCGCACTTCTCCCTAAAGCACATGCCAAAACTCAAGAGGGTGCCATCTCACTCAAGCATTCAACCAATAGAAGCTTTCATTTGGTTGCAACATAGCCTTTTAGGCTTTATTTGACTTAAAACATGTCAAAACATGTTCTCGACAAGTTTGCTAAATTTTAGCAATCCTGATTTTTTATGTCTTTTTTGGGTTTTGTGATTAAAATTGAATTTTTAGTGATTAAAATCACTAATTTCACTCACAAAAGTGGGTGCTCTAGGTTAAAAAATGAGCACCCCAAAGACATATGATGCCTCATAGTACCACTTTTTAATACAACTTTAAATTACAATTAAAAAATTCCGTTTTACAGAAAATTTTTATTAACTAAAAAATTTAAAAAATCCCAAGGGGCACTTAGCACATTTCCATAAAACTCTAGGAGGATGTTTAGCATGGTAATATACATTAGACACTAGGCTTAGATGACCATGTCAAGGCCTAGTCATGAGTATATACTCCAGCTTTGGAGAAATTGAGTGAAAAAACTCGGAAATTATAAATTTCTTGGACAACAGAGTATAATTAACAAGTAAAAAAAACACTCCAGAGTAACAACTCATGTCTAAGACATAGGTGGCTAAACTTTTTACAAATTTCATCATGCAACACCTCTTATTACAATTCTCCGCAGGGTATGGAAATGTGGTAAAAGTTGAAAAAAGGGCCATATTAGCCTGCTGGACTTCTAAACTCTGAATTTTGAAGAAGTCATTGCTCAATATCTGGCGGCTCATATGCAAGTCCATCCTAGTGCAACTTGGTGGATAACACTTCCCACTTAGCTCCTAGCACAACAATCATTGACTTGAAAAAAACGATAGCATAAGAGTAAAAGACCATACCACAATCAAGAAAGATGTTAAGATAATCCACCATAAAAGATAGAAAGAATTCATCCAAGGCTAGCGCCTCACTCCATCAACCATTTACAAGAGATAGCCATGAACAAGTGCACAAGAGACAAATATAGCCAAGTGTAGCGGAAATTTCAGATCCAAGTCCTCTCACCAGAGGAGAGTTATGTCCAAATGAGATCTTATGATCTCTTATTTATACAAAATGTCACTAAGGTGACTTGTCCATAAATTAAGGGGTAAACCACAAGACTAGGAGTAAACAACCCTAATCTTTCCCCCTTTAACAAAGTAATATTAAACAATTCATTTTAAGTTTCACTATTGCACAAATAAACCCTAATTTTACATGGACGTCTCCCCTTTAGGGGACGTTTTGCCACTTAGAAGAAGTCGTTGGTGTTGGAGAAGAATGGGTAGGCCTCCAAAGGCCACATGTCAAGCATCTAGACAATCTTCTCATGGTGAAGACCTTCTTCTCCTCAAAACGTCCATGTGTCAATGAGTGGCTACATCACGACTAAACCCTAGCCCCCAAAAGTGACGTCATGCCCTAGGAGATGACGTTTTTCCTCTCCTAGGCAAATCGTTCGGCAAGTGAAGCATGGGCTAGTTCCATACAACTGTTCTCTAGGATTTCAATATTTCATCTTTGTGATCCGACATCTGGACCCTTGGCATCCAACCTATGGGCTTGCATCCCCATGGAAGCCCAAGATAGACTTGTTCTCCCAAAACTATCCACCAACTAGGTCTTGCAAAGACAAATGAGCATGCCCTCCAAGGATCTCAAGTCATAACATCATGATAAGTGAATCCAATCAATAAATGAGCCACCTAAGCATATGCATCAAAGATCACTATATCAAATAATTAATTGCTCAAGGACACTATGCGACTTGTCAAGATTGAATATGGGAGGGTTGACAAGGTGTCCTATTGGGTAGATTTTTCCCTAGGTCAAGGAGAGTTTCTAAGAGATCCCTCTCTAAGCCATGTAAAGTGGATGAAGTGGTTGGGGTCAAGACTCAATGGGCATAGGGCTCATGACATACAAGGGGTCGAGTGTCTCATTCATGGGTGCCTTTGTAGAGGGTGTGTGGTACCTTCATCTGCAATGCACTTTTTCCAAGCCCATTAATTTCCATTCTTTCAAATTTTAAGGAGAGGTTGAAGGTCATTGCCCTGGCATGGTGACCAGATAATGGCAATGTCACCCACAAACACCTAGTGGAAATGAGAAGGCTGGCTCATGATGAGACCCCATTTCTCTCAGCCATGCAATTGAGAGCCATTACCTTGGTTTGGTGACTAGATGATGGCAATGTCATACCACTAGATATTCATGGATGTGATAGGTCGGCTCGTGATGAGACCTCCTATCCTTCAACTAACCTTTTAAGCATTCTTTATGATCCGGATTTAGGAGTGGAACAAACTGATTAAAAAACTGAATACAATAAACACAGAGGTAGGAAGAATAACACAAATATCTAGTGAACCATATCTTCTATTAAATAATTAAATAGGTTGAGACTGTAAAACTGCAGAACTGAAACTTGCTCGAATGGTGGTAGCTATCTCTGAGAAGAGATGTGGATGCTACGCGCATCCGTTTAAGTAGAATGGATTACAATGAGGCTCCAGAGGCCCTTTTCATATTACTCATGAATGTCAAAACCCTAGACATTCAAAAACCTAACCCTAGAAGGTGAAATGCCAAAAGTCATGTGGGCCCTATGGGTAAGTTGGTGTAATTTGGTACCTCAACTTCCTAGGGTCATAACTTTTGCATACGACCTCCGTTTTAGGTGCGTGATAGCTCGTTGGAAAGGTCTTTCAGAGAACTACACATTTCGTCGTCAAACTTTGACTCCGTCTATAGTTTAACTATGGCGAGCCAAAAAAAAAAACAGTTAGGGCCCCAAAACGACACCGGAAGTACAACAAGATGTGTTGACATGAAAACATACAAAATAAGCTAGTTGGATTAGGTGAGAGGCCACCTGTATCCACCTGGAGGATGTGTGGGGCTTCAGATAGCCCCAAAAGTGTAGAACCCACAATTACAAAGTAGTACAGAAGAACGTGCTGAACAAAAATGGACATGAGGAGTCAGTTGGAATAGGTGGGTGGCCACCAATATCCACCTGGATCAATCCTCCCCCCTTACGAAAAAATGGTATCCATTGCGTTGATTTCCCCCATCAGGTGAGGAAACTTTTGTTGGATTTGGCCCCGGGTGAGCCACTTGCCTTGGTATAGGAGTTGCCCCTTGACAACCCGATAAAGTTGGATCCGCTGCTGGCGAGTGTCCTTGACCTGTGTGTCAACTATCTAATTAGTGGATGCTTGTTCCATGCAGTTAGGGTTGAGCTCTATTGGTGTCAGTTGTTCTGCGATCTCGGAGGTGTCCAATAATGGTGGAAAATATGGCTGAAGGAGGTCCACATTGAAGACTGGATGCAGACCAAGGAAGGGTGGAGTGTTGAGCTCAAAAGAATTGCTACCCACAACCTTGGTGATAGTGTAAGGCCCATAATGAAGTGGGAGAAGCTTTCGATGGGGCCTGGTGAGACGCTCCTTCTGCAGATGTAACCAGACTTTGTCGCCAACCTAAAACTGGTGTGGTACCCTGTGTTTATCATGGCGCAGCTTGTACTTAGCATTGGGTTTCTGCAAAATCTCATGGACCTGTTGGCGGATGTGCTGAATCCGCTCAATGAATCTGGTGGCTTATTTGATTGCAGACTGATCAGGGGAAGAGTCTGTCTATGCGGTGGCAAGAGAAAGTGCAACATCAAGGGGTCCCAAGGGTTGGAATCCCAGACCCACTTGAAATGGGCTATGGCTGGTGGAACTATGGAGAGCCCTGTTATAACTGTGTTGGACATATGGGAGACTCTCGTCCCATGTATGTGGATGCTTAGAATTGCACATTCGCAGGATGTGCACAATCATTCGATTGACGACCTCTGTTTGGCCATCGGTTTGGCGGTGGAAAGCAGTCGATTTTGTGAGCTTGGTGTTCAACAGAGACCAGAGACTAGACCAAAAGGTGTTGTCTTGGTCAGAGATGATGGTCTGTGGTATCCCAAAGTGGACCCACACTCGTTCGAAGAAGAGCTTGGCAGTATCTGCCGCTATGACATTCTTCTTACAGGCTGTGAGGATGGCCATCTTCAAAAACCGATCAACGACCACAAACACGCAGTCATATCCTTGCTTGGTGGACGGCAAGCCAGACATGTAATCCATTGAGATGGATTCCCAAGGCTTCTTGGGAATAGGAAGAGTGGTGTATAAGCCTTGCTTCTTGTTGGCTGGCTTGGCAATGGCACAGGCAGTGCAAGATTTGATATACTTGCTGACGTCCTGTCGAAGTTTTGGCCAATGAAAATGTTTCTGAAGAATGACCACAATTTTCTCTACGCCAAAATGTCCTACCACCTGATTGTAGTGGGCTTCCCAAATCAACTTTGCACGCTCACTTGTAGGAACAAAGAGATGGCCCAGGTGGCATAAGAGTCCGTCCTGAATGTGAAAATCAGTGACAGTTGCGCCTGTACCCAAGAGCTGGTAGGTGGCGGTGAAGTCCGGATCTTGTTGATAAATTTGGGGCCACTTAGATGCCTCGTGTTCACATGAATGGAGCACAGTGGTGAGTGCATCCACAGGAGGTCGACTGAGGTAGTCATCAACACGATTGGAGATACATGTCTTATACTTGATGTTGAGATGAAATTGCTGCAGGTAGGTGGACCACTTCTGATGGCGGTCATTCTGCAATTTCCCCTATGTCTGTAACAAGAGAGAAAGTAAACTAGATCCTTCAGGGCTTATGGAGTCTTTACAACAACAATATAATGTAATTGGAGATGATGATAGCAATGTCTAATGGATGGAGATTGAAGTCTAAGGTGCTAGTACTTTAGGGCCTTAGATTTCAAACCAAGAAATTGCTAGAGCGCAAGCACTTTTGGGCTCTGTTGCCGTCCTAATACACACTTGCAAACGTGAGCTAAGTCCAGCTCACTTAGTGTGTCCTTGGAGGCACAATGCCTAGGTTCACAGTCCACACTGTCACCTTGACTGGAACCTCTTCCTTCTATGCTTACTCCTAGGGAAGCCAAGGGGGGTAGACCCTAATTACTAGACGTGATTTAACTTTGAAGTTCTAGGAGTTGATTTTAATTTTTTAAAAGGTTAAGGGGGAAAACTAGCCTAAGATGCTAAGACAACAAATGCAAAGTACAAGTTTTATCTAAATGACAAGCAACCCCTTTTCCTAAGTCAACTATGACTAGTGCCTAAAGTTGGGCAAGGGGTCAACTAAGCTTGAGGGTGGTTCAATTACAAAATATTACAATTAAAGTCAGTTGAAACTATCCCACAAACTCAAATTACAACTACTTATACAATGAAATACAAATATTACAAAGATACAAGATGA
>JZKD02S0185588.1:0-14745 GCA_000966675.3 Picea glauca
GACTCAGATCCACTTCGGGTGATCCGATGCTTGACATTCACTTCGAACAATCTGATGACTCAGCTTCACTTCAGTTGAGAAGACAGTTGATATTTACTTCAAATTTCCAGAAGTTCGGTCTTCAGAATTCTCAACTCTCAACCTTTGCCTTCTCCTAAATAGACAGTATCTAACGGCTCAGATTTACCTTGGCGATTCAACACTTGAGATTTACTTCGGGTGATCTGACAGCTCAAATATGCTTCGGCTGGTCGGACGATTGGGATTCGCTTCGGATTTCTAGGACTTCGGACTTCACGAATCTCAAATCTCAACTGAGAAACTCTCGAATGGATTTCCCAAAGCTGCTAATCTGATGACTCAGATTCACTTTGGTAATCCTACGCTTGATGTTTACTTCGGTTGATCCAACAATCAACATTTACTTCAAGTCTTCATCCAGAATCCACATATTCACGCCACCTATCCTCTAGATCTGACGGTTCAGAACTACTTTGGACGATATGACGGTCCAAATCTCTTCGGATATTCGGTGCTTCCGCCCTTTGAAAATTCGATACTTCGGCCCTTCGACACATCAGCGCTTCGGTCCTTCGGTGCTCCAGGCTTCAGGAGTTTCAACTCTCAATCTGAAACTCTTGAAGTGATTTCTCTGGAGTTACTGATTTGTTGACACGTGTCCCATGGTGATCAACGACCAGGATTTACTCCAACTATTTGTCCTCCTCCTTGTCCAAAATCCTCTGAAGTTGTGGATTTTAAGCCACCTTTCCTCCTTAACGATGGAAGGTCCCAAATTATTTCAGGACTTCAAAAATTTGACAAGTCCACTCTCTTGCGCACACAAGGGTTAAGTCCCATGCATTTAATTCCAGATCCAATGGTTACTGGTCCTTCATGCTCAGATCCAACAGATGGGATCCGTTCCTCTCCTCTGCTCTTCCTTTGTTCACTAGATGTTGATCTAATGGTCCAGGCTCCTCTGCACAACTGATCTGATGGCTGCTATCGCTCCTCCTCCTGATATTTCCACTTCCTCTATCTTAGAGGATTTTCTAAGTATTCAAAGGCCTCGACCTTTATTCCTCCTACAAGTCCATCTCTTGAACCTCATCTGCACTTCTGAAAGGCACTTATCTCTTCTAGGATTCGAGACTTGGAATAATTCCTACTCTTGTGCCCTCTTAACACTATTTCTTATGAGCTTCAATGGCTCGGACCTCAAAGGTCTCTGTCCCTTCTATTCCTCAAAGGGATGTCTGTGCCCTCTTGGCAACTTTCGCTCAAGCACTCCTTACTGACCTGCAAAGTGTTCGGTAACTTTGTGAGTGTCTCCTAAGTTCTCTGTAACTTCCCCTTTGGGGTTTTGGTCACTCCAACATGCGAATCTACTGAAGCACGAACTCTGAATCTCATAGATCAGATGATCGAGAAGGATCCCTATGGATCCAGAGATCCACGGTCTAGATTAACTTCGAGACTTCGGGACTTTGAGGATTTTTACTTCCCTTACGACGAACTCACATTTCGCTGAACTCGCAAAGTTTGGAGGAATCAAGGGGTTAAATACCGCACTCCTTTCCGTATCCAATGGTCACAACGAACCTTGGATCTTTTCGAATAGTTTCTCATTCATTCATGATCCGAACAAAGGAGCCATCCCTTTCGATACTTCAATCTCGCTACTCTTCCTAAGCTTTGTTAGCTCTGAAAGGCTCAAGAGCTTTGCGTTCTTTCTCTTGGACATAAGACTTGGAAGAATCCTTCCGCGCATCCCTTACGTTCATTTCTCAACTCTAGAAATTAAGTGGCTCTCGGTCTCTATTTTCTTCATAGAGAGCCTATGCATACGTTCACTATCTCTCCTGAGCTCTAACAGACTTCGTCCTCCAAGGGACTTAGAACGACTAGGAGGGTCGACATACGTACGTGAAACTATGCCCAAGGTCGACGAACTCACAGTTCGTGGCTCTAGCTTAAGCCTCCACAAGATGCAATAATCTACAAGTATAAAACATATCCCATCCATATAATTTCCTACTTGCCTAATTATACAATCAAGCAGACACCAAAAATGGGTACAGTATAAATCATTAAGAAAACATATCTATCCTTGCAACATTCATAAGATATCCAACTTTAATTCACAATACCACTTAAATACATAAGATATGTGATTTACTTATCTATTACAGGTGGTAGCCAACTAACTGACTGTGGGTGTTCGTCCTTCCACCCGACCATAGGATCAGAGGCATTCATTATTATCACTCTGGGCACCCCTATTCCAAGACATGATATCACCAGAGAACTCTTGTAGTTCTCAAGGGTTCTTTCTCTATTTCAGCTTCTGCTCGGGTTCGGTTCTCTGCAAAGTTTCAGATATTTCCTTCTCTGTTATGGCCTCGACGAGGTTTATCAGATGCTCACTTAGCATCAAGCTCAAAACCTTCTCCTCATTATCTTCTAGAGAGATCTACACATTCTCCTTATCCATTTGTATATCTTTCTTCCAAGATGGTTCTCGACCCATCATGTTCCTTCTGTCAGAAGGGAACTCCGGTCAACTTGCCCTGTCATACCCAGTGGTAGTTCAAGTTGACATTCTGCAGTTTTGGCCATTCTTCCATTCATGGGAGTGGTTGATAATTCAACCACTGGTCCTTTCTTCACTAACTGATTTCTCTCCTTGGGATCCGAAGGAGGTTTATTATCCTCATCAAGGGAATTTGGGGTTATTTGATATAATGACCCTCCCTTATAGTTTTCACATTCTTTCCTCTAGTGATATCATGGCCAGTACTTTCAAGGCTTCACCCCCACAGTCAATTATTGACAACTCAAAAAATAATACATTTACACTGTCCACATGCCTTAGCATGGTAAATCCTATTTTATGATTAATTACAAGCTGGGGGAAACATGGGTGTTATAGACGCCTCATTAATCACGCCAAATGGAGACGAAAAGGGAGAAGTAATTGCAAGTACGAAGGAACCATAGGTGCATTGAACCCATGATTAAGGTAGCATCTTTGACAAGCTTCATGCGATGCCCTTACAATGCACAAATGCGGGAGAAAATAGTCTATTTGCGAAAAATGAATAGACAGAGAGCGATAGAGGCTAAAGAGCACATAACAGAGTTCACAAAGGGCACAGAGAACATTTAAGCTGAGAAAATTGGTGACACTCACCACCATGGCACCACCAAAGCATGAAGAAGCAAGCCAGACTGATAGACAACCCAGAGTTAGAACCAGGGCATGGGTACAATTGGAAGAAGGTGAACAACAACTGCCAGAGGTCATTAATGTCGATGAAATCCCATCACCATAGACAATACCGGTGAACCCCACACCTGTGGTGGAAGAAATCCAATAGAAAACAATAGAGGGAATGAATGTAGATATGCGAGCAAAGGCACAGGAGAAACATAACTAGGACGCAGAAACCCTGAAAGAGACACAAACAGAGAACACCGAAGTAGCTTCGAGAGTCAATGGAACAACGACGACTCAGGAAGTAGTCGTCAAGCCAGACGAATCTCAAAAAACAGTGTCAAATCACCCACCGGAAGGAACAATAGAGGATGTCACAGGTTGGCCAAAATAGTATTCCGAAGTACAAAAGATGGTCATTGGAACCTCGAGCCAGCCACCACCAAAGAAAGACAAGCAACAGGTCCCTAGGTCACATCGCAAGCAACCCGTCGCAGCCCTCGTTTTTCCACACATGCAAGATGGTGTACAAGTGAAACCAAACTTGCTGGGTCATATCGAGAAGCTCAAATACTCAGACCACGATGTAGCAGACACAGATAAGTTCCCATAATTCGAAAATAAAGTATACTTACAAATTGTGGGAGTGAATGCAGTTGGGGAACCGATTGATCAACCACTCCAATGGGCAATAGGATTGGATAAAACAAGGATTTTGGGTATGCTAGATCTACCACTTTTGGAAGAGGAAAGTACACAAACGGTTGTGTCAAATGAATGATGATAGTCACGCATGGCAGATACATATGGCTAGACAAGCTCGTCTTGATAGACGTAGAGATTATTGTGCACATCATAGGGTTGTCATCTCGGGGCATGGATCCCGTGCAATTCCTCGACGATAAGACAAAGGAGAAAGCACTTGAGGAGGAGATGAAGAAGAAATATGGTACCGACAGGGGGGCATGAGGAATCATAATCAAGAGGATCAATGATGCCGCAACACAAATGGCTACAAAAATCTTGGCCTGTAAACTGCTGAGAAAGTGTCACTGGGAGGAAGTTCTGGCTGGGGTCATCGTAGTTGTAGCTCAGTGTGCCAAGGGAAGAATATTTAGCTGGGCACCCTACCTCTTGAATTTGTTTCTGGATGACTACAAGGATGCACACGATCTAGGAACATAATTCCACTACTCATGGCTACTCATGTTGATAGCTATCATGGGATGGAAGGAACTGAGTTGCACATTCTTCGGCACTAGACCCAAGCCGAATTGTGGAGCGAGGTATTTATTACTTGGCGTCGCACTGGATTCTAAGAAAAAGAAAAAAAAACACAATTGTATTTGAAGGATACCTTCGAGACCTGTAGGAGGCCATCTCCAACATGTGGAGAATAACACCACAGGCTGTCGCATAGTATCGAGACATCGCCAACTTCAAGGCCACACGGCATGTGATGTGGATACTGGGGCGGAAGGACCCCAATAAACAATGGGTACAAATGTGATACTATATCACGAAGGGTGACATCGAAATGGCTATCAAATATTGGGAGGATGATTGGAAGATTCCAGCCCTCACCCAGGAAATATCTACAAAGATAGTAGAAGAGGAGGTCGGGCAAGGAGAAACATAGCCTCAAGAAGTCCCAGTGCCAAAGAAATGGAGGGTGGGCCAGACAAAGACAAAGAAGACAAATGAAGGGCCAACTAAGACAGGGACCTAGAAGAGGAAGAAGGATAATACGCAGCCAACCAAATAACAACAGAAACAGGCCGAGGCCACGCAAGGGACTACACCAAGTCCCAATCCACAGGAACCAGTCTTGAATAAGAGGCCAACCACTCAAACGAGGGGAGTTCACAAGAAAATGAAAGCGCAAAGAACACCTCCAGAATATACGATCACGGAGGATGATGCCGAGATGGTATCCCAAATGGTTCAGGATTGTATAGCCGAGGATTTTGACAATGTTGTGCACCATAGGGACAAGATTTAAGAGGATCTAGTAGACATGCGACAATTCCTCAAGCGGATCAGGGAAGCACAGACAATGGGTAGCAGCATGGGAACAAGACCATCGACACTACAGGCAGGAGAAAGACCGGAAGAAGGCGACCGCGACACAGTCCACACAATATCGGAACCAAGTGCAACATTCCACATCACACCCAGTATGTTGCGCATGGACGAAATCATGGGGCATCCATCCCTGAAGGACTTAGCCCAAATCCAACTGGTATTGCCGTGAATACCATCCAAGGCTCTACACAAATTGTAGGTGAGGATTACCCAAGAGGTACAGTCTCGGGCACACACAGACTTATCTGAATTGCAGCAGGCAACGGAGAAGCGGGATGCGCTGGAAATAAAATGTGAGTAGGCTAAGTTAGAGACCCAAGAGGAAAGGGAGCACATGCATGGATTGGAGCAGCAAGTGGCATGAACTTATGAAAATATTCCAATGATTGCACACAAGGCCGCACTTACAGTAGTAGAGAAGATTGATCAGATTGTGTAGAAAATCGACCAATATCAAAAGGAGATCGAGAATCTCCGCGAGTAGCTTACACCTACAACTCCACCGAAAGTAAGGGAGCAAAGGAAGCAGGAGGAAACATAGTAGCTGCAGATGATAGATCACCAGGTCTGTGCAACAACAGACTTGTTCGAGGAAGGAGAACAACTATGGACAAAGTTAGAAGAAGATCAACAAGTCCAACAACGGGACAAGGAAGAAGAAAGGATAAGCGCAACTATCCAAGACCTTAAGCAGAGGCAGGGGACAATGGCCATCATAGAGCATGTCGAAGGGGCGCAGGATATGAAGAAGTTGCAGGAAGAACTCACCACTGTGAAAACACATAAAAATGAGTGCTAGGCTCAAATAGAACCGCTCCAAGAGCAAGTGGCATAAGTCATCGCACACGCAGAGGAAGCCAAGACACTGATAGCACAGAACCAGGAATACTTTATCGGATTGGTCAACGACGACATTGCAGTCCAGATAGTGGACACGCTCAAGGAGAAGACCGCACAGGCGCAAACACAAGCAACGAAGCTCAAGGAGAAGTTCCAGGCGATCACCAGGGAGATCGAAGAAGCACATAAAGGGTAAGTGGCTCGGGAGGAGCCACATGTCAGTGTTGGGGGCTTGTTGGAAGCAGGCCAAGGAAAAAAGAAAGGGGATTTTGGGCACGAGGAAAGCGACAACTGGAAGGAAAAGCAGAACGTGTGCATGAATGGAAGACCTAACGACAGTAGGGTTAGGTTTTTGGTAATGTATTGTAATGGCTAAAGAGCTAGAAACGTATAAATAGAGATACCTAGGTCTCAGAGAAGAGACGAGTCGTATTTTATAGAGAGAATTGTTGTAGTGGGTTGGTATGTAATATTTTGATGTATGACCTACTTTGTAAGATGTTGAGATCGAGAATATGGAGGAGGGTATATCTTGAGGGTTAGATCGCAGGCTGAGGATCCTAGTGCGATCTAGTCCGCGTCATATAGATCTTACCTGATTGAGAAGAGTTGTAAGCGTGTGGCATTGTAATGACTGAGTGACTATAATAAAAGAGCTGAGAGCCAAATCTTTGTGGACGTATCCCAAGGGGGGGTGAACCATGGTAATATCTATGTTATATGATTGAATGCATGTGTGTCTTTATTTTCTTTCAGTAGCTAGTGATAAGCTAAAAGAATGAGTTATTATATTTCCTGCATAATTTGTAATAACAACATATTGCAGTAATAAGTTACAATAGAACTCATATTACACAGTTATTAGATCTCTCACTCAATCCTAGGCTATAAACACGTGAATCTTACAGCCACCCATTAAGACTATCTCGGGTGAGATGACGCAATGCACCCTGTGTGCTGCGTTGCCTTCTGGTTTACCAGGGGGGCCGATAGTTTTAGAGGCTTTGTTGGAAATCCGAACAGACATGAACCCTAGGTCACTCAAGACAAGCTTAGATAAGGATATAAGTAACCAACAACATTTTTCAGTTTCTTTGTAGCGGTGTATCCTATTACAACTAATTTCATAACATCACATCCCTATGCTTGCAAAAATACTTTCATTCTTCTACTCCATATATCATAGTCCGGACCATTATGACCATTGAACATTGGTTCTCTATTCTTNGACTCAGATCCACTTCGGGTGATCCGATGCTTGACATTCACTTCGAACAATCTGATGACTCAGCTTCACTTCAGTTGAGAAGACAGTTGATATTTACTTCAAATTTCCAGAAGTTCGGTCTTCAGAATTCTCAACTCTCAACCTTTGCCTTCTCCTAAATAGACAGTATCTAACGGCTCAGATTTACCTTGGCGATTCAACACTTGAGATTTACTTCGGGTGATCTGACAGCTCAAATATGCTTCGGCTGGTCGGACGATTGGGATTCGCTTCGGATTTCTAGGACTTCGGACTTCACGAATCTCAAATCTCAACTGAGAAACTCTCGAATGGATTTCCCAAAGCTGCTAATCTGATGACTCAGATTCACTTTGGTAATCCTACGCTTGATGTTTACTTCGGTTGATCCAACAATCAACATTTACTTCAAGTCTTCATCCAGAATCCACATATTCACGCCACCTATCCTCTAGATCTGACGGTTCAGAACTACTTTGGACGATATGACGGTCCAAATCTCTTCGGATATTCGGTGCTTCCGCCCTTTGAAAATTCGATACTTCGGCCCTTCGACACATCAGCGCTTCGGTCCTTCGGTGCTCCAGGCTTCAGGAGTTTCAACTCTCAATCTGAAACTCTTGAAGTGATTTCTCTGGAGTTACTGATTTGTTGACACGTGTCCCATGGTGATCAACGACCAGGATTTACTCCAACTATTTGTCCTCCTCCTTGTCCAAAATCCTCTGAAGTTGTGGATTTTAAGCCACCTTTCCTCCTTAACGATGGAAGGTCCCAAATTATTTCAGGACTTCAAAAATTTGACAAGTCCACTCTCTTGCGCACACAAGGGTTAAGTCCCATGCATTTAATTCCAGATCCAATGGTTACTGGTCCTTCATGCTCAGATCCAACAGATGGGATCCGTTCCTCTCCTCTGCTCTTCCTTTGTTCACTAGATGTTGATCTAATGGTCCAGGCTCCTCTGCACAACTGATCTGATGGCTGCTATCGCTCCTCCTCCTGATATTTCCACTTCCTCTATCTTAGAGGATTTTCTAAGTATTCAAAGGCCTCGACCTTTATTCCTCCTACAAGTCCATCTCTTGAACCTCATCTGCACTTCTGAAAGGCACTTATCTCTTCTAGGATTCGAGACTTGGAATAATTCCTACTCTTGTGCCCTCTTAACACTATTTCTTATGAGCTTCAATGGCTCGGACCTCAAAGGTCTCTGTCCCTTCTATTCCTCAAAGGGATGTCTGTGCCCTCTTGGCAACTTTCGCTCAAGCACTCCTTACTGACCTGCAAAGTGTTCGGTAACTTTGTGAGTGTCTCCTAAGTTCTCTGTAACTTCCCCTTTGGGGTTTTGGTCACTCCAACATGCGAATCTACTGAAGCACGAACTCTGAATCTCATAGATCAGATGATCGAGAAGGATCCCTATGGATCCAGAGATCCACGGTCTAGATTAACTTCGAGACTTCGGGACTTTGAGGATTTTTACTTCCCTTACGACGAACTCACATTTCGCTGAACTCGCAAATTTTGGAGGAATCAAGGGGTTAAATACCGCACTCCTTTCCATATCCAATGGTCACAACGAACCTTGGATCTTTCTGAATAGTTTCTCATTCATTCATGATCCGAAAAAAGGAGCCATCCCTTTCGATACTTCAATCTCGCTACTCTTCCTGATCTTTGTTAGCTCTGAAAGGCTCAAGAGATTTGCGTTCTTTCTCTTGGACATAAGACTTGGAAGAATCCTTCCGCGCATCCCTTACGTTCATTCCTCAACTCTAGAAATTAAGTGGTTCTCGGTCTCTATTTTCTTCATAGAGAGCCTGTGCATACGTTCACTATCTCTCCTGAGCTCTAACAGACTTCGTCCTCCAAGGGACTTAGAACGACTAGGAGGGTCGACATACGTACGTGAAACTATGCCCAAGGTCGACGAACTCATAGTTCGTGGCTCTAGCTTAAGCCTCCACAAGATGCAATAATATACAAGTATAAAACATATCCCATCCATATAATTTCCTACTTGCCTAATTATACAATCAAGCAGACACCAAAAAGGGGTACAGTATAAATCATTAAGAAAACATATCTATCCTTGCAACATTCATAAGATATCCAACTTTAATTCACAATACCACTTAAATACATAAGATATGTGATTTACTTATCTATTACAGGTGGTAGCCAACTAACTGACTGTGGGTGTTTGTCCTTCCACCCGACCATAGGATCAGAGGCATTCATTATTATCACTCTGGCCACCCCTATTCCAAAACATGATATCACCAGAGAACTCTTGTAGTTCTCAAGGGTTCTTTCTCCGTTTCAGCTTCTGCTCGGGTTCGGTTCTCTGCAAAGTTTCAGATATTTCCTTCTCTGTTATGGCCTCGACGAGGTTTATCAGATGCTCACTTAGCATCAAGCTCACAACCTTCTCCTCATTATCTTCTAGAGAGATCTACACATTCTCCTTATCCATTTGTATATATTTCTTCCAAGATGGTTCTCGACCCATCATGTTCCTTCTGTCAGAAGGGAACTCAGGTCAACTTGCCCTGTCATACCCAGTGGTAGTTCAAGTTGACATTCTGCAGTTTTGGCCATGCTTCCATTCATGGGAGTGGTTGATAATTCAACCACTGGTCCTTTCTTCACTAACTAATTTCTCTCCTTGGGATCCGAAGGAGGTTTATTATCCTCATCAAGGGAATTTGGGGTTATTTGATATAATGAACCTCCCTTATAGTTTTCACATTCTTTCCTCTAGTGATATCATGGCCAGTACTTTCAAGGCTTCACCCCCACAGTCAATTATTGACAACTCAAAAAATAATACATTTACACTGTCCACATGCCTTAGCATGGTAAATCCTATTTTATGATTAATTACAAGCTGGGGGAAACATGGGTGTTATAGACGCCTCATTAATCACGCCAAATGGAGACGAAAAGGGAGAAGTAATTGCAAGTACGAAGGAACCATAGGTGCATTGAACCCATGATTAAGGTAGCATCTTTGACAAGCTTCATGCGATGCCCTTACAATGCACAAATGCGGGAGAAAATAGTCTATTTGCGAAAAATGAATAGACAGAGAGCGATAGAGGCTAAAGAGCACATAACAGAGTTCACAAAGGGCACAGAGAACATTTAAGCTGAGAAAATTGGTGACACTCACCACCATGGCACCACCAAAGCATGAAGAAGCAAGCCAGACTGATAGACAACCCAGAGTTAGAACCAGGGCATGGGTACAATTGGAAGAAGGTGAACAACAACTGCCAGAGGTCATTAATGTCGATGAAATCCCATCACCATAGACAATACCGGTGAACCCCACACCTGTGGTGGAAGAAATCCAATAGAAAACAATAGAGGGAATGAATGTAGATATGCGAGCAAAGGCACAGGAGAAACATAACTAGGACGCAGAAACCCTGAAAGAGACACAAACAGAGAACACCGAAGTAGCTTCGAGAGTCAATGGAACAACGACGACTCAGGAAGTAGTCGTCAAGCCAGACGAATCTCAAAAAACAGTGTCAAATCACCCACCGGAAGGAACAATAGAGGATGTCACAGGTTGGCCAAAATAGTATTCCGAAGTACAAAAGATGGTCATTGGAACCTCGAGCCAGCCACCACCAAAGAAAGACAAGCAACAGGTCCCTAGGTCACATCGCAAGCAACCCGTCGCAGCCCTCGTTTTTCCACACATGCAAGATGGTGTACAAGTGAAACCAAACTTGCTGGGTCATATCGAGAAGCTCAAATACTCAGACCACGATGTAGCAGACACAGATAAGTTCCCATAATTCGAAAATAAAGTATACTTACAAATTGTGGGAGTGAATGCAGTTGGGGAACCGATTGATCAACCACTCCAATGGGCAATAGGATTGGATAAAACAAGGATTTTGGGTATGCTAGATCTACCACTTTTGGAAGAGGAAAGTACACAAACGGTTGTGTCAAATGAATGATGATAGTCACGCATGGCAGATACATATGGCTAGACAAGCTCGTCTTGATAGACGTAGAGATTATTGTGCACATCATAGGGTTGTCATCTCGGGGCATGGATCCCGTGCAATTCCTCGACGATAAGACAAAGGAGAAAGCACTTGAGGAGGAGATGAAGAAGAAATATGGTACCGACAGGGGGGCATGAGGAATCATAATCAAGAGGATCAATGATGCCGCAACACAAATGGCTACAAAAATCTTGGCCTGTAAACTGCTGAGAAAGTGTCACTGGGAGGAAGTTCTGGCTGGGGTCATCGTAGTTGTAGCTCAGTGTGCCAAGGGAAGAATATTTAGCTGGGCACCCTACCTCTTGAATTTGTTTCTGGATGACTACAAGGATGCACACGATCTAGGAACATAATTCCACTACTCATGGCTACTCATGTTGATAGCTATCATGGGATGGAAGGAACTGAGTTGCACATTCTTCGGCACTAGACCCAAGCCGAATTGTGGAGCGAGGTATTTATTACTTGGCGTCGCACTGGATTCTAAGAAAAAGAAAAAAAAACACAATTGTATTTGAAGGATACCTTCGAGACCTGTAGGAGGCCATCTCCAACATGTGGAGAATAACACCACAGGCTGTCGCATAGTATCGAGACATCGCCAACTTCAAGGCCACACGGCATGTGATGTGGATACTGGGGCGGAAGGACCCCAATAAACAATGGGTACAAATGTGATACTATATCACGAAGGGTGACATCGAAATGGCTATCAAATATTGGGAGGATGATTGGAAGATTCCAGCCCTCACCCAGGAAATATCTACAAAGATAGTAGAAGAGGAGGTCGGGCAAGGAGAAACATAGCCTCAAGAAGTCCCAGTGCCAAAGAAATGGAGGGTGGGCCAGACAAAGACAAAGAAGACAAATGAAGGGCCAACTAAGACAGGGACCTAGAAGAGGAAGAAGGATAATACGCAGCCAACCAAATAACAACAGAAACAGGCCGAGGCCACGCAAGGGACTACACCAAGTCCCAATCCACAGGAACCAGTCTTGAATAAGAGGCCAACCACTCAAACGAGGGGAGTTCACAAGAAAATGAAAGCGCAAAGAACACCTCCAGAATATACGATCACGGAGGATGATGCCGAGATGGTATCCCAAATGGTTCAGGATTGTATAGCCGAGGATTTTGACAATGTTGTGCACCATAGGGACAAGATTTAAGAGGATCTAGTAGACATGCGACAATTCCTCAAGCGGATCAGGGAAGCACAGACAATGGGTAGCAGCATGGGAACAAGACCATCGACACTACAGGCAGGAGAAAGACCGGAAGAAGGCGACCGCGACACAGTCCACACAATATCGGAACCAAGTGCAACATTCCACATCACACCCAGTATGTTGCGCATGGACGAAATCATGGGGCATCCATCCCTGAAGGACTTAGCCCAAATCCAACTGGTATTGCCGTGAATACCATCCAAGGCTCTACACAAATTGTAGGTGAGGATTACCCAAGAGGTACAGTCTCGGGCACACACAGACTTATCTGAATTGCAGCAGGCAACGGAGAAGCGGGATGCGCTGGAAATAAAATGTGAGTAGGCTAAGTTAGAGACCCAAGAGGAAAGGGAGCACATGCATGGATTGGAGCAGCAAGTGGCATGAACTTATGAAAATATTCCAATGATTGCACACAAGGCCGCACTTACAGTAGTAGAGAAGATTGATCAGATTGTGTAGAAAATCGACCAATATCAAAAGGAGATCGAGAATCTCCGCGAGTAGCTTACACCTACAACTCCACCGAAAGTAAGGGAGCAAAGGAAGCAGGAGGAAACATAGTAGCTGCAGATGATAGATCACCAGGTCTGTGCAACAACAGACTTGTTCGAGGAAGGAGAACAACTATGGACAAAGTTAGAAGAAGATCAACAAGTCCAACAACGGGACAAGGAAGAAGAAAGGATAAGCGCAACTATCCAAGACCTTAAGCAGAGGCAGGGGACAATGGCCATCATAGAGCATGTCGAAGGGGCGCAGGATATGAAGAAGTTGCAGGAAGAACTCACCACTGTGAAAACACATAAAAATGAGTGCTAGGCTCAAATAGAACCGCTCCAAGAGCAAGTGGCATAAGTCATCGCACACGCAGAGGAAGCCAAGACACTGATAGCACAGAACCAGGAATACTTTATCGGATTGGTCAACGACGACATTGCAGTCCAGATAGTGGACACGCTCAAGGAGAAGACCGCACAGGCGCAAACACAAGCAACGAAGCTCAAGGAGAAGTTCCAGGCGATCACCAGGGAGATCGAAGAAGCACATAAAGGGTAAGTGGCTCGGGAGGAGCCACATGTCAGTGTTGGGGGCTTGTTGGAAGCAGGCCAAGGAAAAAAGAAAGGGGATTTTGGGCACGAGGAAAGCGACAACTGGAAGGAAAAGCAGAACGTGTGCATGAATGGAAGACCTAACGACAGTAGGGTTAGGTTTTTGGTAATGTATTGTAATGGCTAAAGAGCTAGAAACGTATAAATAGAGATACCTAGGTCTCAGAGAAGAGACGAGTCGTATTTTATAGAGAGAATTGTTGTAGTGGGTTGGTATGTAATATTTTGATGTATGACCTACTTTGTAAGATGTTGAGATCGAGAATATGGAGGAGGGTATATCTTGAGGGTTAGATCGCAGGCTGAGGATCCTAGTGCGATCTAGTCCGCGTCATATAGATCTTACCTGATTGAGAAGAGTTGTAAGCGTGTGGCATTGTAATGACTGAGTGACTATAATAAAAGAGCTGAGAGCCAAATCTTTGTGGACGTATCCCAAGGGGGGGTGAACCATGGTAATATCTATGTTATATGATTGAATGCATGTGTGTCTTTATTTTCTTTCAGTAGCTAGTGATAAGCTAAAAGAATGAGTTATTATATTTCCTGCATAATTTGTAATAACAACATATTGCAGTAATAAGTTACAATAGAACTCATATTACACAGTTATTAGATCTCTCACTCAATCCTAGGCTATAAACACGTGAATCTTACAGCCACCCATTAAGACTATCTCGGGTGAGATGACGCAATGCACCCTGTGTGCTGCGTTGCCTTCTGGTTTACCAGGGGGGCCGATAGTTTTAGAGGCTTTGTTGGAAATCCGAACAGACATGAACCCTAGGTCACTCAAGACAAGCTTAGATAAGGATATAAGTAACCAACAACATTTTTCAGTTTCTTTGTAGCGGTGTATCCTATTACAACTAATTTCATAACATCACATCCCTATGCTTGCAAAAATACTTTCATTCTTCTACTCCATATATCATAGTCCGGACCATTATGACCATTGAACATTGGTTCTCTATTCTT
>JZKD02S0185599.1:32624-95684 GCA_000966675.3 Picea glauca
CGGCCAAGCCAACACACCAAATTGGTGTATGAGACCCCCTTGTTTGTGGGACAAGGGACCCCCCTCTGCCCAACGATTTGACTGGTAAAGTCTACGAAGGTATACATACCCTACCACCCTCTGGATTTGAACCTGTGACCTCTTAAGAGGAAACACATGTTCTTAACCTCTTAAGGGAAATACAAACGTTTTTGGCCTTCACGCAACTTCTCTCCATCGCTTCATGCGACCTCGGGCCATGACCCGGGGCTCCTACGTGAAATTTCGGGAATTTGCATTTCGGGAGTCTTTACCTTACCAGATTCAAAGTACCCCAATGCTCAAATCTACGAAATAGCCCATCTAGATTGACAGACAGACTTTGTTTGAATTTAACGGTCGGGATGCTTGCTCGAAAACCGTAGTTGCCTGTTGCTCAAATAGGCGCTTATCTTTCTTTATGGCCCTACTTCACATATAACCACGGGCTATGATCGCGGGCCCAATTCCTGGGCGCTTCGTGACTTCGCGTTTCGCGAGTCTGTGCTGTGCTCCCTGCTAAAACATCCAAGTTGCGAAATCACGCTTTCTCAGATCAGGCGCCACATGTCCCTTTGAATCGAATGACCCAAATGAATATCGACATTTCGGGGCTCGGGAAATCTGTGCATTCCTCACTCCAGTTTTCTCGAAATGAATTTCTCCGCGTCTCGGATCTGGTGCCACGCGTCCCTCCAGTTTAGACGGCCCATATCTTCTTCGCACTTCAGGACTCGGGGGTTTCACGCGCCTTCCTCACTTCAAAATTCCCTAAGTGGCATTCTCCGTTGTCCCGATATGCACACGCCTTAGCACAACGTGCCTCGACTTTGGATGAAACACAGTTGTGGGTTTTTTAAGCCCCTTTCTTTTGCATTTGGTCATCCAATGGCCAATTCCTAAGGGAAAACACCCCCCTGCAAGAATATGTGATAACATTAGGCTCCATGGGGGATAGAGTCCTCCCTGCGAGGCTTTAAGATCTCTTTTGCAGTTCCAGTCGCTTTCTGTTGGGCTATGGAGTCAAGCTCAAAATACCCAACTAAGGAATACAGGTCGATAAGTAAAAACCAAAAATAAACACACATGCTCCAGGGAGCTTATTTATGTACAGTCCTAAACTAATTTATTTTTACACAGTGCTAGGTGAAAGCAAATTTCCACCATAGCCATTCAAGTAACTTCCCGACTGGAAGTTCTTTTACTTTGTTAATGATTGATAACAGACGATGCAACCGTGACAACAACACAATTACATCCTTCATCTTTTTGCCAAAGGCTGAAGTTGAGAAAAAGCTCGGCGACTCCAAGGCATGAAGGAAATGCAACTCCATGTACTCGCTGACAGGCTCATAGAATGAGTGGCAAACTTTGGATAATTTGTAACAGACAACCCAATATGCTCCACAACTGAGCACACATGGCTGAATATCTCTGATAAGCACAGGTGGATGAGAAGTTGATGCAAGTTGACTGGTCTCAGGTGGTGGCTGCTCACCTACAGGCTCTAGGAAGGCTATGAACTGCCCCTTTTGCTGCTCCTTTTCTTCTTTATGGCTTTCCCAAGGGTCAGAGTCATAATCATCATAAACATGACCCATGGGAAAGATCTTCTCTTCAATCTACTGCTCAGGATGGCTGATTTTCTCATGATGATTTTCGTTAATGAATAGAGGATAGGGCTCTGCTGTATGCTCTTGGAAATCCGACATATCCAGCTCAAAATCTGATTCGTAACATATACAGGCTGGCTGCTCCCCATGTCAGCAAATTGTGATGTGGGGCCTTGCTACTCTTCATCCGAATAATCATCGAAGCTAGGGACAATAGGCACCTCAGGAGAAGAATGCAAGGCCTCTACAACTATGAAATTTTTATTATCATCCTTAGTAGAGCTGCCAAGAACATCTGCCTCAAGGACTGGAAAATCCTCTGCGCTTTCTTCATATTCCAACCTTTCTAGTTTGGCAGAGAGAGATTTTATCAGTTTCATTACTTCGCCCAAAGCATCTTCATCTTCCTCATGGCCCTCATCCTCACAACCTTCACTAGCCAGAGCCATATCTTGATCATGGTCTTCACATTCCTCACAACAATTATGACAGATTAACTCAGAGGAATAATACCTTTGACAATGCTTATTAAAGGCTGCATGAAACTGTTCCAGGGAGGAGATGCTAGCAGGGGGCAAGGATTGATAGCACTCACGGGCATCCCCGTCCAATGAGAACATGAACATCTTCATTAAAACATCCTCATGATGTATCTCCCACTGATGCATGAGTTCATGAAACTCATGGAGATGCCGAGCAGGGTTGTCCTCTTTACATTCTCTAAATATGGGCAAATAATTACCCCATTCATCCATAGTAGGGACAACATTAGGAAAACCAGGAACATCAGAAAAATTAAAAAGAGCAAATCTCCGAGCCAGGATTTTGTTCATTTCAAACTAGTGGAGTCGCCAATCGATCCTTCAACCACGGAGTCACCAGGTGAATGATATGCAGAATGCGTGTGTCTGGTCTTTGTTCACCATCAAAGACTGGACCTAATCGTTGTGTTCTCCTAGGGGGCTACCAGGTGTAGCCAGAGGCAGTCACACTGAAACAATGGAGTCGAGACAGTGAAGTCGCCAGGTGCAAGCACAATCTTCAAAGGTTTCGATGTCTGATGCACCTTCAGAATCATAAGTTCGTTCTCGTTCTACCTAGGGAAAATATTCAATTTGTCCCCGACAATGACACCAGAAATGTTAGCACTAGAAGTCACCTCTGGATTGCAGTAGAGGTAAGCCCAGTACCCATCAGTTTATGTCACAATGAATAAATTTAAGAGGGTCTAATGGACGCAGACTCAGGATGATATCGCTTTAACTCGAAAAACTGGGCTGGTATGTGAGAGCAGGTAAGGTCTTGATCCAACTTCAGTTAGTAAGTTGTAATAAGAGTGAGTAGGATGAAGAACTTGAGGAGAAAATGTAGAGGTCTGCTATGGACATCCGGTCTTCCAACAACCCTAGGAGGAAAATTTTCGAATACAAGATCCTCTTGAACCCAAAACTTCAGGAAAATGAAAGCGTCATAACACTATTGCAATCAAACATACATTACAATATATTCACAACTCGACTAGATCATCCATGCCCGAGTCTTCAATATCAGAAGCAAAAGAGATGATAAGAAAGCTGACTGTCATTAAACAAGGAATCTCAAATGGCAACACATAGCCAGAGAACCAGAGGCTTCATTAAAACTTTACAATCGGGAGCTTAGCTCAACTATCGACCCTTCACAAAATATCAAAACTAAGTATTTATACTTAGAACAACTTGCCACCACCAGGAGTGTGACCTGGCTACTGCAATCAAGGCTTTGTGTGTACATCTCTTCTGCCAGTCTGCACTTGCATTCTTCTGTTAGACGTGATCTCAGATCAGTATGGGCTTTGTAGGAGAATTTCTTGACATGGGAACTTTGTGCCGACACTGTGCCTCCACGGCCAGCTTTTCCATGCTTTCCATTTATGGGGTGAAATGAGGTTTCAACCACCTCCCCCATTTACATTAACTACTTTCATCGGGATCGGGAAGAGACCTTATACCCATGAATTCTCTAGGAGACGTTCACAACTCCTTCAAGTCAACCCCGATGCCTCGAGACCACATAGATCTTCCTCTGTGAACAATACAAACGTTTTTGGCCTTCACACAACTTCTCTCCATCGCTTCATGCGACCTCAGGCCATGACCTAGGGCTCCTACGTGCAATTTTGGGAATTCACGTTTCGGGAGTCTTTACCTTACTAGATTCAAAATAACCCGATGCTCGAATATGCAAAATAGCCCATCCAGATTGACGGTCAGACTTTCTTTGAATTTAACGACCAGGATACTTGCTCGAAAACCCCAGCGGCCTGCCGCTCAAATAGGAACTTATCCTTCTTTATGGCCCTGCTTCAGATATAAGCATGGGCAATGATCGTGGGCCCAATTCCTGGGCGATTCACAACTTCATGTTTCACGAGTCTGTGCTGTGCTCCCTGCTAAAACCTCCAAGTCGCGAAATCGTGCTTTCTCAGATTAGGTGCCACGTGTTCCTTTGAATCAAACGACCCAAATGAATATCGACATTTCGGGACTCGGGAAATCTGCGCATTCCTCACTCCAGTTTTCCAGAAATGACTTTCTTCGCATCTCAGATCTGGTGCCACACGTCCCTTCGGTTTGGACGACCTAGATCTTCTTCGCACTTCAGGACTCAGGGGTTTTGCGCCTTCCTCACTTCAAAATTCCCGAAGTGGCATTCTCCGCTGTCTCGATATGCGCACGCCTTAGCATAACATGCCTCGACTTTGGATGAAACACAGTTGTGGGTTTTTTAAGCCCTCTTCTTTCACATTTGGTCATCCAATGGCCAACTCCTAAGGGAAAATAACACCATCTTCTTTTGATGTTTGTAGTGATTTGCCAATATAAGCATTCTTATGAATTTGAACACTTACTGACTCTGTATTGGTTCCTTTTTTTGATGTTGAAATTCAAATGTTTGATAATTTCTCTATTGGGCCAGTCATCGTTTCTTTGTCAACTAATGATGTTTTGTGATCTAGTTTTTTTGTAAAGATTTCTTATCATGCTTAATCTTTTTAATTTGTGTTAGTAAATCTTGATTATGTCGTTTTAAACGTAAAAGTTCTTTCTTATCTTTTGACTTGTCGTCTTTATTTTTTGATTCTAGATTCTCCTTTCTTTTGTCCCTTAAGATTTTAATTTGTTCAAGTAATTTCAGATTAAGGTTCCTTAAGCATGAGCTTTCTTCCTCTTTTTTAGTTATTTTTTCTTTGAAACCTTGATTTTCTTGTTTTGAATTTTTATTCTCTTGCTTCTTGTCTTTTGACTTCCTGATTTTTACTAGTAAAATATGATTATGATTTTTTAATCGTGATATTTCTTCATCTTGTTCTAGTAAGTCTTTATCCATTTTTGTTTTTTGGTTTTTAGTTCTTCAATTTGTGCGATGGATTCCTGATTACGCTCCTTGAAGTAAAGATTATCTTTCTCTGTTAACCCATTAAAATATTTGTCCTTCTCAATTTCAAACTGTGATTGTTTATTGCTCTCTTTATAATGTCCTAGTTCGCCTTTAATATTAGCGATTGCATTTGTGAATTATCTTGATATTCTTCCATAATAAATGATTTCCCATAGATAAGACAAAAATGATTATGATTTTTAAAAGTTGTCATATACTCAAACTCCATTTCACAAAAAGGTTATTTAGTCCAAAATTTTGATTTATATATTGAATGGATTGTCCACGACTTCTTATTTTTCGATTATTCAATATATGTTTCTTTGATATATAAATTGAAATCATTTTAGAAATACTTTTTTTATGCTTCTTGCTCTCTCTCTCTCTCTCTCTCTATATATATATATATACACACACACACACACATAATAAACTTTTATTTGATAACTTGTACTTTAATTTATAACTCTGTAACCTCTTTATAACCTTTCCTTTTCTCTTGGTAATATAATATAAAAATATCTTTATTTATTTTTCAAATAAATGAATTCTCTTTTCCTAATTCACCTTAGTTTTGATGCACCACCTCTTATTTTTATTTTTTTTTCCGAAAAAAATTCATTCAGGGAGAATAAAAATACATTCTTTAGGTGCTCTTGTGCACTGTTCTGCTGTACAAAAAGACATGAGATACATGGCCTCAGATTCTGCGAAGCTAAGGACCTCAATTCATGCAAGTCCAACCGCGACTGATGGGAAAAACGAATTGCAAAGTGTGAGATTTACTATCACACTCGTTTACAACATAACTTGTCATTAACAAAGAGTGGAACCATAAATATTACTTCCATCGTAAGGGAGTGGACCCAAAAAAAATTACTTCCAGTAGTAAAAACTGTGACTTCTAGGACTATTATCATGAAGGGAAAGATTTTAGGTAATCACCGAGATGTCAAGAGGCTATGAGATTTAGGCTTCATGGATCATGAGGGGATTCATGGGTCTATAAATGGCCGGTGATAGAACTCTGAGACATCCTCACCAATGATTTCAAAAAATTGCCACTCCCCATAAGGGAGTAGGATGCCTTCTTTTGATAGCGAATCTGCAGCCTGGTTCCGTTCCCTGAACACATGAGAAACAAAGTAATATTCGAAGGAGTCAAGTAAGATAAAGATATCCTCCATGATGGGCTGCAGAAAGATATTATGACAGGACTGGACTTTTTGTGCCCAATTAATAGCCAACATGGAGTTGCCAAACACCTGTAGTGATCGAACCCCCTTTTCCCAAGCAAATTTGAGCAGTAGATTCAGTGTCATTACTTCGGCATAATTTTTTGCCCCCTGGACCAACCCCATTTTGATTTTGAAAGAGTGATCATGAGTGAGAAATAGAATTGCCCCCCCCCCCCACAACACCTATTTTCATTTTGTGAAGCCCCATCGAAAAAGGCCTAAGGGAGGGATCGATTTATCAGTTCTGGTTGAATTACACAGATTGCAGGGACAAATTTCTCATGGGGAAAGTGGGAGAGGATCAAAATTCCTTGGAAAACAATACCATCTGTAAAAGAAGGAAGGTCTTGAAAAATCGCTCTGTTCCGTGCCAGCCAGACCCCCCAACTTGTGATCAGCGGGAGGGATTTTATGCTTTTATTCCCTGAAAGATGAAGCCATGAATTGCAGGCCATTTCCACCGTTTTCCCTTCCCATATAAGCACCTTATTAAGGAGAGCTGATAAAGCAGACCAAACATTCCTTGTGAAGGCGCACAAAATTAAGAGGTGGCTTGCTGTCTCGCTTTACAAAGTGGGCACCAACCAGGACCATTGATCCCACGTTTCCTCATAACGTCCCATGTGGGTATCTTGAGATTAAGGGCACATCACATGAATATTTTTGCTTTCTGGGGGCATTTGATTTTCCAGAGACTATGACACCACCAACTCGGCTCCCCAGGCACTAAATCCATGCTTAAGTAAACATATCCTTGCTTGGGAGTATAATCCCCCATGGGAGATTTTTTCCATACTAGTTCGTCTTCACGATCAGATAGTCTGACATGACCAAAACGTAGCGCCGAGGTGAAGTTTTCCCATGCTGCTGAGAAATCTCCATTCAACCCCAGTTCCCTCAAAGATTTCCACCCTTATTGCTAGAGGGAGGTGGTATTGGGATCTGCCACCTGTGACAAAAAGAAAAATATTGCTTCCATGGAGCGAATCAATCAGTTCCTGTGGAAGTGTATGGCCTATCCCACTTCTTGGCCAAGGGTCGACTCCCAATCGAAATCGATCACCTTTTCCGACTCTCCAAGCTAGTCCATATCTGACAACTGAGAAGGAGGAGATGATAGCCCTCCAAATGATGGAGCAGTTTGGGTGAGATTTGACTGGGTTTCGGATCCAGTCCTCCAAAGAGGCCGACCGAATATATTTGTGCAGGAACACAGAGCACCATAATCTTTTGGTTGAAATGAGTCTCCATCCAGTCTTTACTTCCAACGCCTTAGAAAACAAGAAGGTGTTTTTCAATCCCCATCCACCTAAAGATTTTTGAAGAGCGAGTCGATTCCATTTCTCCCAAGGAGTGGTGAACTGATCTTGTGTTCCCGACCAAATAAAATGAAAGCAGATCCTCCTAACCTTCTCTAGAATTCCTTTCGGAATCCATGGCAGTGACATCCAATACACTGGGATGGATTCCATCACCGACTTGGCCAATGTTAGCCTTCCTTCTCTTGAAAGCCACCCGGAACTCCAAACCTTTAAGCTTTTTTCAATTTTTGCCAGCAACCAATGCCGATCCATCTTCCTATAATCATTGGGTTTTAGGTGGAACCCCAAGTATTTTATGCCCTATGAATACTCAAGAATATGAAAGGGAAATAGGGAACGATACAACACTATAGTCTCCTCTTCCATACCAATGAAGGAGATGGTTGATTTTTGGAATTTTATAGTCATCCCTGTGGCCGTGATGAAAAGGTTAATAATCTCCGCAAGTTTCACTGCATCACCCCGATTCCCATTACAAAAAATAAGGACATCGTCTACGAACAATAGATGAGTGATTATGAAGCTAGAAGAAATCTGTATACCAAGAAAGTTCCCATCTCTAACGGCCTAACCAATAGCGCGACTAAGTCCCTCGACCACCAATAAGAATAAAAGTGGGGAGAGAGGGAAACCCTGTCTAAGCCCCCTCTCAGACTTGAAGAAAGGGGATGCCACCCCGTTAATCAAGACTGCAAAAGAAACTGAGGTAATGCAGGCCATTACCCACTTAATAAAAGGAACACAAAAACCAAGGTGAGTAAGTAGAAGCCTGATGAAGGACCAGTTTACCCTGTCATATGCTTTGGATAGGTCGATTTTCAAGATTTCTCCCCTAGATCTGGAAGACTTTAGGCTATAGAGGCCCTCCTGAGCGACTTCGATCGCTTCATGTATTTGACGCCCTTCCAGGAACCCAAATTGTTCCTAAGATATAGAGCCCGAAAGAATTGGTTTTAATCCCTGGGCAATGATTTTTTCCACTATTTTGTAAAGGCAGTTGCACAGTGAAATTGGTCGGAACTCGTCAAAATTTTGGGGCTCGTTTGAATTTGGGATAAGAGCTATGAAGGTGGTGTTAATAGGCCCAAAAACCCTTCCATATCTTCTGGTCTCTTCAACTACCCTTAGTAATTCAACCCCAATAAGATCGAAAAAACTCGAATAAAATTCGACGGTCCAGCCATCCAGACCGGGGCTTTTATCCTTTTGGAAACTATGCAATGTTTCTTGAAGCTCTTCGAGACTGACCTCAGAGTACATATTTATGTTCCCTGCTTCATCTACAAATTTGGGGAAGAATAGTGCCATTCTAATGATTTTTGCTATGTTTATCACCGAGTTGGCCTTGAAAAGAGATTGAAAATGTGACTTCCCCATTCGAGCCAAATCCTCGAATGATGATGCTGAATTTCCTTCTTGGTCCGAGAGTTTAGAGATAGTATTGGCTCCCTTCCTGCCTTTTGCGTAAGCCTGCAATTTTTTTGTGTTTTCGTCCCCCCTTGTTAAGCTAGATAACCCTGCTCTTGAGGCGCCACTCAACTTCTTTATCCTCCAAAAGTTTCCTTCGTCTAATTTCTAGGGTCCTTGGGTCAGATTTGGCCGCCATAGACAAGAAACCACCATCAGTTGTAAGTTTTGTGCACTCCAACTGATCCTCTAGAGATCTTAGTTCCTACTCCTCTTTAAGCCTCTTCTCCTGAGCCCACAATTTTACTAACTACTTGATCTTTTCTAGATTTTTCACAAAATGTATCGAAGACGACAATCCAGAGTGTGGGTCAAATGCCACCCAGTTATCCTTCACTAAGGATTGAAAATCAATATTTGTTAACCAGGTTGAATTGAACTTGAATGGGCTGGCCTTTTTCCCCGGACCCCCAGCGAATTCCAACCAGACCGAAGAGTGGTTTGACTTCCCACCACTTCCAATCCACTGACAAACCTGTAGGGGAAGATCCAAAAGAGGGATATAAACCAAGAAACGATCCAATCCCTTTTCCACATGAGTTTCCCTAGGCCTCTTATTTCTCCAAGTGGGAAGTAGCTTCAAAGGGACGATATCAATAAGGCCTTTCTCAGAGAAAAGGTGGTTGAAAAATCAGACTGGTGGTTTGGGCATGCGCTTGGTCCCCAACTCTCGGCTTCTCCCAAAGAGAGATTGAGGTCTCCTCCCAAAATCAGATTCTCCACATTGAGCAAAGAGTTTTTAAGAAGAGTGTAAGGGACCAGAACCATCTCTGACTGGAGGAAAGGCGTGCTTCTTTTGAGGTACTGGAGAGACTTTCCTTCCTCTCCAGTTGAAGGGAAGGGGACAATCCTTTAAAATGTGCTCATAAACATGACAACGCCGGCACCGGAAAGGGATCCCTCCATAGTCCATATGCTGCGAGCGAGTGCTACCACCATCCGTCATCGAGATCTGTTGCTGAAGCCCATTTTTGATATTGAGGGAGACAAGGATACGAGAAACGTACATCTCCCCTGTCTCCTTAAATGTCATGTACGCTCCCAAGAATCTACCCAACAAATTTCCTCTATCTTCGAAGCAAGTGTCTGACCAAAATTGAGGTGGTAGCCCGGGTAAACGGACCTAGATAGGAAAGGAACCCATAGTCTCGGTACTTGCATCGAAGGTAGTCTCCCATTTTTTCAGAAGAACAAGAGAGGATTCGATGCTTCTACCTGTCTGAAGGGCCCTGTCTGCCTCATCAATTGCTGAGAACTTTAGCATGAACCAACCTTTTGAGAGCCGACAAACCAATGGCAGAGTAGGGTGAGTTTTACCCCATGAGTCGATCACCCATGACTGAAGGGATTTTATGCTGAAATGTCTCCCCATGGATTTCCCTACAAGAGTTCTATCTGCCAGATCAATGGCCTCTGCCATGGTGACATCTTCCCCCAAAACCAAATTGACTTCCTCAGATGCAGCTGCTACAGACTTTGATTTCTTCCTACGCTTGTGTCCAGAGCCCTGAGAGTGTTGTTTCCCTGCAGAGGAAGGAGCCCCCAATATCCAAGAGACCTCAGTGCCGTCCCAACCATTTAGGTTAGAGGGATCAAGGTGAGAAGAAATGAAACCTTCAGTCCTCGACCCTTGGGAAAAACCATGAATGGTCTGCTCCAGATCTGGGTAGAAGCATGAAGAGAGAAACCCTGGATCGAACCCTTGAAAGTCTTCAAAACCATGCGGCCTTGGTGTATAGATCGTGGGTAAGCTTGGTGAAGTGGGAGCTGGGGAAGTCTAGGACACTAACGCCTCTGGCGTCCACACCCGATCCACAATTTTTAATGGTACATCCACGAAAACAGAAGCTTCCGAGCTCTGAGAAGATCCCTCTACTCATTGGAGAGAATATGGAGGGGGTATAAAAGAGATATGCCTAATCACAGATCTAGTCCCTCCCTCAGAATCACCCAAGACATACGCCCCCACAGAACTAGGGTGATTTGAAAGTGAATTTGGAAACGCCGTACAACCCCTTGACCAAAACGACAGGTTCGCCCTAGAATTACACGAGGCAGAGACAGGAGAAGGGAGGGTGCCAGGGTAACACCTCATCTGGTTCTGGTGAATAGTCCACTAGATCATCATAACACACCATGGTCCCCTCAGTGTGAAATCTTGATCCCTAGTGTTCCTTCCGCTGAAAAAAAAACTTAACCATGAACCAAAAAATCTAAGGGGAAGAGAGGCGAACTCAGAGGGGGAAGAAGGTTAGTTTCCGGGCCTGCGGTTTTGGAGAAAACCATAGAGCCATCCCTAGGTTTTGAGAATGGACCACCTCTTATACTATGGATTATCTTAAAAAATACCACTAGAATTTTGATATTCAATACACTAGTCATTATTTAATTGGTTATCCTTTTATTTCGTTTTAACCCGAATGGATATGTTGACTGGTTGCGCCCTTACATGCGGACGATACAAATAGAAATTTTATTAATTGTGAATTCACAGTGGATCTTACGGATTAACATGGTGCTACAAATTTGCAGCAGGTTTGTCAGATACATATGAAAGTACGACTGTACGAAAATACCGACGGTTGTACAAAATTGGTATTGCACTAAAATCGTATAGACGTTGAAAGATGTAATTCTTTTTTCTACAATTAATTCGATTTGTATAGCATAATCTCTCTCTCTCTATATATATAGTTACTTTATTCATTTTTTTTTTTTATATTTTCTTTGATGATTGGTTTTCCTCGAACTTGCATCAAGGTTATTTTTTCTTGAACTTTAAAATTTGCAGTGAATTCACCCTTTTTTTTTCTTCAACATAAATATTCTTCTCCCACTGATTTTTCGAGCTTTAAATGTCCAAAGGCAGATTGTGATCAATGATCTCGGATCATATAAACTCTGATTAAATTTAGTGTGGCCAAAAGGTCCAATGGTTTTGTTGCCACAAACAATGAGTTTTGACTAAAAAGTCTAATGGCCAAAGGACCAAGATTAGACTTGACTCAGATACCAATGTGATGAACAAAGTCTGTTGATACAAAAAACATCCAATATAAATATGATAGCACACAATAATCCATTAAGGATAGTGAATATATTTGAATAAGTATGAATAATATATGAGATATGAGATGATTGAAGATAGAATGATAGTGTGGTATATATACAAATCCTAAGGGCACTTATAACAACTATTCATGAAGGGATGTGTCCCTTAATTAACTATCATCATCATCATTATTAATATTTATATATATTATGTATGTTACATACAACACATGTATTAAGGGGATGACGAAAGAGAGAGGGAGTATGAATGACAACCACATGAGCTTGAGATTAGGGGAATTGAGATAAAAATGGGTTTCATAACAAAAAATGTACTATCAAAATCAACTTTAAAAGAACGAATATGACTTAAGATGATGATGTCGACAATAAGGGTAAATATTTTTGGGGGAAAAGGAAGAAAACTATTTTTTTTGTCGTATTTTCGACTTATCTCCTTATAGGTTTACTCAAATTTCAAGTGTAGGAACGCGTTGTATGATTTTTTTTTTTCCGCATCCAACTAGTACCCACTCTGCATGTTTTTGATAGACCTACAGTGAGATAAACTAGAAATACATGAAACACACTTTTTTTCATGTATTTCCAGTTTACTCCCTGTAGGTCTATCAAAAGTATGCATAGTGTATTCAATGGACGCATAATTAAATTTTGCATCCAACGAGTGCATACACTTGAAATTTGAGTTAACCTATAAGGAGATAAGTCGAAAATACAATTAAAAAACTAGTTTTCTTGCTTTTTTCATGTATTTCCAGTTTATCTCACTGCGGGTCTATAAAAAATATGCAGAGTCAATACTCGTTGGATGAAGAATTAAATTTTGCATCCAACAAGTGCCTACACTTCTAAAGAGATAAGTAAAAAATACGATTAAAAAAAGTAGTTTTATTTCTTTCCCTTTGAACATTCATAACTCTTATTTTATTATTTTTCTTAGGATGCCCATTTTAAACTTCAAGTTTCCCTAACGTCTCGTTCTAATGTTCTCATTAATTCAAGCAATTGAAGTTTTATGTGGGCAGGACAATCATTACATCGTGCAATTATGGAAGGAAGCAACCTACAATCGTTCTCTGTATATCTAGTCTAGGAAATTTGGAGGCAATTGTTTTTGTTTGTTTGGGAAGTGAGGTTTGAGTCTGGGGAGTAAGAGTCTAGGTTGGACTTGGTGTTAGGTGGTTTGGATCAAACGGTCAGTTAGTGGTGGTTGGGGTTATGCTTTTTGGGGCATTTCGGTTCATCCACCATGAAAAACTTGGAAGGCACAAGTAGAGAACACTCTCACAAGTGTTTCAAAAGAGAGACTTTTACAAGCGAACATCGAGGTTGTACCAACAAGGGTCACGACAAAGGATTATAAAAGGTGCTTCTCAACTAAGGTTAAGAAGGAGGTGGAGGCATTAAAAAGACAAGGACAAAGAGAAACAAGGTCACATAAATAAATCTTAAATTAAAAGTGAAAAATAAAAAAGATGAAGTATCTATACATTGCTTTGGCAACACAAGTAACTCATGCACCGTGCTTGTGTTTGATAGATAAAATTTAGTAGCTTTTAAGTGTCAAAATTAACTAACTTTTGACTTTTGAAGTCACTATTACCTTTATAACAATTAACTCACCTTTAAGTTGTTTAATCACCATTACTTTTATAACAATTTTAATATGAAATTATTGTCTTATTTGTCTTTATAAATACATATACCTTCTTTAAATCCACAAACTTTTGTTACATGATAAATCTTATTCAAAACTTCAAAGAAAAGACCTTCAAAACTTTATTAGAAAGCAATGTCTTCGTTCTCAAGGCTCTTTATCATAATTCCATCCCTTATGATGATTTTTTTAATGATAATATCTTTTTATACTATATAAATACGAAAGTAAAATAGTCTATATATACATCGCTTGAAACTTATTAGTTGGAACCTTGTGCATTATAAAATAATAATCTTTATCATAATTAAATCTTATTCCAAACTTCAAAGAAAAGACCTTCAAAACTTTATTAGAACAATGTCTTCGTTCTCAAGGCTCTTTATCATAATTCCATCCCTTATGATGATTTTTTTAATGATAATATCTTTTTATACTATATAAATACGAAAGTAAAATAGTCTATATATACATCACTTGAAACTTATTAGTTGGAACCTTATGCATTATAAAATAATAATCTGTATCATAATTTCATCCCTTTGTGATGATTGTTTTCTTGATGATACATTTTTATACCATATAAATACGAAAACAAAGTAGTATATATACACATTACTTGAAACTTATTAACTGGAACCTTATGCATTACAAAATAATAATAATAAAGATGAAGTCAACATATGATTTCCATGGAATTCTATGCTAATTCCTTGTACTCTTAGACCCTAGATTTTAAAATACATATTCTGTTACATCAATGTACTATATTTTGTCATATTTGTGTACTATATTACTTTAGTATAATAAGGTAAGATATACAATGAAGAATATAATACAATACTAACAATAACTTGATTATATTGAACATTATCATATTATAAACTTTTATCATTACAAATAATAAAAAAATCAAAATATTCATTTTGGTCAATTGAGAGTCAATAAGTTATCACCGGTGCAAATGTTTGAGGTGATGACTTTTTGGTGCACTTTGAACTATGCATCTTATTTGAGTTGATGGTTTCTAGCCTTTAATTGAATCGTATCGGTTACCCACAAAAATGTCTTGATACATAGAACAACCCTCCATTTCCTTCAATTCCAATAGTCATTGGAAGATTCTTTTTATATGTTATCACTACATTTTTCTTGAAACCTCCATTAGAAACACCAATTGGGGTTGATAAGTTTTGTTGTCTGTCTAAAGCCTCTCAAACACTGACATGTGTCATTTGATGTTTAGTTTATGTCATCTGCTAATTGGTATATGTTCTATCCTATAGCATACTCCACCTGTCCATCTTGCCCAACATCTCCACATCCTCTCTTCACCTTCACTTTGCCTTCATTCGTCAAACACTGTCCTCTGGTTTTGCTTCATCATTGTATCTTCACCCTCTTAATAACTACCTCTTCTTCCTCTTCTATTTCTCTTTGGAAAAGTCACGATCACATATACACAATTATTGCAGGTGAACATGCAACTTGACGATTCAAATTTGGAGTTATGAGATTGTTGAAATTATTCCGCGAAATATGGAATGAAGATAAAACTTGTGAAATATTCATTTTTTACCAAAAACAAAATCCCACGATATTTAAACAACATAAACCCCAATTCACTTTAGCATTTTCTTTTCCTTGCTCTAAGGGTATGATAGTATTTTGTCTCCTTTGGTTGGAGCTATATTCTAATTGCCTCCATCATGAGGTTATATTCATGTAGTTTAGTGGAGATAACGCTTTATTTATTTATGTTGGGTGTATTTGTCACACGTTTTGTTATAAATTTATACAAAGACATATCTTTGCGTGTCGTTGGGTAACTAAGATTATCTTCTTTTAATTTCTTAGCTATATAATTGTTGTATGCTTATTTGTTTATTCGTTTGTCTATTTTTTTTAATATTCGAACTCCAACCCCCTTCTTGTATAGGAAGCAAAACGTTATTACACTTTGTTCTTTTAAAAGTTTGTGCACTGATATTTTATCTCCTTTGATTGGATATATATTCTAATTGCCTCCATCGTGAAGTTATATTTAGTGGAGATAATGCTTTATTTATTTATTTCTACTCGTTGTAATTGTGGTAGATTTTGTTATGAATTTATACAAGACATACCTCCACCTCCTTAATTAATCTTATCTTCTTTCAATTTTTAGCCATATTATTGTTTCTTTTTTAATTGGAACTGCATGTCAAGACTCTTTCTTTAAAATGTGTTGCAACCCTCCTTATATTTGTTGTTCCCTCCTTATATTTGTTGTTGTTGTTTTTTTTAAATTGGAGTTGCATGTCAAGACCCTTTCTTTAAAATGTGCTGCAATCCTCCTCCTTATATTTTCCCCACTTTGTGGGTGGATGTGTTCACATGTTTTGTTACAAAATTATACAAAGGTGTATCTCCATCTAGTTGGGTAATTAATATAATTTTTTTTCAATTTATTAGTTATAATAATAATTTAAATTTAAGATTATAATTTTAAAGGCCAACTTAATGTATGCTATTTTTTTGTTTGTAGGACAAGAAATCCCCTCTTCATGTAACGATTTCATTGTTTAGTCTATAGAGGTGTACATATCCTACCTCCCTTCAGATTTTTACTTATGACCTCTAAAAAGGAAACACATGTTCACAATACAATTGCTTCTTTTGTTTTTTCTATTGGAATTTTTGTAAGAAGGATGTGTTGTGTTCGAGCCTAAAGAGATGATTTATTGTCATTACAAATATTAGTTTCCATATCAGTCTCCTCTAGGTTGAGATGGGCTATTAAATAAAGTATCACAAATATGAGGTAACCATGCTAGGACACACCATTTCGTGTGCGGCCATATCTTCTCTAACCTAGCAAGAAAAAAATCCTAGGCCATGTGCCAATGGTGCCAAGATTCCTTTGTTGGCCATTTAATAGAAACCACCTCCTCTCCTTGGCCACTTGCATGCATTCCTCTACATGCAAGGGAAACCTTATTAGGATTATTAGAATATGTGTTAAAATGTGTAAACATGATATATTTGGCTCTTTGAGATTAATGGGATCATAATGGGCTTTGATCACACTTGGATAGTGTAATAACAATGGGATTGTTACAACAATTGAGGAAGACCAAATATCTAAAAAAGACAACCATTTGGTCATGTGTAATGTATCGAATTGAAGTTCTATCCTTTTGAGGTGTGTTGGGTATTCCTACCTCTTGAATTATCGAGATTCATACATATGTGATGGAAAATGATTTGATGATATACTGCATTTGAAAGGTATTTTTCAAAACCCGCCATATATTCTTTTGATGTCTCTCTCTTTTTTTTATTCGCCTATGGGGAACTATTGGGTGTTCGACAACACAGGTATTCCAAAAGAGGACGAACACCTTCAGTAACCACTCACATAACCAAATCAAAGATCAACACACCGATGTTTTCATGTGGTAAAACCCTTACGGGGAAACATCCACGACGCCAACCAACGCGACCACTTGGAGAAGTTTATTAATGCAAAAGAAAAAGATTACAGAGAGATTTTACAAGAGAGTTTCTCACAATCGATCATCGACAAATGACCCTCCATGCTCTTTAAATAAAGATCATGGACCAATCGGGTGTTAAGCCACATATCAATGGCTGTTAAGATCGAGGAGAGTATGAACCATCAGATCACTTTATGTCGGGAACATATTGTGACCGTCGGATTTCCTAACTACAAATGCATACTAATGCATACTAAAGAAACACACTAAGAAACACACTTTTACCTAATGACACATTAGACCAAGTAGATCTTAAATAACTCCTAAGTGTATAAATATCCTAACATCCCCCCTTAAGAACAACTTGGGACAAGATTGAAGGATTTATAATGGTGACACAATAGGAGAAGAAAGGAGGCATTAGAGCCTATCCCCCCTTAATGACAACTTCCTAAACTCCTAACATAGATCGAAGCTTGAAAAACTTCGCTTCTGTAAGAGACTTTGTGAAAATGTTTGCAACTTGATCTTTTGTAGGGCAAAAGAGCACTTCAATAACTTGATCATGAATGCAATTTCTGATGAAGTGAATATGTAGCTCGATGTGTTTGCTACGCTGATGTTGAACTGGGTCTTTGGCGAGGTTGATGGAACTTTGATTGTCGCACCAAAGGCTGGTCGGACGGTACTGCTGGAATCCAAACTCTGAAAGGATCTGTCGAAGCCACAAGGCTTCCTGACTTGCATTTACCGTTGCTTGGTACTATGCTTATGTTGAAGAAATTGCAATAGCCTTTTGTTTCTTACAGGCCCAAGTGACAGGTCCTAAACCAAGGCTGAAAACATAACCTGCAATAGACTTCTTATCATCAGGGTCACTGACCTAATATGAATTAGTGAAACCAACCAATAAAGGAGTCCCCCCTGAACTGTAATGTATCCCGAACTAAACTGTACTACAGACATAGCGAAGTATCCTTTTAGCGGCTTTCCAATGGATTTCATGGGGTGTTTGCATATATCGGGCAACAATACCAACAAAAAAGGAAAGATTAGGACGGGTATGAGTCAGGTATAAGAGGAGACCATCTAACTAATGGTACAGTGTGGCATCAACTTCGGTAGAAGTACAGGTGGCAGTAAGCTTGACTCCAGACTGGAAGGGAGAAGGGGTTGGTTTACAATTGTCCATCTGAAAGCGACGAAAAAGGTCACAAGCATACTTAGATTGGGAAAGAAAAATTCCTGCATTGGTTTGCAAAACTTGGAGGCCAAGGAAATAGTGCAAAAAGCCTAAGTCTGTCATTTCAAATTTCTTCTTAAGGCTGTTTTTCACATGGTTTAAAAGTTTTGAATCACTACCAATAAGTATAAGGTCATCAACATAAAGGACAAGGATTATGAGATGGCTTCCTACTTTCTTGGTATAAACATTAGGATCAGAATGGAATCTAGAGAATCCAGTGGTAATAAGAAAGCTGCCCATTTTGGCATACCAAGCTCGGGGAGCTTGCTTGAGACCATAAAGAGATTTCTTAAGGCGAAAAACAAGGCTAGAGTCATTCTAGACATAGCCAGGAGGCTGTTCCATGTAGATTTCTTCTTGCAAATCTCCGTGCAAGAAGGCAGATTTAACATCCATCTGATGGACCTCCCATTCATGTGAGGAAACAAGGGCAAGAACAAGTAAGATGGAATTCATTTTGGCTACAGGGGCAAAGGTTTCATTATAGTCAATTCCCTCAACTTGGGAAAATCCTTTGGCAACTAACTGAGCCTTGTGTCTTTCAAGACTTCCATATGATACATACTTATTTCTATATACCCATTTACATCTGAAAAGTTTTCTTCCTTTTGGAAGAGGTATAAGATCCCAAGTATCGTTTTCCATTAAAGAACGATACTCTTCATTCATTTCTGTATCCCAATATGGATGACCTGAAGCTTCTACAAATGTCTCTGGATCATGAGTTTTTGAAACTTGAGCCAAAATAAAAGAGGCTCGTTGAAACTGTGAACTTGCTTGACGCTGATCTGAAGGATCATCGACAAGATCACCGACTGCTTCTCGTGTTGAACAGACCCATCTAGGAAGCGGTGGAGCTGGTGCTGGTTCAGGTTCAAAGGACTCATTTGGAGGAAGGTGAGTAGGCAGAGGTGGATTTTCATCCTCACTATCATCATCTGAAGAAGAAACCGGAATAGAAGAAGGCACAAATGCCGAAGATGGTTCGCAGGCCGAAGAAGGCACAACCGTCGAATTAGGCTCGCAGGCCAAAAAAGGAACAAACTTCGAATTAGGCTCGTAGGCCAAGAGATTTTCATCAAATTTAACATCTCTTCTAATAATAATTTCATTATAATGTGTTTTAAGAAGTCTATAACCTTTGACATATTCATAATAACCAACAAATATACACTTCACTTTTAGGCTGCAATGCTTTCCTTTTCTCATCAGGAATGTGAGCCAATGCGATACTACCAAATACATGGAAGTGACTTACATCTGGTTTAATTTTAGTCCAAGATTATTCCGTGTTATATTTTTAAGAGCCTTTGTGAGAGTGTGATTTACTATGTAATTTGCACAGTTGATGGCTTCCTCCCAATACTTTAGATTTAATCCCTTAGATTAGATCATGCAATTAGCCATTTCTTTTAATATGTGATTCTTTCTCTCAGCAACACCATTTGGTTGTGGTGTATATGGAACAATGTGTTGCATTTGGATTCCCTGTGTAGTGCAGTAACTTGTAAAATTATTGTTCACATATTCGCCGCCATTATCTGTTCTTAACCTTTGAATTTGATGTCCAGATTGCTTTTCTACAAGGGCCTTGTAGGCCAAAAACTTGTCAAAAAATTCGATCTTAAGTTTTAAGAAGTAAACCCAAGTATGTTTGGAAAAGTCATGAATGAAAGTTAAGAAATACTTACACCCAGAAAAAGAAGGAGAAGAAAGTGGACCACACAAATCACTGTGAACAAGCTGCAAAGGACCTGAGGCGTGCCAAGAGGCACGTTTGTCAAAATTGTCTCGATGATGTTTGCCAAGAACACAACCGACAAAAACACCATCTCTGCATGAAACAAGAGGAAGACCAGTCACCATCTGTTGATTACATAGTTGCTGCAATGAGCGATAGTTTAGATGACCAAACCGCTCATGCCAAAGTTTGCTCAAGTCATCGCTATGAGAAAAAAAATCTGATGAAAAAGATGATGACCCAAAGTTTTTAATCTTGTAGAACCTGATAATATCATCAACAATTCTAGTTGCAAGAACATTCTTAGGATATTTTAGATCCTTGATTAGAAATTGGTGAGGTGAAAACTCTACGGTTTTACCTTCACCTGAATGAGTGATTTGATATATTGATAGAAGGTTACAAGAAAGACTTGGAACACATGATACATCATTGAAATGACCATTTTCTACTTGAACTATTCCAGATCCTTCAACACTAAGATATCTATCATCACCAAAAAATATTTTCTTGGTGTTACATTCATTTGGAGTAGAAAGTATGTTTCTATCCTTAGCCATATGATAACATGCTCCAGAATCAATAAGCCACTTATCAGAAGTAGAAGTAGAAGTTGTATTGAAGGAGAAACCATAAGCTGAAAGTGATGAGAAGAAGAAGAAGAAGTAGAATCAATACTAATGTTGTGCTTCTTCATCACTGCTTCTAAAGCTGCCATCTTCTTGAAACATTTGGACTCATCATGACCATCTTTATCTCAAAAGTTGCAATGTCTGTCAGTCTTCTTATTTTTATATTTTTCTCCTTTGTCTCCATTAGGAGCGAAAGCTGTCTGAGTGGGTTTGGGACCCTCATATTGCTTGTTGTTGTGGTGAGGATGTTGCTTCTTGAGATTCTTGGGTTTATCTTTCTGATGGACAACTAAGGCTTTGTTGGAGGTACCTGCAATGCTGATCACTCTAAGTTGTACTAGCTTATCTTGCTCTCTAATCAAAGCATCAAAAAAGTTCTCAAGACTGGGTTTTTGATAAGCTACCCCTAGATCCTCTTGCATGGCATAAAAGGTAGATACAAACACAAAATCTGCACTACCTAGCTTAGAAAGAATAAGATATATGAAACGATCTTCGTCTATTTTTATCTTACATTCTTCATATAAAGTTCCGAGTGTTTTAAAATTAGATAGATAGTCTTCAATGCAAGAAAAATCACTTGGACTTAAAGTTAGTACTTGATTTTCTAACTGTTGTGCTCGAATAATATTGTGTTTACCAAACCGAGATTCAATCTTTTCCCAAGCTTCTTTGGGTTTATCAATTGATTGAAGGTGGAGCCTTAAATCAGGAGAGATGGACATTCCAATTAATCCACATGATTTTTCATTCCTATTATCCCATTTGGATTTCTTATCAACATCAGTGGGTGCTGTTTCCTTTCCCAAGGTAATCCGGTACAAGCCTTTACTTCTTAATAAATCCTCCATATGGGATTTCCATTGGAAGTAGTTGGTGCTGGTAAGTAAGAGATTACGTGTAGAAGTCATATTAAATATGCAGATAATATGGATTTAAAACTGAAACTGATGATCTGAATGGAAATATCTCGAAAAGTTATGCGATTTAAAAAAAATGGCACTTAAAACAGACTTCGGATATCAGAGTCATGCCATTTAAAAAAAAAGGCATAAACAATAACCAAATGACCACGTGGTGGTGTAAGTTGCTTTATGAAGTGACCCACTTTTATAAAGAGAAGTGGGGATCACTTTTACAATGAGGTTACTTTATAACAGAAAATTTGCATGCAAAATAAATAACTCTAAAACAAAATATTAAAGCTACCTATAGTGATTCACTTTTATACTTGAAGTGAAATACACTTTACAATTTTAGCATGAACTTTTTCAAAAAAAGTAACAAAAGAGAGACTTGAACTCAAGACCTCTTACTTAATAAGGCAACTTTTAACCAAATGGTCTAGAAAAACATATTTTAATGTTTAGAAGGAGGATTGTTGTTGTTGAAGACGACCTTGGAGAGCGTGCTAAAAAAAAACTCCTTTCACAGAAGAAAAAAAAATTTCGCTTCTCGATGACAGCAAGGGTTAGATATCGGTTAGATTACCTAGAAGATGCACCTTTTCCTATTTGTTTCTGATTTTCCGAGATCACATAGGGTGCGGGGCAAAGAGCATACGCAGATCTCCAGATTTGATTGTAATGGCCGTATGTTGGGCAAACAGAAACCTTTTCGAGTGAAACGAAAAGTGTTATTGAATGAAACGAGTGCTCCAGACACAATGGAACAATCCTATAAGCCCATAAATGTATGGAAATGACAAAAAATGGAGATGAGACAACTCGGTTTCACGCTCTCGATCTACAACAGGAGCAGATCTTCAAACAGGCTCTGATACAATGTTTGAAAACACATGTATTCCAACAGAGGATGAACACCTTCAGTAACCACTCACATAACTAGATCAAATATCAACACACTGATGTTTTCACGTGGTAAAACCGCTACGGGGAAACATCCACGACCCCAAACAACGTGGACACTTGGAGCAGTTTATTAATGAAAAAGAAAAAGATTACATAGAGATTATACTAGAGATTTTCTCACAATCGATCATCAACAAATGACCCTCTAGCTCTTTAAATAGAGATCATGGACCAATCGGGTGTTAAGCCATGGATCAATGGCCGTTAAGATCGATGAGAGTATGAACTGTCAGATCACTCTATGTCGAGAACATATCATGACCATTGAATTTCCTAACTACAAATGCATACTAAAGAAACACACCAAAAAACACACTTTTACCTAATGACACATTAGACCAAGTAGATATTAACTAACTCCTAAGTGTCTAAATATCTTAACATTGGGTTGAGCATGGAACTCGTCATTAAATTCCAATATGGTATCAAAGCTTAAGGGTTGAACTCCCCTAGCTATTGATCCTAGCTATTGCAAGGAATTGTTGGAGGTTGCTGCATCACATAAATATTATGGATTGTGCTTTTTTCTCTTAGAGGTCATTTTTTCGAAGTGGATTCACTGTTTTTGGATTTTCAATACATGGATGATGAAGCTTTTTAGTCTTCAATGTAGAATTTTTTAGAGATATTTTTCGGGGTGGTTTGTTGCTGCAAGAAGGCCCGACAATGAAAATTTCAACTTTTTGAAGTGAGTATTGCTTTTATCATCACATAATTGAGGTATTTCATAAAATTGTTGTAACTTTTTTATGTCATTGAATTTTTGAGTATCGTTTTTTACATTGTTCTTTGTGAAAAATTAGGGTGGGGTATTGTTTCGTACTTTTTTCTGGTATGATCAAGTACTTGTGGTCAAAGTTTGGTTAGAAATGTTTTCCTAAATATTTTGGAGGACACAATTTTTGCATATGAAATTTGTTTTGGGTGCTATTGGTGTTATCTAGCTCATGTTCTATTTGGACCCACTTGTATGAAATTACTTCAACATAAGTTTGTATTCTTTTTCTTCTATTGGTATCAATACTTGAAAACTTTGGCAACTATAGTTAGTCTTCACAATGAATTATGAGCCATGCTTGTATGGATCAAAACATCGACCAAAATAATCTTGATGTGGTATACCCAAAAAAATCTAAAAGTCCTAAAATTGCATGGTAGTTATTACGTTGAGAGGTGCTTCTAAACCCTATATGAAAAAGACGTGATGTGGGCAAGGATGATGTGGCACATGTCAGCTCAAAAAATAATTAAAATTTAACCAAAAAAAAACAATAATACATGTTGACCATATATAAAAAATAAAATAATAATAATAATAATAACAATAATAACAATAATAATAAACGATACAAATTAACAACTTAGAACTTGCTGCAACTTCCATGTCACATGAAAAAATTGCTAAAGTTCAAGAATCCTATGAGAATCTACGTGCCATACTCAAAATCTAGAGAAAGAAATACAAAATCAACCTACCGAAGATCAAGTGGAGTTGAACCAACACATCAAGTATGCTGATGAAATATTGCAGAAATAAGGATTGAAACTACTAGATTTTTAGAAATTGTAGATTCAATCTTACAACTATGGAATTCTTTGCAACATCTACCAAAATTTCAAGAATGAGAGAACACTATTAATTCATTAGTGAGCCAATTTGTGGGAAAACATAAGGCCATGAACGATCTATCACCAAGTGCCCGAGCATCTAGTATGAATGATATGACTAAGTTGAGTAAGTAGATTTCAACAACCCACATAGAACAACAACAATTGATTAGTAAAGTCACCCATCTCTAGGATTTGGCACAGAAGCAATACACTGATCCACTAGAATCTCAAGAGATTGTAGGTAAATCCATCATGATAGCTCAAAGGTTGAGGCATGAACCCATGCAATATACCAAGGAAGCCATTTATAAGTATAATGAGCACATACCAAATATTGAGGACTTCTGTAACATGAAATCCAAGAGAATTTCTTACTTGCATGTGCGAGTGAAGAATGAGATTCCCTTGTTGGGTCCTATTTTTCCCAAGTGAGCTACATTGTCTCAGGAATGTGATAAATATTTGTGTTGATACTGAAAGGGGGGTGAATCAATATCAAGTACAATTTGAATTTTTTTTCAACTTATACTTCAACCATATTATATATTCAATTATATCCAATGGGAAATGAACAATAGTAGATGAGTTACACCAATACACCACAATACACCATGCACAATATATGATAAATAATCAATAGCTATTGGTTCAAGGGAAGTAATGACTTCCAAGGTAGCTACAACTTCCAAATATAAAGGGAGGGATAAACCTCCAAAAGGAAGATACAATACTCCAATATCAAGAGAGGTTTGACCTCTCCATCCTTCCCCTTCCTTCCACCCAAGAATATATGAGAGATAACAAAACTTTACATTAAATTATCACCATCAACCAACCATCACATAGAACCTGATAATGCTTCCTGAGACTTATTCAACTTCTGCAATTCTTCACTTATTGAAATACTTTGATCCTATAGATAATATTACTCAATGTTTTCTCTGAAACTCCTCCAATTTTCACTCCATGAATCCTCCCAGAAAATGAGTTATAGAGAAAATGGTAGACCTTATTCAATTCCGGTTTATTCAGGAGAGTGAACTTGTACATCATGCCCCACACTCAATATTTAACATAAGATTATGCAATTCGTACACAAGAAACTAAAGCCCGTACTCTTTCCAATGCAATTGGTCTCACTTTATTTGGATTCTCTATGAAGACGGTATAACTGTTTTACCAAGAACACCTGTTTATGACTATCTTCAGGAGTAGTAAAAAACCCTATCTTCCATAGAGTGTGTCTCCAAAATTATAGAGAATAAAGAGATGAAATATTTACCACAGGTACCTAGATATGTCTTCTTAATAGCATACCAATTTCACCATCTAAATCGTTCTAGAATTTTTTTTATATCGAAAATGGTAAGATGACTTATAAATAACATACCTTAGAACACATCACCAAAAGACTTCACCCTCCCTTGAAATTCGGCCTTATTTACTTCATATTTCCTCTTAAATTCGACTTATATCTCTTTGTTCATTTAAAAACTTGTGTTTGTTGAAAAATGAATGTTTAATGAGATGTATTTATACCCTTTATGTCACTTCCTTTTAACGTTAGGGCCGACCTGTCACTTTCTTATTTGGTAATTCTTTTCTTTAATTATCTTCAGGGCTGACCTGTAATTCCTTCTTCAATTCACTTTGTCATCTTCAAAAATTCATTTCTCCTCAACCATGAGGATTCACATGATGTGCCACCTACAACCAGAAACAACATGATGTATATTATCCATCCATGGGTGTTGTATTTGCATGTGCACTGTCCTTCATGTCCAAATACCTTCATCAATATTTGGGTCCAAAACCAATGACTAGGGTTGACATCAACGACAACAACCAATCTTCCAACAATTGGTGCCCTATTTTTCCATTTTGAAGACTTTTGCATGCTTCTGTAGTGCATATGCCTAGGTTTTATTGTGCACACTGAAGTTGTTTTGTGCACAACATTTTACTATTGTGTATATTACATGTGATAACTATATGTTGCACGTCGATTTTTCTGTGCACTTGTCAAGAGAGGGATAAGTAATGGTTGTATGCTAATGTAACCGACCTAAATATCTATAAATAGCGGTAATAGATTTCGATTAGAGAGATTTCTAGGAAATGTAATGTTACGCTGTTGGAATGAGAATTGATATAGGATGTATGAGGAAGATATAAGGAGTATTACATGCATGTAATCTATTATTTTGAGATGGAATGAAATGGAATATGTTTCCCTCTTCTTAAAATTTTGTGAGCTATCTTTTCTTAGCAATTCATGTTATGAATGGTGAATGCGTATGTTTTAAATTGATTGTTGGATATACATTTTGTTCAGTCTCTTTCTCTTATGAATTTGTCCTTGTAATTCCTATTAGTGTCTTGGGAGATACCTTAACCTCTTTGAGGGTATTGAAAATTCCAATTCTAATGGGTTTGTTATTGGCATGTGCACTGAACCTAGGTTTAGTTTTAGTGCCAACAACATGAAGGTTTTCAAACAAGTGCAAGATGATACATATAATGTTGACAATAATAATTCTCTTATTAATGCATCTACCAAGTGAATTTTGGATATGGAGCACCTTGCATTGTTAATTTTTGCAAAATCATGGCGGTATGACAAACATCGATGCAGAGTTAAATGGTTACTATGGAAAAATGTGACTATTAAATGTGTGTTTCCTTTGTTTAACTCTATTCATACTCAAGAAAATGACAAGTTTGTAGAGTTTTGTTGGTTTGAGTTGGTATTGTAAAAGAGATTTTGTGAATTCTCCAGAGATAAAGGCCATACATATGATGAGATAGTACATAATTAGGAATTTTTTTGATACAAACCTTGGAATGTCGATCACAATCCATTGCCTCTAGTGTATCCATTTGAATATGAAGAAGAATAAATTCAAATGTGCATAGAGATTCTAAAGATAATGAGTGGGAGCTCATTTATGGATTGTATAAAAATAACTTTATAAATTAAAATTCATTTAAGATGCTTAGACTTAGGTATCATGATGTTCTGCATAATTGGAACTCTAATTTTGTGGATGAAGGCAATTCCAAATTATGTGTGCATTTTGTATCTTAGAAGCAAAAGATGAAGTTCATTGTTCCTAATAAGCATGCAAATTATTATTCATTAGAGAGTCCAAGGTTAACCAAATAAGAACATATATTATTATCCTTAACCATTATAGGATAGGGGTTAATCCACTACATATGATAATATAAGGAATTTTAGCTACATGGGAGTCTTATTGGTTTGAGCAATTAAACATGCTCTTGAAATTGGGTCTCTTCCTGAGAAGAGTCCTAGTTACTCATTTAAGCCCCTATAGGGTTTGCAAATTTCAACATATCTTAAACAAAAATCCATGATGATATTCATATACCAATCAAAGACATAGTTGGTTCACAAGGCTTGAATTTTATTAGATCAAAAGAAAAGATGAAGCATGCCAAATATATCCTAATAAATAAAAGGAGTTACGAGAATAAATTTGTTAATAAAAATTGATGTTGGACTTTGCTAAGCTTTCCTAAAAAATTCTACTATTCCTTTTTGAGGGAGGTCAATTATATTGGTCGACGATTTCAAAGGGTTTCCACCTGTTAGGGATAAACCTATATATGCATGTGAATATCTTGCAAGAGAATTATGGAACTCAATCACAATTTTTGTGACCCTTGATACAATGCTTAGGAAATATGGACAAGCCATGGTTGTTAATGGACGCAAGGGATGCAATACCAACTATAGAAGACTAGAAGTTACTTATGACTTGTACACATACTTATTTGGATGCTTCCATAAAAGAGTCCTTTGATAAGGCCATACATTTGTTTGCGACAAATTATGATGTACACAATCATAATAATTATTGTTTGTGATACCTAGATCACCCCATTGCATCTAGTGTTGCTACAAGAGTAAGAATACATTATTTGAACTAAATAGACGATGAATCATTAGAAATTGAGTTTCTTATTGCATTTAGATCTAGGGTGATTCTTACTCCAAACTTATGGATTGATGCAAAACTTGTCAATGGTGCTCTTGGAGATGTAGAAAAAATTAATGCGTGTAACCTTGGAAGTTTACCCCCATAATATCTTACATATGGTTTAGTAAGATTTGATAATTACGTGGGGGTTCCATGGGATGAGTCATTCCCTCATATTATTCTTGTTACATATAATGTCCCCTAACTCAATTGAGGGACATTACAATGCAGAATAAATATAAAAAAAGAAATTTATGCTAACTAAATTAATCTTTTACTGTTATTTGATTTCTTGTAGCTTACAACTACGAATTTAAAATAGATTTAGCTACTGTCTACAACCATATAATATATGCATATACAACATGCTAATAATCAACATGAAAGGCAGCTAAACAACTCATTACAGTAGGATATAAATAATTCTCATTTACACAGAGTTCATGCACAACAATACCACATGTAAATAACATAATAACAATATAAAACACTTATCTTTAAAGAAGAGTTGCGAAACCAGATTCTTGGGATGAACGTTCCACCCAAACATATACTAATTATTCTAAATATCAACAACCAGTCACCCCCGAGCTGAGGATAATAATCCACAAAAGAGGGCGGTCTCTCACAATCCACTCAAAACTCATAAAACTCTCAACCCAACTGATATTATTCTACATCTATCCTGATTTTCCACCATCTCTCTTCCTCTTGACCTGTCCAACCCAAGGAATGTACCCCTTCATTGACATAAGTCCCTCAAGCATCCAATTCGTTTACCAGGGTCTCTATGGCATAAGAAACTAGGAATCTTTCAGTTGAGAACTCAAGGAAAATTGCTGCTAGGAAAACTATCAACAAATCAACAACAACGACTTATTTTTTTAGTGAAATTCACACATGAGTTCACTCTTCAGGTCTGATAACCTGGCTCTTTAGTTTTCCAGCTCCAATTCGCTCCAATTACGCTCCAACTTGCTCTATAATTCTCCCTCTATGGCTACATCATCTTCAAGCTCTATTTCTTGCTCTCTCCTTGCCTCCCATGCACAAAACTTGACTAACTAAAAACTGCTATCCCAACCCACACAAATTTCCTCTCTTTGGATTTCCTTTCTTGACTCACACTCTTCCCCAAGCTAATTTTACTCAACCCCCATGTTCCCAATAACTTTGGGATGTGACCACTCACACCCACCCTCTAACATGTATTCAATGATTGGCTTTGGGAACACTCAATCAGAAATGGGAAGGTTCATAAACAAATAACAAACTTAGGAAAATGGGTTGAATTGATATACATGGGTAATCCCCCCCTTGGACCCGTCTTGGCTATTATCCTAGACACTCCCCCTTCTTGTGGATTAATTCAACCCCCATCTCTTGTCCATGTCCCCTTAGCAACTGGCATCACATTTTATTATTAAAACATTGAAACACAATTTGCATATTACATTGCTTTGGTAGTAGCCACACATTATATCCACATAAGCATTAATTAAACTGGGGATTATAGTGGGGATTTTACATTCCCCCTCCCCTACAATTGTGCGTCATCCTTGGTTCACTCTATGTCGATATATATATATATATATATATATATATATATATCACAATACTTAGAAATAAAAATCTGCAATTTAACAACTCCAGCATCAACTCCAACCAAAATCTCATTTTCCTTTCAACTCACCAACCCAAGGAATGCACCATTCATTTATCAGGGATAACCCAAGGGATGTACCATCCATTTATCAAGGATAACCCAAGGAATGAGCCATTCTTTTATCAAGGTCCCCAACGCCGTTGGCTAGGACTCAAAGATGTGGTTCCAAAATTTTAGTTTCTCAAAATGGAGTCTTGCATTATGTTTTCTTTAAAATTGTAAAACATTTGTGGGTATTTTGCTCGCATGTTTTATTCATGCACCCATGTAGCATATTGAGGACCATAATAGGTCCATTGAACCTTTACCAACCCTATGGATTTATTCTTGAGCACTTTGACTTTCCGATCCATGATGTGTACTGGTTCCACCTTGAAATCCCCTTTGTCCTCCACCTGGATCACATTCCAATCAATTATGTGGTTAGGATCAAGAAAATATTTCTTTAACAATGACACATGAAATACATTATGCACTCTCATGGATGCAAACAATTCTAACATGTATGCAACTGACCCTATATTTTCTAATATTTCAAAATGCCCACAATATATCGCTGCCAACTTCGAGAAACTTCCTAATCTTAGCGAGCTTCTCTTTGCCTTCAATTTCAAAAACGCATATTCTCCCACTTCGAAATCTCTGAAAACTGTTTTCCTATTTGCATAACTTTTCTTCCTATCCTAGGAATCTTTTAAATTCTATTTTATCTTTTCCATCTGATCTTCCATTTCTTTTAATAGTTTTGGCCCAAAAATTGCTCTATCTACTGGATTATCCCAACTAACTGGAGTGTTACATTTTCTGCCATACAATGCTTCAAATAGACTCATTTTCAATGAGGCTTGATACCCATTATTGTAGGAAAATTCAACTAAATGAATATAATCTTCCCACTTTGATGGATGATCCATCACATACATTCTAAGCATGTCCTCAATTATCCTGTTAGTCCTTTCTATTTTCCCATCCGACTCTGGATGATACACTGTACTAAAATTTAAATTTGTTCCAAAGGCCTTGAAAAAACATTTCCAAAAATTAGATGTGAACTTTGGATCTCTATTTGAAACTATTGCTTTAGGTACCCCATGTAACCTATCAACTTCTTTCATGTAGATATCTACAATATTTGCTGCCTTGTTTGTAGTCCGTACTGAAATAAAATGTGTTGCTTTAGTCAATTTGTCCACCACCACCATGATGGAATCATGTTGCTTCACTGGTCTGGGTATATTAGTAATAAAATCAACTGTGAAAACTTCCCACTTCCATTCTGGAATGGGAATTGGCTGTAGAAAACCTGCTGGGTGTTTATGTTCTGTCTTTACTTTTTGGCATTCTAGACATATGGCTATGTAATTAGCCACTTCTTTTTTCATTCCTAGCCAAAAATATTGGCTTCTTATTGCTGCAATTGTCTTATGATATATTGGGTGCCAAACATATGGCACATCATGCATTTCCCTCAGAATTCGACACATACACCTTACCTTTGTACATGAGAATTTCGTCTTTTTTCAACTCATAATAATTAAATTTCCGTTGAAAATTATCTTGCTGTAATGCTTCTTTTATTTTCACATGGTGCTGATCTGACTTTGCTGCTGCAATAATTTTGTCTTTCATATCTGTCCTATACATGTTGATGGATGCAGTATGCAATTCATGAGATCTCTTGCCGAGTGCATCGGCCAATTGATTTTCCTTTCCCTTTGTATGCTTAATTTCAAAGTCATATTCACTCAGAAATTCCAACCATCTAGTTTGTCTGGAATTTAGTGTTGGTTGTCAAAAAAAATGTTTCAAACCACATTGGTCTGTCCTTAGCTCAAATTTCTTACCCAAAAGGTAATGCCTCCACATTTTCAATGCATGTACAATCACTGCTAATTCCAAGTCATGTGTAGCATAATTCCTCTCATGCTCTTTTAATTTTCTAGACTCATAACATACCGCATGGTCCCTTTGATTGAGAAGTCCACCAAGTCCTTCCTTGCATGAATCAATGCACACACAAAAATATTTGTTTGGATCTGCAATATTCAAGATAGGTTAACTTGTCAATATTCCATTCAACTTTTTAAAACTCTCTTCACACTTGGAAGTCCATTCAAATTTTACTCCCTTATTTTGCAAGGAAGTGATTGGACTTGCAATACTTGAGAAACCTTTTATGAAACTTCGGTAATAAACAACATGACCCATGAATGATCTGACCTCTGTAACATAATTTGGAGCTGAACATCCTCTAATGTCCTTTATCTTCTCAAGATCAACTTCTATCCCTACTGCTGATATTATATACCCCAAGTAGTGAATCTTCTTTTGATAAAATATGCACTTTCTTAGCTTAGAATACAATCTAATCTCTCTTAAAACTTGCAACACCATTCTTAAATGTTTCTCATGTTCCTCTTCTGATTTAGAATAGACGAGTATGTCATCTAAGAACACAATAAAAAACTTGTCTAGGTATTCCTCGAACACTCCATTCACCAAGAACATAAAAAACGCTAGGGAATTTGATAGCTCAAATGACACTATCATGAATTCATAATGCCCACATCTTGTTCCGAACACTGTCTTGATGCTGTCTTCTTCCTTTGTCCTTACTTGATGATAACATGATTTCAAGTCAATCTTTGAAAATATTCTTGCACCTTTTAGCTGATCAAATAAATCACCAATTCTTGACAAATGATACTTGTTATTTATGGTAACCTTATTAAGCTGTCCGAAACCAATACACAGTGTTAAGGTTCCATCCTTCTTCTTCACAAAAATAACTAGGGCTCCCGAAGGAGACACACTTGGGCATATATACCCCTTCAAAAGTTCTTCAAGATACATCTATAACTCTTTTAGTTCTGGTGTGCCCATTCTGTAAGGTGTCTTAGACAGGGCAACTCCCGTAACCAAATCAATAGAGAAATCAATGTCTCTCTTTGACGACAATGCTGGAATTTCTCTAAAAATATCTTCAAAATCCCTCAAGCCCAGATGGTCGTAAAAAATTTCCACTTTGTCTTTGGCAACCTCCTCCATATGGGATACACACATCTAAAATCCCTTCCTGAAGTTCTTCTTCAACTGCATATCTGAAATCTCTGTAACAACTACAACTCTTGGAATGCTTTGAATCTTGCCTTGCCTCCCTTTCTCATCTAGACATGTGATTGTCTTGTTGTAATGGTTTAGGGCAACATGATATTTTTCCAACCAATCCATGCCAATTAGATAGTCATATGAACCCAACAGTATGATGTTTACCTCTACCTTTGTGCTAAGTCCATTCATTTCTATCGAGCAATCTTTAACCAACTCATTGATTTTCCTCTTATCCCCTGTGGCTAATTGAATTAACCAATATTTCTTATACTTACTTATTTGCAAGTGAAATATTTCAACAATGTTAGCATTTACGTAACTGTGGCTAGCTCCATAATCAATCAAAATTTCTATGGGTTGGTTGTCAATCTTACCTTCGACTTCGATCATGGGGGATTGATACTCTCCCTGATTGTTGTCCAAGGTTGCATAAATACTTGGCATGCTTCCTCCCATGTATTTCAATGTTTCAACCTACTGAATTCCATGGAAATTCGTTATTCTTTATCCTTTATGAAGGAAGTCTCTATATAAGTGATTTCCATCACATCCCCAACATTGAACAACCTGTTACCTTGGCCTTTTCCCAAATTAATCTACATTCTTTTTCTCATTTTGGGCTTCCTGGCCTTGCTGATTTGCTTATGAGTTATTTATTAAAAAGGATGGCTTAAAACCTTTTTACCTTTGATCCTTCTTCCCTTTCATCTTTTCATTCCAAACATTTTGGAACATTGACCTTTCTTTGATTTTCTCATAAGGGTGTCTTTCTCTTATTATGGTTTCCTTCAAGGTCTTGGGGTTGTCATATTGAATCTTGTCAATGTAGAAGGATGGTAACCCACTTAGAAACCTTTGGATTTTAACCTTCTCATATTTTATGAAGTCAACATACTTCAACAATTCAAAGAACCGCTTCTCATATTCCTCCATTGTCATGGTTCCCAACTTGAGTTCAAAGAACTCTTTCATCTTTCTCTCATAGTAATGCTCAGACAAATATTCCTCTTGGAAATATCTTTTGAAATACCTCCATGAGATCTGTCAGACAATTGGATTAGGTTGATGGGAAGTTTATATGGATTGTTGGTTTTCATTGATGTCAACCATTGGAGAGTGATATTGTAGATTGATGTCAACCCTTAGTGATTGACGAAAAACCTTGGAAAAAGTTCGGTAGAGAATTCCGGTAGCACAAAGGTTTGGGTAATGGACCCAATTTTGTTTTCTGTATAATGGTATGAGTTTTAATATATTTTAAGGTAAAACTATTCTAGATGGGTAGTACATATCATGCCATTTCCGGTGGCATGTGGTGTTAATATTATGGTAGCCGCGGGAGGTATTTACCTCCACGTGTAAACCTGACGAGAATAGAATATTCTGGAAAGCAAGAAGAAACCCTAATGAGTTGGCTAATAACCCTAGAAGACAAGTTGGCTCAAGAGGATAATTGGTATTAGTTTATTAGCCTACAAGAGAAGAAGTTGGCAAGAAGAAATATTATATACTAAGTAAATAGACACCCAGAATGAGAAGTCGGCCCAGGTAGTTAGCTAGAATTAGTATAAATACAAGAGGCCAATCTTCATTCTGGTAGGCATTCTTAGAATTGCATAGGAAAGGTGCGCTACCCTTTGTTTGACTATCTAGCCTAGGGTTTGCTTCTAGAGTGATTCTCTGTCAAGGTTAAGGTGCTCGGAGGGTGGCTTCGGCCTATGGTTGGGTGACGATAGTGATATTGTTAATGGTAAAACGAGCAAATCCGTTATATTCTAATAAGTTATAGGCCCACACCTCCTTCATTCAGTCTAACCACTGGAAGGGAGCATAGCCATAAGGATACTAAGCTCGTTGAAGAACTACCGCTAGGGTTTCTAGCATGAGCAGTTACCAAAGCACTACCGCTAGGGTTACTAGTAGGTGTAGTTGCAGAAACCCTAATCCTCTCATTGAGGCACCTTAAGTGAAGGGATTGACCTAATTTCTGGATAGACTAGTGCACCCTAGCCTAGCACACCTCCTGGTACTCTTAGCAAGCTAAGATGTCAGGTTTGAGTTTCTGGTCAAACCTAGGGTTGACCAAGTTAAAGCAGCCATGACTTACTCTATGAATTCAGAAAAAAGTTAGATGGAGCTTCTAACTTCAGAGCGTGGAACACAAGGATTGACCTCATCCTTGCCAAGAATAACGTGCTGGATATCGTGAAAGGAAAGATCGCGAAACAAGAGTTTTAAGAAGGAAAAGAGAAGGAACCGCAGAACGTTGTAGTTATGGAGAAGTTCAAAGACAATGACATCAATTCCATGAGTATCATAGTGGACTCTATAAAATACCACTTGATACCCTACATCTCCGATCTTGACTCATCGAAGAAGATGCACGATGCCCTAAAAAACCTCTTCTTAGTCAGAAACATTGGACAAGTAATGAGTCTGAAGAATGAGCTCCATGACATGAAGATGAATGATGATGATAGCATAACATCATACTTTGTGAGGATCTCTCAGTTAAGATATCAACTACAAGCTATTGAAGAGATCATCTTAGATAAGGAACTGATAAATATAGTACTCAACAGTCTTCCCAAGACATGGGATGCATTTTCCGCAAGCATGAAAACAAGGAAGGAGTATCCTACATTTGAAGAACTTTGGACTTGCTGTGGTCAAGAAGAATCAAGGATCAGTGCAAAAGAGAAACCCCGAAATAAGTACGATGATCGAGCCTTTACAACAATATTCAAGAATTTCAGGAACAAAAGGAAGTTTGGTTCAAGGAAAAAGTCAAATCAAGAGAAAGACATGTCATAAATACAATGCTTCAACTGTCAAAAGTATGGTCACTACAAGAATCATTTTCCCGAGCTAAAGAAAAGGAAGGGGACACACGAAGCATCAGTTGCTGAATAAAAGGAACCTACAAAGAATACCAAGCAGGATAAAACATACTTCTTCTTCTAAGACAAGGTGTCAATACTCTTCATAGTTCTTGTACATACCATGTTTTCTGCACATATCTTGCATATCTACTTCTTAGAAGATAACATGTTCAAAGAGAAACTATACCTATGGAAGAAACAAAAAGGATTGCTATCATTATGACTACAAGTCAGATGATACAAATGAAAGGATGAAGTACATCAAACAATTCATGTGGAAGTTATTGCATAAGTAACAACTGCAAGATAAGCCGAAATCATAATCAATCTTGAAGTAAAAGAGAGGAAGTAAAAGACAGGAAGAAGTCAGCAATCAAGAATAAATTGGAGAAAGACTTATGACACCTTGCATAAGACAATAAGGATGCAGATGGAAGCATGGATTATGGAGGGAGCCAATTATATATTTCCAAAAGAAAAACATGCACTCATACATGAAGCAAGGATTAGGAGGGAGCTAATCCTATGATCCATTGAAGATGATGAAGTATATATCCATGGTAGTATCCATGAAAGGCATTACATGTTCAGTTCGACCTTAGAAGAAGTCGTCTTCGAAGAGCATCCTTAAAGTATCCCTGGTTGTCCATCCACATCCGTGATCCTATGATGAAATAAATAAGTGGAATATATAGGGCATGGAATCTATAAGAAACTCCATGGACCCAAGAGCTAAAGAAAAACATGAGGAAGAACAGAAAATCCAGAACAACTAGTCATTGTATCAAGAATCACAAGATTACCAGCCTGATATGAACTCACTAAAAACAATCAAGCAGAGGAACTTAAAGTTGTGATGACAAATAGTGTATGGAAGACTTATGAATAAAAGCATTGCGAGATCTAGAACTAGGGGTTCTCCCAGATGGAGGGAGAAGACTATGATGATTACTCATTCCCGTAAACCAGACATACCTCTACATGAGTCATTATATCATCCACAATATCCATGGGTTGGATTTCTACATCAGATGAATGCAAAGACTATTCTCCAGAGCAATTGAACAAAGAGCATATGAAGAGAAACCTCAAGGCTTTGAGACATACCAGAAAGAGACCCTTGTATGCAGATGGAAGAAGACAACTTGGTGGAGAACCTCCAATGCACAACAAAAGCATGGTGAATACTTTCTATAACAGAGATATTGTATCAGAATGATTATTCAGAAGAACGGGATGATGGATTTCCAATCCATGACAAAGATCTCATGATGATAGAAGAAGTGCAACATGGATATGTTCTAGTTTGACCCTTGCCACAATGTTGTGAGCTAGCAGGAACCAAAGAGGAATCCAACAATGATATACTTTATTGATCAGAGCTATATGAAGCCTTAAGAGAAAACCAATGTTCTAGACCGAAGTACATTTGATATCAAGCATTACATTCTCCATGATGAAGTACAGAAAGGAGAAAGTGGTTCTCCAATATATATCTCCACAGATGAGCAGATAAGTAGACATTTTGATAAAGCTTCTGTTCAAGATGAAAGAGTTTGCGTACTCAAGTTGGAGCTCGTGGAGATGACTTCCTTATTGAAAAATGAAGAGATGAATCCCAGGTTGGGAGGGAGAGCTGATGTGTTATTGATTGATGGACAATCATTTTTCAGTTCGAAAAATGGTCCAGGATGAGCAGTTCCTTTCCAGATTCGGAAAGTGGTTTGAGATTTCTAACCGACAGACATTTTCCAGTTCGGAAAATGGTCCAGATCGAACTGCCATTTTTGTAATGAAAATGGTTCGATGGATTGATGATGTACCAGAGAAAACGATTTCCAATTGTGGTTAACATGGGGAATAGTTGAGGGAAATCTCTCTTCTCGAGGGTTACTAAAGAAGATTGGCCTGCCTCGTCGGACAATGATTTCCCATTGTGGTTAACATGGGGAGTGATCCATTTTTGGAGGTTGGTGCAGGACAGTTATTTCCTTAGGAAATGGTTCAGATAGTCATTCCTTAGGGAAGATTCATTCTCTCCAGGTTGCACTTTGTTTAGTGCCGGAGGAATGGCTCAGGGTGGGGAATGGTCCAGGTTCAACAAATCAGGAACAAACATTCCTTAGGGCAGACTCATTCTCTTCAGGTTACACTTTGTTTAGTGTCGGAGGAATGGCCCAAGGTGGGGAATGGTCTAGGCTCAGAAATCAAGAAAATTATTCTTCCTTTCTTGAGAAGAATAGTCCAGATAGCTCATCATTGATGTTTTACCTTTTGAAGGCATATGCTCTTCCAAGATCTCACAGATGTGAGTGGAAGAATGGCCTAGATGATTCAATTTATATCATAACATTGTTTCTGTGCAGGTTGATATCATATGATTGTTATGAAGACTGTAAGTCTCTAGATAATAGATGCATACGACTGTGGTGGATGTGTTCCACTGTTTGTGACTATACGTCACTGATAAAGTACCTGTGTGCTACTTGGTGTGGTAGTGTACCACTGGATTGTAGTTGTGTACTACTATGGATAGACACAATTGTGTTCTATTCAATGATATTGTTCTGATTGCTTTGAAGACTATCAACAGTGTTGAAAATGATTATCAGCGAGATGGATGATCAATGGACAGAGATTTCCTAGATGGAAAATGGTCTAGGACATTTATTTTTCTAGGACATATGTCCAGATTAGAAGAATGGATCTTGTGTCACTATGTGGTGTGCGTGACTTATCCAACATCATGTCTAAATTACTCACATAGAGTATGGTTCGAGAGATGATGCAGCTGATGAAATTGATGGTGATGCTGGTGCTTATGATATAGTCATGAGATAGTCTATACAACTATGTTGATGCTACCAGGTGAATGGTATGTTTGTGCCCAAGACCATTACCTGTAATACCTCCCTATCTAGGAGGGAGTGTTAATATTATGGTAGTTGTGGAAGGTATTTACCTCCACGTGTGAACCTGACGAGAATAAAATATTCTAGGAAGCAAGAAGAAACCCTAATGAGTTGGCTAATAACACAAGAAGACAAGTCGGCTCAAGAGGATAATTGGTATTAGGTTATTAGCCTACAAGAGAAGAAGTTGACCAGAAGAAATATTATATACTAATTAAATAGACACTCAGAATGAGAAGTCGACCCAGGCAGTTAGCCAGAATTAGTATAAATATAGGAGGCCAGTCTTCATTCTGGCAGGCATTCTCAGAATTGCAGAGGAAAGGTGCGCTACCCTTTGTTTAAATATCTAGCCTAGGGTTTGCTTCCATAGTGATTCTTTGTCAAGGTTAAGGTGCTCATAGGGTGGCTTCGGCCTATGGTTGGGTGATAATAGTGATATTTTCGATGGTAATACGAGCACATCCATTATATTCTAACATGTTGAACATCACATAACTCCTCACGATTAGAGAGTTATGGCCATGTGAAGTTGGAGAACCCAGGTTTGGGTAATGGACCCAAGTTTGTTTGATGTATAATGGTATGAGTTTTGATATATTTGCAGTAAGAATATTTTATATGGATATTACATATCATGCCATTTCTGGTGGTGGAATGTCACATAACTCCTCATGGTTTGAGAGTTATGGCCTTACGAATTTGGAGAACCCTCATGAGTCATCTAGAAGCCCCAAAAGGTCAAAGTAGTCAAAGTGGTTTAAGAGATTTTAGAAGGTAAATAATAAAATGAAGTGATGAGTGTACTATAATTCAAAGTGAATACAAAAGAAATTATTTAAATAATAAAGTTAATGGAGAAATTACTAAGTTGACAAGTGGTTAGAAGTGGGTTAGCTCTAAAATAAGGAAAGTGGTTTAAGATGGTTAGAAGGTAGCCCCTTGAGGTAAAGTGAAGTGATGAGTGTATTATATGTCAAAGTGGATACAAAATAAATTATTTAAATAATAAATTTAATGGATAAATTACTAATTGGACAAGTGGTTAGAAGTTGGTTAGCCCTAAAATAAGGAAATTGGGTTAAGATTGTTAAAAGGTAATCCCTTGAGGAAGCTACATGAAAGTATAAATAAGAGGCAAAGCTCTCTCATTTTATATCGCACTTGAGCATATTGAATATCTACAGGTAACTGAGGTAACCAAAGGATATCTAAGACGAAGTTCATAGAGAAGGTGAAGTAAAGAAGGCTGAAATTCAAGGAAGGATAAATTCTTTTGATGATGCTTTCTAAGATATGTTATTTACAGGTCATCCCACCATTTTTGCAATAATTTTTTTTTCTAGAATGATCCAGACCATGAAATTGATAGGCCATTGAGAAAACATATCCAAGTATTTGTGGTACGAATTTCAGCTTGTGTATCATTGTATTTTTGGAGTTACACTCAGTGGAAAATAGGGTTTGTGGCTAGTCTTGAAACTAGTATAAAGCAGGTGTTTCGGGTAAAAAAGTCATAACTTCTTCATAACAGATCCAAATTAAGTAATACCAAATGTGTTGGTAAAAATATTCCATGCGGGGCATTCTCTACAAGTTCTCTCTCTAGAATAAGCCAGAATTCAACAAGGTATGCCATTTTTTCTATAACTCCTTTTTTGAGAGGTTCCAAGTAGTGACTCCTGGAGGAATTGCATAAAACAGACTGAACAACATTGTGTACTAGTTTCTGATCTTTATTCATTACAGGTACATAGTTATGATTATTTCAAGTTAGGGTTGTTGAATAATCCAAAACTAGTTATGTGAGACTAAAGAAAAGTTTGATGAAAATGCTAGTCTCTTGTTGTTAAAGTTAAGGAAGGTTTGCAGGTATGTGATCATATACACCATATCTATTACAGAGTTACAAATCATATTTGGATGATGAAATTGATGAGGGATTTTGGTTGAGGTACATGTTGGGTACATGGTTGAGACAAGTAGTTGATGAGTTGGCACATACATGGGGTGTATAGTTGATGATGTTGGTACATATTGATGAGTCATAGTTGATGAGTAGTTGATACATGATTTGTACATACTTGGTACATGGTTAGAGACACTTGTTAGTATTATTGTTGACACATGGTTTATGGATGATGTAGCATACTTGTATTGGTATATTATTAGAAGCACATATTGATTTTGGTGATGATTATGAGTTGTTGTGTGATGCTTGGTTGATGGACATATTTGAGAGCTGTCTTGGTTATTGATCTTGGTGAGTAGATTTGATTTGGTTGATAAGATTGATGAGATAGGTTGTTGTGACATGTTGTTCGTACAACTTTGGTGCATGGTTGATGCACTTGTTCATGGTACATGTTGAGGTACAGGTTTGGTACATGGTTGATTAACTTGTTCATGGTACAGGTTGAGGTACAGATTGGTGCATGGTTAATGCACTTGTTTATGGTATATGTTGACTACAGATTGTTTGGTATAGGTTGGTGCATGGTTTATGCACTTGTTTATGGTACAAGTTGATTACAGGTTGAGGTACATGTTGATGAATGGGTGATGCATGGTTCAGGTTGTTGGTATAGGTTGTTTGGTGCAGGTTGAATGGTACAGGTTTACAACAGTATATCTCACAGTGATAGTGTGACAATGGTTCTATCATTCTACTTCTACGTCAGGGCAGTTGGACAGGGCAAGGAAAGGTGGTTGTCCCCACCTTCCGGTTGTATCTGAAGAACATAAGGGGTTGTAGCCTCCTTCTGGTTGTAGCAAAAAAAATGGGGAGTTGGAGCTTCCTTCAGGTTGTAGCCCGAGAAACTAGGGGGTTGAAGCCTCCTTCCAGTTGCATCTATAAAACAAAGGAAGTTGGTGCTTCTAATGAATGTAATTATTAAAGACATATAAGAAAAAACATTTCGTGGTTTTATCCCGCTTTGGGTTTCCACGTAAAACACTGGTGTACTATGTATGTGTGTGATTGCTCATTTGTTCATTATTTATTTACTCCACAACTATTGGATGATAATGATACATTGATATAACACTTTCATTTTGTGGAAAAAAATTTAAATTTCTCTATTACTTATTGAACCCGCCTCTCAGTAATCCAACAATTGGTATCAAAGCAGGTTCCTTCAGAAAATAGTTTAACCACTAGAAGAAGATCATGGATTATTCTGAGAATGGAGTACCAATGTTTAATGCTCAAAATGGTTTTAAGTATGAGATGTGGAGCATAAGGATGAAAGTTTTTTAATAGGCACATGTACATTATATTTGGCTATCAATTGTTACAGAATATGATAGTTCAAAAAGAGAAAATACTGTAGCCAAGAAGAAATTGAAGAAGAATAACAAAATAGAAATGGATTTCATCTGGGAAGGATTACCTAATCCGGTAAGAGAAAAGGTTGGTAAATTTTCATCAACCAAAGAACTTGGGGATAAGTTACATGACATGTATTCTTCACCCAACGCAGATTCAGAAAATGCCAAAGAAGATGTAGATACCGAACAAGAAGAAATATGCTCATCATGTCAGATAGATTCAGAAGAGGAAGAGTACGAAGAAGAAGAACTTGATTACAAAGAAAAAATGATCAGTGCAATTGAATATTTAAAGAAATAAATAGAAGAAAACAAGTCATCCAAGAAAGAATTGATGAAGCAAAAGGAAAGTGTTCAAGGTTCCGAAAAAGATCAGAAGGTCATCAAGAATTTAAGAGGTCAACTAGAAGAGGCCAGAAGAATTGAAGAAACTCTAGAATATAAAAATAAATCTTTAGAAGCCAACATAACAACACAAAATGAAGAAACAAAAAAGAGAGAGAATATATTGATGGATCATCTCAAGGAAAGAACCAATGACTTAAACCAACTTGAGGAAGAGTTTGGTCAAGAAGAGAGAAGACTAGAAGAAGAAATAATTACATTGAAAATCCAACTTGAAGAAGAAAAGAGAACAAAAGAGATCATGAATTCTCAGATAATGAAGAAAGAAGAAGAGGTTGAGAATCTTGAAGAAGAAGAAGTTGTCACACTAAGAGTCAAAATTGTCAAGCTCAACAAGAACGTTGAAGAGACAGAAACATCCACATCAGCTGTAGAGAGTGAAGAGAAGAACTCTATGTTGCTAGAAAAGAAGAATGAAGAAAATAAAAAGACTTATGCAGAAGTACTCAAAGGAATGAATCATGGTCAACTAGAATCTAAGAAAACTAATAAAGATACATCTTCAAGAAGATCATCCATGTTCAAGCCACAAAGAAGCTTAAATCATGATCATGATCAGTCAAGGCAGAAATTCAGAAGGACTGCACCAAAAAGATGACCATTCACTCCGAGGTATGAAAATTTCTTTTATGGTCATTGTTTTTATTGTACTAAATTTGGAAATAAGGTTGCAGATTGCAGGGATTATAAAAGAAATGTTCAAGAAATAAATGCCTATGTGGCCCCATGTAACATTGAATGTTACAAATGTCATAACTATGGACACATAGCTCGTGATTGTAGAAGCATGATCAATACTTCCATGAAAGAGAACATTGATATTAGATATAAGAAACTATGGATAAGAAAACAAGAAGAATAGGTGAACAAAGACCAGGTCTCAGATATCACAAGATTGGAAATAAAACGAGATGAAGAAAAATCTACAAAGAAAAAGAAGGATGTCAGATATAGAAAGGTTTGGAAAAAAAATAAAAGAAAAGAAGGACAAGTAAATAAGGAACATGTTCAAAATATTGTTCTTTCAGGTATTGTAGTGAAAGATGAATCCACAGACAAAAAGAAAGAAGTCATATCTCAGAGAGATGATGAATCTACCAATGAAGATGATGATTAATACACATCAGATCAAGAATTGTTCTAATCCATCCAGCTTAGAGACTCCCAGGTAATATGGATATTAGACAGGGGGAGTCTATGCGATAGTTGTGACAGACTAAAGAACCATACTTTGAGAAACTTGCAGAGTTTGAGAAGACAAATCTAGAGCAGTTAGTTAGCAGAAGTACAGTTTGATAGATTAATCAAGACTTCATGATAATATAGTGATAAATGGGTCAACATTATGGACAATTGCGCAAGTAGAGTCTTGGACAGTATGGACATAGATGGATTTGTAAGAATACTTAGCAGGTTTGGATATATATATGAAAGTGGATGAGAGCATGGATTCACATATTGGTTCAGAGAGTGGTTTAGAGACAAATGAACATTATCATAATGGATGATAATTACATAGGAAATGGCTCAAACAACGCTAATGGATTCCAAATTGACAGATATTTTTTGGACACATGCAGTGCATGCAAAAGTTGACATTCAATAAAGAGTAATGCTCATAAACAATAATGACAAAACTCCGTACGAACTATGGAAAGGAAGCACATACAACAAATTCTACATCAAGGTAACTCAAGGTAGTATTTTATTAATTGAAATTTATATTGATGATATTGTTTTTGGAAGTACTAATGACAGGTTAAGCCAGAAATTTGCAAAGGATATGAATAATGAATTTGAAATTTCATTACTTGGAGAACTATCATTCTTTCTGGGTCTTCAGATATGTCAAAGCAACCGAAGAATTTTTATTCCTCAAACTAAGTATATAAGAGAAATGCTAAAGAGGTTTGGAATGGAATATTGCAAACTAGCTACCACTCCTATGCAAACCAATTGCAAGTTGAGCAAAGATGATGATTAAAAGTCTACAGACCAGAGGCAATACATGTCAATGATTGGTAGCTTACTATATGTGACAACATCCAGACTAGATGTAATGCAAGCAGTTGGATAGGTGGCACGATTTCAAGCAACACCAAAGGAATCACATGTATTAGCAGTGAAGAGGATTTTTAGATATCTCAAAGGAACACAAGATTTTGGATTATGGTATCCAAAAGGAAAGGATCTATCACTTATTTCCCACACATATGCATATTGGGCAGGTTGCATTGATGACCGACGAAACACTAGTGGAGCAACGTTCTACTTGGGTGAGTGTTTAGTATCTGTTGAGGAAACGATATGAAATGATCTTACTCAAGCATTTTCAGATTCTTTTTGGCTAAAGAAAAATAGATGGGAATGTCACCCTATGTTTATAGCCATAAAAAATAATATCCTAACTCACAAGTATTGATTACAAGTGCTTAGGCTAGTATTTTTATAAATAAAATCTTGCTGGAAAATTCATTATTTATATGATTTTTCTGAATATAATAGTTGCTGAAATAAATGCAGAGACAATAGTAAAGACACCAAGATGATAATCAAGACATATGAGACATAAATAAATCCTTTATTTCATTCCAATTCATCAAAGAATAATTCTCTTTACAAAATTTCATGAAGAAGTTTTGGACCAAAGTCAAACTTAGAAGTCCCCGATGAAACATACGAAAGGACCTCTGAAAGAAAACAAAAAAGAAATGAACTCTAAAAGCTGGATCAACTTGCCACAGATTGTTTCCCACTCGACTTTGCGCAATAGCCTTTGTTAGTCATGAAAATAAATTCACAAATAGACAAGTCTACACAGACTATGAAAGTTAGATCAACACCTCAAAAACATGTGTCTGAATGATGTAATTCAACCCTGAATATTGCTGTCTACAATAGGACCCTGCTATCATAAAAAAAAATTAGGCTTATTATCCATTAAGGAATGAACGAAAACTGAACTATCTCAACATAAAATGAAAGAGAAAACTTTAGTATGCTTCTCCTTCTATCCTCCTCTTGTTCATCCCTTTCCTTTTTCCTTTAAGCAATTTAGAATTAGTTAAAGTAGCTAAACTACCTCTTTAGTTAAGTTAACTAATAACTCAACCAATTTTTAGTTAAGGGGGGAAAAGTAATAAATCATAATAAGGGATTTAAATAATAATAACTAGTAGGTGGTACCCCTTGTGACTCCTTTTAGATTTTAACAATCATAACATAGCTATATAATTTAACAACATCTCTCCTTGTGACTCCCATGACCACATTCATATTTGACAATTTATCTCAATGACGTTTGCAATTATTTCCAATATATCCAAAAAACATGCTGTCCAAAAATATGAAGTCAATTGTTCTCAACAATAAATAAATAAATAAAACTTGAAATCCATATTTTCTAGTCTCTGAGGAAATATTTCCCTTGTTGCTGTTATCACCTTTTAATCCTTCTAAATTTACCTTAAGCTGTGTGGAGCCTTTAGGTCTCATATATCCCTCTAATCCATGTGGAAGGACACATATTTATCAGAATCATTTGAAGGTGAGGAAAGGGCAGAAGTGGCTTTCCCTTTGACAGGGGCATGGTGGACTTCGGTTTTCATCCTTTTGTTTGAATATCTCATTCATTTATGCATAATGGATTGGAAAATAGTTCCTTTAACAACCATACATGACAACTCTTTAAAATTATGAAATATATTTTGGCCCAACAACATATCAGGCTCATGCAATCCAATCCATACAAATTGTTTAACTATTGTGAATGAACAGGGGAGTGAACAAAATGTCTTGGGATATGTGAGGGGTTTGTATTGATAAAAAAATGATAAAATGAGGGGGAAAAACATGGTTATTGCTCACAGACAACACACAATCAACTGTAATGTAAACCAAGGAACATGCCACTGTAATCCATCCAAGAAACTATGATTTCAAACTGTTACAATACAAAATTCTCTTATCCGTAATTAAATTTTAGGAACAAGGAGTGAAAAATGGACATGGGAAGCCGAGGGGATTGTAATTAGAGAAAAGTGAAATAATGGTAGGGAGGAGAGAGGATACCGTAGATAAAATTAATTAAGTAATCCATAATCATTCTATATCGAACACAAAAAGGTTCAACACCAACCAAATAATCACTGTAGTCAATTTAACAACCATTGTGTATAACTCAATCAATTGTGTGTATTATTTCCTCACTGTTCGAAATTAAATTATTAAGATGGAATCATCAAAATAAACAATATGCCTTCCACAACAACCTGCAAGAGTTCTGTTTCTTCTCAATTGTCCTAGTGAACATTTAAAAAAATTTCTAAATGAACACACAATCACTTGTTCCAATCTGTTCCATCAAAACATCAACCCCTGTCCATGAATCATTTCTTCAAATCAAACACAGACACTAAAATCACACCAAATTCCATTCCTCAAGTTCATTAAATAATTGAGTTGTAATGAGACGATATTGTCATAGATTCTGTGTCCATCTCTGAAAAAATGCATGATATCCATCATCCATACACAGTGGACAGTAAAAACACAATCCTCAATCTATCATGACTTTCCATTTAAATGCACAACAATCACCCTTTCAACTTATACGATGTTGTTGGATACATAGACCTTTCAACCAACACAAGATCATTTCTTTTACTGCACATGTTTAATTGATTTGAATATAAACATCAACGATGTTGAGCTATCATTCTAATAAAGGGAGACAATGACAATATGCCTAATCCAATTTCTCAAATCGATAAAAAATCCATGAGCATCTCTGATGGTGCGATCAAGTAATATCCAAAGTATATATAGTGGATAACCACACCACAACTATCACGATTACAATACTCCCATTTGGTAATTTAAACACATAGTCACAACAATAATTAACTCAAGCACAAAGAATTGCTGTGACTTAATCAATTTAAAACTAATGTTGGGTTAACAATTCAGTAATCACAATGTAAAATACAATGACTGTATATTCAATCCCATTTCCCCAATCAACCAATTAACCAAAACCACTTTCAACATAATCAACAAAGACGAGCCAACAATCAAACACTGTCGACGATACACCACCAATTCATAACAATTAACAATGTACCCGACTTGATATAACATGCTGCATTTATCAAAAGCTGGGCTTTGAGTAATCAAAGGTTCACTCTATGGACCAACATAGGGGAACTGGAGTCGACTCCCAACAACGGATAAGAACCTCTGAGACCATACGGTGAACACACATGGTATACCACCAACTCCTCACAGTCAGAGTGAGATGGGAGAGACTGTGAACATAGGAGCAAGGCTTCATTTTGGTATTGTAATAACACTTAGAACACTCAGGGTATAACCCTCATGGTTTTCCCAATCAACAGAAGAATGATGAGATAAAACAAAGCTGAGAAATAACAATCAATCTTAAGAAATACCTCTGGCATAACAACCATCATAACCCATTGCGCAATCATTAGTATCATGAATGAACCCATACTCAAGTGAAATGATACACAGTGATAAAAAATGTTTCAAGCCCAACAAACCCCATAACAACAATGGCTGGGTATGGTGATAACAATGCGCGGAGACAACCAACCAATCTAGACCGAATGAAAACCATTCAACCAAGAAAAATAAGAAGGACAAAGAGCCTTCATGGCTTCTAACACTTAGAATGGTCAACGAAACTGTGACTTCAAACATTATTGCAATGAAAACCACCAATCGTTCATTTCAGAAAATTATCACAAAATTACACAGTTGCCAGACTGAAGGAAAGCCCTTTACATGAATCAATATATCACATAGCCATTTACATCATTAGTTTGGATTAATAACATTTCCCTTAACTGTAAATGTATAGTGCAACATCGTATAGCATAGTAGCATAGTTCATCTCTTGTGGATTTTGTTCACATTGCCTTATTTATTTTCAATTACTCTTATTCCTTTTCAATTTCTCTTATTTGTGGTTACTAACATGTATCTTTTGTAGTTGGCATAAGTAATAATTCAAGGAGTAAATGGAAAGGTAATTCAAGGAGTAAATGGAAAGGTAACAATGGATATCATAAGCCATTTCAACATGACATTAGAGCCTATAGCAACAGAACAATCATGTAGTATCCATCATCCATTTTTTGCAAATAGAACCAACATTGATCATCAATCATGCTCAAACCTGTAAGCAATGTTGAACAACAATTAAAAAACATCAAATAAAAGCCATATATGATCCTCCAATCTACAAGGGGGTCCCACCTACTAGTATTATAAATATCATTAGATTATAATTAATAGGCTTTAGCAATACTTTGCGGGCGAAATCCTCGTTGCGATTTTAATCGTCAACAAATTGGCGACTCCACAGGGAAATTTGTTTTCAATAGATTTAGAACTCATAAATCATGGTTTATTAGACCAAGAATAGTAGATTAAGAATATATAACCAAAATGATTATGCAACAGGGGGAAGTGAGCGGATTTAATGGAAAAATGACCGGGAATTTGGTAATAACTCATGAAAAATGTTAAGTATGAAGGGGTTTATCCCTGTATGCATAATCATTCAACCAAATTTTTCTCTTTACTTCAAGGATAAAAATTAATGGACTTGCTCTTTTATTTCTCAAATCGATGAAGAAATAGAAATAAGAAGCATGAGATAACCAATATCTTATAAGACAACAATGAAAGCAGATAACAAATTCAAGTGTGCCTTCAGGGGAAACATCGTTACAACTATGTAAGCTTGATTGTTATTGACTAACAATATCTTGCAGGAGTGTCACTGTGGTAGAACTGATCCAACATCTTATTCTTGACCAAAATCAATTAAAAAGGTGAAAAAGTAATAAAAATCGGAACATAATAAAATTACAAAATTTAAAACAACAGAAATCACACCACTTTAAAGCAGAAAAGAAAAATAGTGAAAACTGAAAGCAGAGATAAACTACTAATCTACAGAAAACCCAAACAATGTTAGAGATTCTCAAGTTAGTTCCACGTAATGCTTCAAGTGAGAACTGTTAGTGCTGTAGGAAAACAATCACTCCTGTAAATCTTTTAGAATGCAAGAGTTAGTACCTAAGCCAAAAAAAACCTTTAAAGGACCCAACCATAATTTTTGAAATTTTGAATGTCTTCCCCTATCAGCGTGAGATGAATCCCATAGAAAAACGTTTTCACTGACCTTAAATTTGACAATCTTGACACTCTTGTTGAAATACTTCTTAACAGTTTGCTGTCTCCTTTTAATACTATCCAAAGCAAACATCCTTTGCTCTTCCAAAGCTAGGAGTGCATTTATCCTTTGTGAAATATTAGAAGAATTCAACTCTTCGATCTGTAGCATCAACCTTAAGGAAGAAAGTTACAGCTTAGTATGCAAGAAGGCTTCTTGACCATAGACAAGCTGAAAAGGGATGCAACCAGTGCTTACCTCGAAGGTAGTTCGATCTTCCCAAAGGGCATAAGTTAGGAGAGTGTGCCATTGACAAGGCTTATCTTCGATGAGCCTTTTGATGATTCTTACTAGATTTTTGTTGGTAGACTCAACCTACCCATTTCCTTGGGGATAATAAGATGATGAGGTGAAATGTTTGACCCCCAACTTAGCTAAAAATTGGGCCAACTTAATCGAAATGAAAGTGGGACCATTGTCTTTAATAATTTCCATTGGAAGACCAAATCTGGAAAAAATGTTATTTTCAAGGAAAGTAATGACCTAATCGTTTGTTGAATTCTTAAGTGGGACAAATTCAGCCCATTTTGTAAAATAGTCTGTGGCCGTCAAAATAAAAACATGTCCATCTGAGGATGGAGGATTAATAGGACCAATAAAATCCAATCCCCACTTTGAAAAAGGAAAGTCTGGTAGGACAGGTTGTAATGGCATGGCTGAAAGGCATTCTTTCCTAGAATTTTTTTGGCACTTGTCACAAGATATCGAAAAAACATAAGAGTCACGAAAGGTTGAAGGCCAATAGTGTCCTTTTCTAATAATCTTGAAGGCAGTGGTTTTAGCAGAAAAATGACCTACTACATGAATGACAAAATTTGAAGAGCCATGAGTTTATTGCGATAGTTTTTGCACGTCTTCATTGTTTACACAGCGAAGCAACACACCATCAAAAAACCTTCTAAACAAGAAGTCTCCTATAATGACGTATCTGATGGATTCAAGGCAGAGCCTTCTCCTCTGATGAGTGTTTAAATTCTCTGGACATCTTTGGTTCTGTAAGTAGTAAATCTAATTTTTGTACCAGGGTTGTTCAGACACAAGGAGGATATGGTTATCAATGTAAAAGAGAGATGATAGGGAACTGTCCTTTTCATCAATTTATTCATTATTCTCAGCATGCTGATCTAAGTGAAGGGATAAATCACATCCCTTGATAGTGGCAGAAGTCATGATATTTGAATCATGCTCTTGGATATTGGAAAGCCAATGTGCAAGTTTCCCTGAAAGATAAGTCTGTGATAGCAAAAACTTGACAACAGGTAAATGGACTTTTACCAATGCATGCTCACCTAAGATGAAGTGGCGAAACATTTCAACAACTTAAACAAGAGAGAAAACATGTTTCTCAATAAAAGAATATTTAAATTCATCATCAGATAAACTTTGACTCATGCAAGCCACTGGTTTTTCATTTCCTTGGTCATCATTTTGTATGAGGAAAAGAAAAACCCCTTCCTTGGTGGCATTAGTATATATCGTGAATTCCTTCTCAAAATCCAGCTTCACCAAAACCAGTGCAGAACTGATTTCTTTCTTAATCCCTTCAAAAGCATTTTCGACATCATCTGTCCAAGAAAAAGAACGATCTTGCTTAAGCATATTATGAATTAGTTTGACCATCACAACAAAATCTGGAACAAACCTATGAACAAAGTTAATAAACCCCATAAAAGCTTGAACCTCCTTCTTGGAAGTGGGAGTAGGAAGATTAAGTATAGCAACAATCCTTTCAGGATCAATGCTTATTCCTGAATCATAGACAATGTGTCTTAGGAGCTTGCCCTCGGTAACGCTGAAAATGGACTTGGAAATATTTAGAGAAACGCCAAATTTCGTAGATCGCATGAGAACTTTTCTCAGATGACCAAAATGATCCGATCGGATTTTAGAGTACACTGTTAAGTCATCAAGGTAGATCTGAATGATCTTACCGATCAAATCGTCAAAATCTATTTGCATAGCTCTTTGAAATGTGGCACTTGCATTATATAAGCCAAAAGGTATACGTTCATAAGCAAAGGTACTCCAACGAGTAATAAAGGTGGTTTTATATTTATCTGTTCTTTTTACCTTGATTTGATTGTAACCGGAAAAAACGTCAAGTAAGGACATCATTTGTGACCCTGCAACTTGCTGCAAAATCATTTCCATGTTAGGGAGAGGGAAGTGATCTTTTATACTAGATCGATTTAATGTGCGAAAATCAACGCATAATCTGATTTGACAAGTTGTTTTTCGAACATGGACCAAATTTGAAACCCATTCAGAATACTTGACCAGAACGATTATTTCAGCCTTCAAGAGTTTTTCCAACTCCTTTCGAATAATTGCTTCTAGCGTAGGGTTAATAGGTCTTTGTTTTTGTCTAACTAGTTTTATGCCTTCCTTAATGGGGATGGCATGCCGTATAAGACCAAGATCAAAACCAAGAAGATCCTCATAAGACCAAGAAAAAACATCTTTAAATTCACCAAGTAGCTTGGAAAATTTCATTTTCTCGTCATTTGAACATTTGGCACCTATTTTAACATTCTTTGGAGCCTCAAGTGTCCCAATGTTCAAGGAGATGGTTTCACCCACCTTCCTTTTCAACTCCTCTTATTTCTGTTTCTCCTTGTTGCCTACATCACTCGAAGAAAATGAACTCTCTAGAGGGGTCAATCCTTTAGGAATCTTGTTATTTTCTATGGATATAATTTCCTTAGGCTTAAAAGGTTCATTTTGAATGAAAGAACAAATGCTCTCATCATTAGGGAAAACCTACCAAGATTCTATATTGTTGGGGATGTGTGGACGATATAGAGATTAAAAGGTACAATCAGGTATGTGTGGCGGAAGTTGCCGATTAGGAGAGGCTGCAAAAACAAATAACTGGTCGACCATTGAGTTTAACTCCCTCTTAACATGAGTGATGTTGAAAGATAAAAGGTTCGAGATAAGTGCCCAAACAATTTGGGTGTATCGTTTCATCAACTTGTTGCTAGGAGAGTAAATTTTACGTACAAGGTTCAAAACAAGCTCAGAATCCCCAAAAATTGAAAGGTGACCACAACCAAGATTATACGCGTTCTCAATGCCAAATAATAAAGCTTCAAATTCAATGACATTGTTAGTGCAAGAAAAATTCAGCTTGTAAGAAAAGTTATGGATTTTTCCCACAGGGGAAATCAAGATAATGCCAGCTCTGTTACCTTCATTATAGCATGAACCATCAAAGTGCATGTGCCACATACCATCATCTAAATCAATTTGTTCCAAGGGAATGTTATCCTCCTCAACAAATATGGAATACACTCCTAGGTCCTCTTCGATATAGTTTACATTAGGCTGTGGGACACTCTTTATGTAAGTTGATATCCTTCCCTCTCCAAGGACTATAATGTTTTTACCATTGCAAGGAACAGATAAATGTATTCCTTCGAGTGAGAGGTATCCACCCATTAAGGCTTCCCAATATCTTCCCAAGATGTTTGAGTAATTTCTTACTAACATATCAATTACCTGAATACTAAGGGTTGTCCTTATTTCAGGGTGTGCGCACAAAACTAAGGTTACATCTTTAATCTCACCTATGGTTGTTTGTTATAGGATATTATAGGAGAGCAAGATTCTAATGTTCTCGTTTGTACAAGACAAGCTTAGCTCTTCCATAATAATCTTCGACATCACACTTGGGCCCAAACCGCCATCAATGAGGCAACAATGGACGATCTTCTCCATAATATTTACAGAAATATAAAAAGGGGAATTTTTTAAAGGGTATCTGAATTTATGTACACCTACTTTATTTACATGCAAATCCTCTTCGTTTACCTCTTCAGAAAGATTGGCTACAATGAAAGCTTTTCCCTTCATGAATTGTTTCAGATGCATCTGTTGTTCAGGGATGAAAACCATGTCCAGAAGGGTTGCATCTGCTTTGATGTTGGCCAACTAATTCAAGATATTGTACTTGGAATAGGGGAGAGGGGAAGTGGTTCCTTGACTATCAGGAACCTTAAGCACCTGAATAGTAGCAGCGGGTGAGGAAGAGCTTTGGCTGGAAGAATTGCGGGGAGGATCAAATTTGCCCTTAGGAGCATAGGCTTTGTTCCTAGTATTGATGATCATGACACCTTCTAGCTCTGTAAAATCTAGGACATCGATAGTAGTTTTTGGTCTTTTACAAAAGATATTATCTTTGACACTCTTCCTTACCTCACATGTGGTTTCCTCATGGTGTTCCTTGTAGAAGTTACACCAACTTTGAGGCAAGATAGATTTAGGCTGAAAATTATTTTCAATCAGGTTTCTAAAGGGGGGTGTAGAAGAGGATGAAGCTCCAGGGGTGAGAGGTGAGACAATCCCCTTTTGCTCGAACGCTATCGTATGATTATTCATGTCTTATACTAGCTGTAATAGGGTGGACATGTCTGTCTGTTTGACCGATTCTCCCCGAGTAAGACCTATTATTTCAAGTTGTTCTTCATACTCTAAACAAGTATGCAGAGAAAAACTGAGATTATCAATGGCCTTTTCCTCAAGCCTATGACGGTAGGGGGAAGGTAATGCATTGTATTAATGCATTAAAGCGGATTGGTTTTGAGGTCGAATGAGTTCAATGATCTGATTGTATAACTTAGTGAAACGCAAGTTGAAGGACTTGATGGTTTCACCATCCTTATAGGCGATGTTATTGTATTCCCGTAACTTCTCGGCTAGGCTTTTAGATTGCCCATAAGTGGATCTGAACCAGTATATTAGCTCCTCCCAAGTAGAAAAAATCTTAGGAGGAAGGTCAAAGAATTTGGCCGTAGCCTTTCCCTCCAAGGAATTAACGAATAAGCACATGCAAGTATCATTGTCATTGGCTCCTATGTTGTGACAAGCATTAGAAAATGCCACCAAGTGTTCGTTTGTAGTGACAGTGTTATTTCCTAAAAACCTATGAAGATGTTCTTTGAAGTTAGGAAGTGGACGAATAGCAGGTGCTAGGTTAAGAGGAGAGGACACATGCCATGGTGTGGTTGTGGCGTCTTCTTCAAACTGAAAAATCCCATACTTTTTAATGACTTTGGTGGGGTTTTTGGTAGATTGGACAGGGATATGGTGGCTATAAGAGCTACCAATCACTGACAAAGATGAATACTAAGAAGAGGAAGCACTTCCCATGCCACCAGATGCACCACTAGATTCCATCTTGTGGATGATAGATGAGGGAAAAAAAGATGAACTGGAAGAATCAAACAAAGTTCTCCTTAGAGCACTTCGTTGGGTAGATAACACAACGTTCCTTCTCCCTATTTCAACAATAGGATTAATTTCGGGTGATAGGCCTCTTCTTCCTCTAGAGACACAAGAGTCTAAGGACATGAAAGAAAGGCAAAAACTGAAGAAACAAGAAGGTTACTGTTGATTTATAGGCTGTCTACGTCTCGCTTCCAATCGTTCTTGAGAACTAATATCTCGTTCAATTTCTTCCCATGAATGATTAAGCTCAATGCGGGTATTGGAAGTGTCTAAAATGGTGTTAAATATGTTCAAATAAATGATGGTCTGATCTTGAAGTCTGGGCTCAATATTGGGTTGCCTTGAAACATGCACAATCATTAAAAAATAAAACAGTCAAAGAATCAATATCAGAAAAATAGATGTATTCGATGATAACTGAGTATAAAATTTAACCATAGAGATATTGAAGATCTCCCCAGTATGGTCGCCAAATAAATGTTGAGGAAAAGACATGAAATGATCTTACTCAAGCATTTTCAGATTCTACTTGGCTAAAGAAAAATAGATGAGAATGTCACCCTATGTTTATATCCATAAAAAATAATATCCTAACTCACAAGTATTGATTACAAGTGCTTAGGCTAGTCATTTTATAAATAAAATCTTGCTGGAAAATTCATTATTTATATGATTTTTTGACTATAGTAGTTGCTGAAATAAATGTAGAGACAAAAGTAAAGACACCAAGATGATAATCAAGACATATGAGACACAAAACAATCCTTTATTTCATTCCAATTCATTAAAGACTCATTCTCTTTACAAACATTCGTGAAGAAGTTTTGGACCAAAGTCAAACTTAGACGTCCCCAATGAAACATACAAAAGGACCTCTGACAAAGAACCAAAAAAACTGAACTCTAAAAGCTAGATCAACTTGCCATAGATTGCTTCCCACTCGACTCTTCACAATAGCCTTTGTCAGTCATGAAAACTAATTCACAAACATACAAATCTACACAGACTATCAAAGATAGATCAACACCTTTGAAAAACAAGTGTCTGAATGATGTAATTCAACCCTGAATCTTGCTATCTACAATAAGACCCTACTATCATAAAAAAAAATTAGGCTTATGATCAATTAAGGAATGAATGAAAACTGAACTATCTCAACATAAACTCAAAGAGAAAACCTTAGTATGCTTCTCCTTCTATCCTCCTCTTGTTCCTCCCTTTCCTTTTCCCTTTAAGAAATTTAGAATTAGTAAAAGTAGTTGAACTACCGCTTTGGTTAAGTTAATTAATAGCTCAACCAATTTTTAGTTAAGGTGGGAAAAGTAATAAATCATAATAAGGGTTTTAAATAATAATAACTAGTAGGTGGGACCCCTTGTGACTACTTTTAGCTTTTAACAATCATAACATAGCTAATTAATTTAACAACATCCCTCCTTGTGACTCCCATCACCACATTCAAATTTGACAATTTATCTCAATGATATTTGCAATTATTTCCAAAATATATTACCAATATATCCAAAAAGCATGCTGTTCGAAAATCTGAAGTCAACTGTTCTCAACAATAAATAAATAAATAAAACTTAAAATCCATATTTTTCAGTTTGTGAGGCAATCTTTCCCTTTTTGCTGTTATAACCTTTTAATCCTTCTAAATTTTCCTTAAGCTGTGTGGAGCCTTTAGGTCTCATCTCGCCGATCATATGAGATCAATCATCCCTCCAATGCATGTGGAAGGACACAGATTTATCAGAATCATTTAAAGGTGAGGAAGGGGCAAAAGTGGCTTTCCCTTTGACAGGAGCATGGTGGGATTCAATTTTCAACCTTTTGTTTGAAGAGATCATTCATGTATGCATAATGGATTAGCAAATAGTTCCTTTAACAACCATACATGACAACTCTTTAAAAATATGAAATAGATTTTGGCTTAGTAAAATATCAGGCTCATGCAATCTAATCCATACAAATTGTTTAACTGTTGTCAATGAGCAGGGGAGTGAACAAAAGGTCCTCGGATATGCGAGGGGTTTGTATTGAGCGAAAAATGATAAAATGAGGGGGAAAAAACATGGTTACTTCTCATAGACAATACAAAATCAAGTGTAATGTAAACCAAAGAACATGCTGCTGTAATCCATCCAAGAAACTGTGATTTCAAACCGTTACAATACATAATTCTCTTATTCATAATTAAATTTTAGGAACAAGGAGTGAAAAATGGATATGGGAAGGCGAGGAGATTGTAATTAGCAAAAAGTGAAATAATGGTAGGGAGGAGAGAGGATACTAATCATAAAATTAATTAAGTAATCGATAATCATTCTATATCAAGCACAAAAGGTCCAACACCAACCAAATAATCATTGTGGTCAATTTAACAACCACTGTGTATAACTCAATCAATTTTGTGTATTATTTGCTCACTATTCGCAATTAAATTATTAACACTATGTCATCAACACAAACAATATGCCTTCCACAACAACCTGTAAGAGTTCTGTTTCTTCTCAATTGTCCCAGTTAATATTTAAAACAATTTCTAAATGAACACACAATCACTTGTTCCATTCTGTTCCATTCTGTTCCATCAAAACATCAACCCCTATCCATGAATCATTTCTTCAAATCAAACACAGACACTAAAATCACACCCAATTCCATTCCTCAAGTTCATTAAATAATTAAGTTGTAATGAGAACATATTGTCACATAGTCCATGCCCATCTCTGAAACAATGCATGATATCCATCATCCACACACAATAGACAGTAAAACCACAATCCTCAATCTATCCTAACTTGCCATTTATACGCAAAAAAAACACCCTTTCAACTTATATGATGCTGTAGGATACACAAACCTTTCAACCAACACAAGAGAATTTCTGTGACTGCACATGTTTAATTGATCCGAATATAAACATCAACGATGCTGAGCTATCAATCTAATAAAGGTAGACAATGATAGTATGCCTAACCCCATTTCTCAAATCATTCAAAAACCCGTGACCATCTCTGATGGTGCGATCAAGTAATATCCAAAGCATATACATTGGATAGCCATGCCAAAACTATCACGATTGCAATACTCCCATTTGGTAATTTAAACACACAGTCACAACAATCATTAACTCAACCTAACATGCTGTAGGAAGGCCATCCATATCCACGCATCACGCACAAAGCATTGCTGTGACTTAATCAATTTAAAACTAATGTTGGGTTAACAATTCAATAATCACAATGTAAAAGACAATGACTGTATATTCTTTCCCATTTCCCCAATCAACCAATTAACCAAAACCACTGTCAACATAATCAATAGAGACGAGCCAACAATCGAACACTGTCGATGATACACCACCAACTCATAAAAATCAACAATGTACCCAACATGATATAACATGTTGCATTTATCAAAATTCGGGCTTTGAGTAATCAAAGTTTCACTTTGTGGACCAACACAAGAGAACTGGAGTCGACTCCCAACAGTGGATACGAACCTCTGAGACCATACGGTGAACACACAGGGTATACCACCAAATCCTCGCAGACAGGGTGAGATGGGAGAGACTGTGAATAGAGGAACAAGGCTTCATTTTGGTCCTGTAATAACACTTAGGACATGCAGGGTATAACCCTCGTGGTTTTCCCAATCAACTGAAGAATGTTTAGATAAAACATAGCAGAGAAATAGAAATCAACCTTAAGCAAGCCCTCTGGTATAACAACCATCATAACCCATTGTGCAAACATCAATATCATGAACAAACCCATACTCAAGTGAAACGATACACAGTGATACAAAGTGTTTCAAATCCAACAAATCCCATAACAACAATGACTGGGTATGGTGATAAGAATGCGTGGAGACATCCATCCAATCTGGAACAAATGGAGACATCCAGACAAATAAGAAGGACAAAGCGCATTCATGGATTCTAACACTAAGAATGTTCAACGAAACTGTGACTTCAAACATTATTGCAATGAAAATAACCAACCATTCATTTCAGAAAAATATCACAAATTTACACAGTTTCCAGACGGAAGGAAAGCACAGACCCATACATCACCAAGCCAATATCTATTTCATAACCAGAGCAGGTTCAAGGATGGAGAAAATACATACTTGTAACCACGAAAACCTTAAAAATGTGAGCTTGGCCGAACAGTTCTTCCTCTGCTTTAAAATCAGAGCTTAACCACAACGAACACAATTGAACAATAGCCATGGTAACGACCAGTGGAAGGGGTATGTATTGGCATGCAGTAAATGCACGTCGCCTCAATCCTCTAGTCATTCAATTCCTTAGTACACACCAACCCACTAATCCCTTAAATCATTCAATTAAAACATGCATCAAAACCAACATCCACTAACTTCCAAGAGAACCACCCTATGTCACATTAACCATTGCCTACCATACTATAACACATATCACATGCCTTTACATGACTCAATATATCACATAGCCATTTACATCGTTAGTTTGGATTAATACCATTTCCCTTAACTCCAATTGTATAGTGCAACATCGTATATCATAGTAGCATAGTTCATCTCTTGTGGATTTTGTTCACATTGCCTTATTTCTTTTCAATTACTCTTATTCCTTTTCAATTTCTCTTATTTTTGGTTACTAACATGTATCTTTTGTAGTTGGCATAAGTAATAATTCAAGGAGTAAATGGAAAGGTAAAAATGGATATCATAAGCCATTTCAACATGACATTAGAGTCTATAGCAACAGAACAATCATGCATTATCCATCATCCATTTGTCGCGAATAGAACCAACATTGATCATCAATCATGCTCAAACTTGTAAGCAATGTCGAACAACAGTAAAAAAACATCAAATAAGAACCAGATCTGATCCTGCAATCTACAAGGGGGTCCCACCTACTAGTATTATATATATCATTATCTTATAATTAACAGGCTTTAGCAATACTTTGTGGGCGAAATCCTTGTTGCGATTTTAATCGTCAACAAACTGGCGACTCCACAGGGAATTTTTTTTTCAACATATTTAGAACTCATAAATCATGGTTTAGTAGACCAAGAACAATAGATTAAGAATATATAACCATAATGATTATGCAATAGGGGGATGTGAGTGGATTTAATGGAAAAATGACCGGGAATTTGGGAATAACTCATGAAAAATGTTAAGTATGAAGGGGTTTATCCCTGTATGCATAATCATTCAATCAGATTTTTCTCTTTACTTCAAGGAGAAAAATTAATGGACTTGCTCTTTTATTTCTCAAATGGACGAAGAAATGGAAAGAAGAAGCGGGAGATAACCAATCTCTTATAAGACAACAATAAAAGTAAATAACAAATTCAAGTGTGCCTTCAGGGGGAACATCGTAACAACTGTGTAAGATTGATTGTTATTGACTAACAATATCTTGCAGGAGTGTCACTATGGCAGAATCGATTCAACATCTTATTCTTGACCAAAATCAATTAAAAATGTGAAAAAGTAATAAAAATCGGAACAAAATAAAATTGAAAAATTTAAAACAACAGAAATCACACTACTGTAAAGCAGAAAAGAAAAATAGTGAAAACTGAAAGCCAAGCTAAACTACTAATCTACAGAAAAACCAAACAACATTAGAGATTTTCAAGTTGGTTCCACGTAATGCTTCAAGTGAGAACCGTTAGTGCTGTAGGAAAACAATCGCTCGTGTAAATATTTTAGAATGCAAGAGTTAGTACCTAAGACAAAAGTGACCTTGAAAGGACCCAACCATAATTTTTGAAATTTTGAATGTCTTCCCCTATCAGCGTGAGCTGAATCCCATAGAAAAACTTTTTCATTGACCTTAAATTTGACAGTCTTGACACTCTTGTTGAAATAATTCTTAACAATTTGCTGTCTCCTTTTAATATTATCCAAAGCAAACATCCTTTTCTCTTCCAAAGCTAGGAGTGCGTTTATCCTTGTGAAATATCAAAATAATTTAACTCTTCAATATGTATCATCAACATTAAGGAAGAAAGTTCCATCTCAGTAGGCAAGAGGGCTTCTTGACCATAGACAATATGAAAAGGGGTGCAACCATTGCTTACCTTGGTGGTAGTTTGATCTTCCCAAAGGGCATAAGTTAGGAGAGTGTGCCATTGACGAGGCTTATCTTTGATGAGCCTTTTGATGATTCTTACCAGATTTTTGTTGGTAAACTCAACCTGCCCATTTACTTGGGGATAATAAGCTGATGAAGTGAAATGTTTGACCCCCAACTTAGCTAAAAATTGGGCCAGCTTAGCAGAAATGAAAGCGGGACCATTGTCTGTAATAATTTCCAATGGAAGACCAAATTTGGAAAAAATGTTATTTTCAAGGAAAGTAATTAACTGATCGTCTATTGAATACTTAAGTGGGACAACTTCAGCCCATTTTGTAAAATAGTCCGTGGCTGTCAAAATAAAAACCTGTCCAGCTGAGGATGGAGGATTAATAGGACCAATAAAATCCAGTCCCCACTTTGAAAAAGGAAAGTTTGGTAGGACAGGTTGTAATGGCATGGCTGAAAGGCGTTCTTTCCCAACAAAGTTTTGTCACTTGTCACAAGATCTCGAAAAAACATAAGAGCCACGAATTATTGAAGGCCAATAGTATCATTTTCTAATAATATTGAAGGCAATGGTTTTAGCAAAAAAATGACTTCCTACATGAATGACAGAATTTGAAGAGCCATGAGTTTCTTGAAACAATTTCTGTGCGTCTTCATTGTTTACACAACGAAGCAACACACCATCAACAAACCTTCTAAACAAGAAGTCTCCTATAATGACATATCTCGTGGATTCAAGGCATAGCCTTCTCCTCTGATGAGTGTCTAAATTGTATGGACATATTTGGTTCTATATGTAGTAAATTAAATTTTTGTTCAAGGGGTGTTCAGACACAGGGAGTATTTGGCTATCAATGTAAAAGAGAGCTGATAGGGAATTGTTCTCTTCATCAATTTCTTCATTATTCTCAACATGTTGAGCTAAGTGAAGGGCTAAGTCACTTCCATTGATAGTGGTAGAAGTCATGATATTCAAATCATGCTCCTGAATCTTGGCAAGACAATGTGCAATTTTCCCTGAAAGATAAGTCTGTGAGAGAAAAAACTTGACAGAAGCTAAAGGGGATTTTACCAACATACGCTTACCTAAGATGAAGTGGAATTTTTTTTCAACAGGTTTAACAAGAGCGAAAGCATGTTTCTCAATAAAATAATATTTAAATTCATCATTAGATAAACTTTGACTCATGTAAGCCACTGGTTTTTCATTTCCCTAGTCACCATTTTGTATGAGGACATTAGAAATTGCTTCCTCGGTGGCATTAGTATATATCGTGAATTCCTTCTCAAAATCCATGTTCATCAAAACCAGTGCAGAACAAATTGCTTTCTTAATCCTTTCAAGAGAATTTTTGACATTATCTGTCCAAGAAAAAGAACGATCTTGCTTAAGCAGATTATGAATTGGTTTGACCATCAAAGCAAAATCTGGAACAAACCTACAGACAAAGTTAATAACCCCCATAAAAGATTGAACCTCCTTGGAAGTGGGAGCAGGCAGATTAAGGATAGCAACAATCCTTTCAGGATCAATGCTTATTCCTGAATCAGAGACAATGTGTCCAAGGAGCTTGCCCTCGGTAACGCCATAATTATTTAAATAATGAAATTAATGGAAAAATTACTACGTTGACAAGTGGTTATAACTAGTGGGTTATCCCTAAAATAAGGAAAGCGGTTTAAGATGGTTAGAAGGTAACCCCTTGAGGTAAAGTGAAGTGATGAGTGTACTATAAGTCAAAGTGGATACAAAATAAATTATTTAAATAATAA
>JZKD02S0185599.1:95734-107762 GCA_000966675.3 Picea glauca
GGAAAGTGGGTTAATATGGTTAAAAGGTAACCCCTTGAGGAAGCTACATGAAAGTATAAATAAGAGGCAAGGCTCTCTCATTTTATATCACACTTGAGAATATTGAATATCTACAGACAAATGAGGTAACCAAAGGATATCTAAGCCAAATTTCAAAGAGAAGGTGAAGTAAACAAGGCTGAAATTCAAGGGAGGATAAATTCTTTTGATGATGCTTTCTAAGGTATGTTATTTACAGGTCATCTCACCATTTTCGCAATAAATTTTTTAATAGAATGATTCATACTGTGAAATTGATTGGACATTGAGAAAACATATCCAAGTAGCCATGGTACGAATTTCAACTTGTGGGTCGTTGTAGTTTTGGAGTTACACTCAGTGGAAAATAGGGTTTGTGGCTAGTCCTGAAACTAGTCTAAAATAGGTGTTTCGGGTAAAAATGTCATAAGTTATTCATAATAGATACAAATTAAGTAAGAAAAAATGCGTTGGTTAGATTACACTTTGTAGTATTCTTTGTAAAAATTTCAGATCCATACAACAAATATTCCGTGCGGGGCACGCTCTACAAGTTCGCTCTCTAGAATAAGCCAAAATTCAACAAGGTATGCCATTTTTGCTATAACTCTTTTTCTGAGAGGTTCCAAGTAGTGACACATGGAGGAACTGCATTAAACACACTGAAGAACATTGTGCAATATTTTCAGATCTTTATTCATTACATGTACATAGTTATGATTATTTCAAGTTAGGGTTGTTGACTAATCCAAAATTAGTGATGTGAGACTAAAGAAAAGTTTGATGAAAATGCTAGTATCTTGTTGTTAAAGTTAAGGAAGGTTTGTAGGTATGTGATAATATACACCAGGTCTATTACAGAGTTACAAATCAGATTTGGATGATGAAATTGATGAGGGATTTTGGTTGAGGCACATGTTGGGTGCATGGTTGAGACAAGTAGTTGATGAGTTGACACATACATGAGGTGTATAGTTGATGATGTTGGTACATGTTGATGAGTAGTTGATACATGATTTATACATACTTGGTACATGGTTAGAGACACTTGTTAGTATTATTGTTGACACATGGTTTATGGATGATGTAGCATACTTGTATTGGTATATTATTAGAAACACATATTGATCTTGACGATGATTATGAGTTGTTGTGTTATACTTGGTTGATGCACATGTTTGAGAGTTGTCTTAGTGATTGATATTGGTGAGTAGATCTGATTTGGTTGATAAGATTAATGAGACGGGTTGTTGCGATAGGTTGTTTGGACAGGTTGTTGTGACATGCTATTTGTATAGGTTTGGTGCATGGTTGATGCACTTGTTCATGGTACAGGTTTGGTAAATGGTTGATGCACTTGTTCATCGTATAGGTTGAGGCACAAGTTGGTGCATGGTTAATGCACTTATTTATGGTACATGTTGACTACATATTGTTTGGTACAGGTTGGTGCATGGTTGATGCACTTGTTTATGGTACATGTTGATTACAGGTTGAGGTACAGGTTGATGCATGGTTCAGGTTATTGGTATAGGTTGTTTGGTGCAGGTTGATCGCTACTAGTTTACAACAGTATATCTCATAGTGATAGTGTGACAATGGTTCCATCACTCTACTTCTATGTCAGGGCGGTTGGACGGGGCAAGGACAGGTGGTTGTAGCCACCTTCCGGTTGTAGCCGAAGAATATAGGGGGTTGTAGCCAGAAAATTGGGGAGTTGGAGCTTCCTTCAGGTTGTAGCTTGAGAAACTAGGGGGTTGGAGCCTCCTTCCAGTTGCAACTAGAAAACAAAAGAAGTTGGTGCTTCCAATGAATGTAATTCTAGAAGACATATAAGAAAAATCATTCCGTGGTTTTCTCCTACTTTGGGTTTCCACATAAAACACTGGTGTACTGTGTATGTGTGCGATTTCTCATTTGTTCATTGTTTATTTACTCTGCAACTATTGGATGATAATTCTACATTGATAAAGCATTTTCATTTTATGGTGAAAAAGAATTAAATTGCTCTATTACTGATTCACACCCCCTCTCATAAGGGTGTCTTGCTCTCCTTATGGTTTCCTCCAAGGTCTTGGGGTTGTCATATTGAGGTAACCCACTTAGACACCTTTGGATTTTAACCTTCTCATCTTTTATGAAGTCAACATACTTCAACAATTCAAAGAACCGCTTCTCATATTCCTCCATTGTCATGGTTCCCAACTTGACTTCAAAGAACTCTTTCATCTTACTCTCATAGTAATGCTCAGACAAATATTTCTCTTGGAAATATCCTTTGAACTACCTCCATGAGATCCTCTTCTCATCAAGGTTCTTGTCTTGCTTAAGTTGATCCAAGCACATGGCTGCCTTTACTTGCAAGTGGTAGGTTGCAATTCTCTCTTCTACATGAGGAGTAATCATACAGTTTGAAATATTTCTTCATTTCCAACAATCGTGCTTAGCCACTTCACCGTTCCGATGTTCACCATTGAAAGTAGGTGGCTTGATTTTCCTGAGTTCACCTTGCAAGATGTCTGCCTTAGGCATTCTTCTTTTCCTCTGAACATGAGACACACTTGAGATTCTCCTTGGGCCCAAGATTGCATGAGTTCTTCTAGTCGAATACCTTGGAGAATGATGGCGCCTTCTCATGCTTCTTGACTGCCTATCTAATGTAGAATTAGATCCAGGAGCTTGATGGGGCTAAGAAAGGCCTAAAAATAAAAGTTCTCAGAATGGCTTCAAAACGGACGTGTTCGTAGGCCTCATTGATACAAACCCAACACAACTTGAATGGACTCAAACAAACATCGTATGCTCCATATATCACATTCTTTTCATTTTTCCAAAGAGTCAAAAAGTCAACCATGTCAAAGTAAACACTGACGTCAGCATGTATGACATGTGATGTCAGCATGCATCAAGATGATGTCATCATGGTGATGTGGCATCACCAGGGGGTGGCATGTGTCACTCAGGTTTGTCATTTTTTGGATGAGTTGGAACTGTATGGATTTGACACGTGTCACTATACATATGACATGTGGAAGTCCATACAGTGACGTGGCCATATGGAAGATGGACACATGGAATATGAATGAAATTTGTGCAGGTGACTAGGCGTACGAACTAATGATGTGTTAAACGGGTGGTAGGGTGAATGTGTGTACCAATTGATGGTGTGGTCCAATCCTGGGCCTCCACGTGGCCCAATCAGGTGGTGCCACATGGCACCCTGCAGATTCCCAATGATGTCTGGGAAAATTTTTTGTTAGGGCCAGGGGGATTCAAACCCCTGACCTCACGGGCAAGCTAACGTCTTCGGGTAAAGCGGTGGACTGAACAGTCTGTTGTATGGCTTGTTTCAACAAGTCAATGAAATAACATTTAAGTTGACAGGTGGTGCTTTGGGTTGGTTAGGCCCTGGTTGGTAGGGAGCTAAGCCCATGACCAGGGGCTAAAGAACAGGGCTACATGGATTGGGCATGCACGTAATACTAGGGCGAGGCCACATGACCTAGACCCAAACAAAACTGAGGGGCCAACAAAGGAGCGCCATGCCAGGGCCACATGGAGGCGCCCATGTGTCCAGGAGCCCTGCAAAAGGAGGTTGCACCCTATATTTCTCCAAAGTGGTTTATTTAACTATATAAAATGATTTTTTAATGATTTGATCAACAAATTTGATGGATTTTATCCATTTTTGGGGGATATTGGGCCCTTTTTGAGGCTAGATCTTGGGGGGAAGTTGGGAGATGGTTACCAACTTTAGATATATATTAACCAGGCCTTCTTGAGGCCATGAGAGGATATTCAAAGTAGGTTTATGCTGAATATTTTCCAAGCCAAAGACATTTTTATTCAGGGAAGCTATTAAGGAGCACACCTTTGTGGGTCATTTCTGGGAGCTCCGGTCATCCGATTTCAGTGCCTTTTATTTTGTTGGGTTCTATATATCTGGTAGAACAAGACCATATTAGTTTTGTAACATTTTGGAACTACTGTGATTTATTTTTAAAGCTTCGAAAAAAAATAAGAAAGCCTCACCCACTGAGATAAAATCCCAGAGACATAGGTGAGATTGTCGAAATCCATTATCACATTGATGTTATGGTTTGATGCTGTCTTATGCTTATTTCCATATTTGAATATGCTTAATGGATGTTATTTTTAAGGCATATTTCTTCTTGTTTCATTCAACGTCCTAATTGGTTAATTAAGACATGCATAAATAACTCAACCATTGTCATTTAAAAGATATTTTCAGATCAAGTGGCATCAGAGCTAGTTGACGTTTGGATTTGAGTTTTGCATATTAACTAGGGAAAAGATACATCGTGGTGAAGGAGATATTGTTGAAGAGAATCCATTTATTGTATTGAGAAAGATAACTTCTCAAAGCGAGAAGATGGCATCAAAAGAGGGAATTTCTCAGGATTAGAAAGAGTTCCAAATAAATTTCTTCGCCATGTCAGAGATGATGAAGGTTTTGTATGAAGATTACTTGGAACGAAAGAAACCAAATCTGGGTGAATATTCAAAGGGAAAAAGTGAAGAAGGAGAGGATCCTCCTCAAATTCCTCCTTCACCTCCATCTTCACCTCCTTCTTCTCCTTCTTCTTCAAGTTCAAGTTCTAAAATAACTGCTAAGAAACATGTTCATAAACATAAGAATGAAATGATTTTATTAAAAATTGATGTTAAATTCAAATCACCCATGTATGATGGTGAAGTTAATGTAGAGAGACTTGACAACTGGTTCAGACAGATGGAGGTTTATTGCAGTGTGCAACAGATCAAGGATGAGGCAACTAAGATCAAGTTTGCATCACTTAGACTTGCAGGCACAACACTCATCTGGTGGCAAAGCAAGTTGCAAAATGGCACATAACAAGTGGGTAATTTATTTCCATCATGGACAAGTTTTATTTCTGCACTTAGAAAGCAATTCTATCCTTTGGGTTATAAAGAGAAAGCGTTAATTGAATGGAAAGATTTAAAACTAAGAAAATGACAAACAATGCAAGAATACATAGATGGCTTTCGTAAAATGGCATTAATGTTAGACATTCCTTTACATACCCAAGAAACATTTATGAAGTATATAGGAGGTTTACCTGCACATATTCAAAATACTATATTCATGTTTGGACCAACTAATCTTGATGAGGTTTCTGTTCAAGCAACATATATTGAAGTAGGGAAAACAAGTGTTGGTGTATAGGGGAATCATCTTCAAGGAAAGAGGACAAAAGGAAGTGGAATGGAAATAATTCAAATTCAGTGGAAAGAGAGGAAGAGAAGCCCTCTTGCAAGCATTGCAAGAAAGAAGGGAATGATGAGGATTGTTGTTGGCAATTGCATCCTGAGAAGAGGCCAAAGTGGTTCAAGGAAAAGAAAGGGAGGCAAATAGTTGCAACAACAACACAACCAACAGACTTGGAATCTGATTCGAGTGATGAGTCTAAAGTCTCATTGGTTGGTATGACAGGTAAAATTGGTGAAGGATTTGATTGTAGAAGTAACTTGTTTCACATAAGGGTCATCATGAGGCACACTAAGGTCGATACATTGATAGATAGTGGATCTCAATCTAACTTAATTTCAGAGGAATTGGTTAAGTAATTGGGATTAAAAACACAATACATCACAAGCCTTACACACTTAAATGGATAAGAAACAATCATCAAATGCACATAACCAAGCAGTGCACATTAAAATTTGCAATTTCATCTAAGTTTGTAGATGAGGTAACATGTGATGTGGTGCCACTAAGTGAATCTGGAATGGTCTTAGGCAATCCATACTTGTATGATCGTAAGACAATCTTCTACAGGGCAAAGAATCAATATCATTTAACCAAAGCATGTCAAGAATATGTGGTTCATGCTCATCATTTAAAGGAAAATAAAACTCTTCAAACAATGGAACAATTAAGAAAGGCAGATCAAGCAAGAAACACACCTATAATTGTTTCAAATCAAGTAATCGATATTAAGCAAGAACAAGAGATGATTGTAGAATGGAAAATCAATCACAGTTTGCTTCAAGATAAACTAATGTCATGAAAATATTACAAACATATCAGCTCATTTGCAGTCATATTTTTGATGCTATCATTAGTAATGTTGTCTGCATGGATGATAGTGGCTTTAGTAAGGTGTGATAGGGTACAAATGGCTAACAATATGTTGTCAGTTATCATGATTTTGTTACAGTTGATCTTGATGAGACAGGTGCACATGACAAAATTCAAATACAGAGAGCAAGACAGGTGCCCTATCCTGAGCTTGATGACTGGTCAGTAACCTTTTGTGGGACCAAAAGGTCCTTAGTGGGGAGGTGTGATCCAGAATTGGATCTAGGAGCTTGATGGGGCTTAGAAAGGCCTAAAAATCAAATTTCTCAGAATGGCTTCAAAATGAACATGTGCGTAGGCCTCATTGATACGAACCCAACGCAACTTGAACATGCTCAAACGGACATTGTATGCTCTAGATATTGCATTCTGTTCGTTTCTCCAAACATGCAAAGAGTCAACCAGGTCAAAGTCAATGCTGACATCATCATGTACGATGGGTGACGTGATGCAGGATCATCGCTCCAAGCCAGCTACGCGCCAGCCAACCAACACATCAAGCGCGCATTCAATGGAAGGAGAGAGGAACAACCCTCTCGTTTTTCAAATTTTAAAAATGTATTAAATGTTTGTAATGCTGGTAGAGCCAAGCTGTGCCTTTAAACATGTTGTAGTTAGAGTTGCCTTAATGGATGACATGTTGATGGGGATCTAGATCCAATTCAGATTAGATGGCCCATTTAATGTAATTCATTGTAATTAATGAGAGTTGGTGAGATGGAGGGAAGAGATTGAGGAGCCCCCTTTTGTATCTGTAGGATTAGTCAGAAGAGAAAGTAGAGAAGCATAGAGATAATAGAGAGAAGAGAGGAAGCCGTGAATTTGTTGCAGTTCGAGCTCACATTGTAAAGAGGCATTTTCATATTAATACAATCAAGGCAGTTTTTCCTGCATGTTATTCTGTGTATGTTGATGAATGTCTTTATGTGTTTATGATATGCTGTAGATGTATGGTAGATGTGCATTTGCAGGGATAGATAGATTTATCTATCTGTGGGTTTACCAATTTTACATTTGGTTCTTTGTGGCTTCATGCAAGAGGTTGCATGAGAGAACATTGTGGGTTCTGTAAGCTGGTGCATAGAATGCACTTCTGAATTCTACAGAATTTAGACAAAGACGTGCTAGGAGGGTGCACCAGAGGAAGTATTAGACCCAGGGAGAAGCCTCAAAGTTGTTGAACACCTTGGAGGTAAGACTGTGTAGAGGAAGGCACAGAGAAAACATAATCACTGAGGGTTCTCTGGAAGCTCTGCTAGGAAGGCATTGAGAAAATGCATAGGATGCATTGAGGAGAACTCTATTTTGAGTTCAGCAAGAAGATAGAGTCACTGAGGATTCTGGAGAACTTTGCTAGGTGGGCATTGAGTTGATGCAAGTGTGCACAGAAGGAACTCTTGTTTGAGTTCAGAGAGAAGAGAAGTGTCACAGGGGGAGACACTCATAGGGTTACTGAACCCTGCAAGCTCAACAAAGCGTGCTTGAGCAGGAAGTTTCCAGAGGGCACTTACATCCCTTCAAGGAGAGAAAGGGACAGAGACACTTTGAGGTCAGAGCCACAGATAATCTCAGAAGAGATAGCACCATTTCATGCAAAGGTTCTGCAAGAGGTTGCAGAGTTTGAAGGAACCTTTGAGGTTCAGAGAAATAAATCTCAGGAGGAGGAATGCCTCTTAGAATATAGGCGGGAGCCAAGGTTATAGGCTTCGCAGCAGAGACAAAGGCCGAGGTATTTTGGAGCAAGAAATCTTCCAAGGGAAAGGAAGAAGGCCATGCTCAAGATAGAGCACAGCTGCCGTTAGATCAGCTGGAGAGGCGAGATCTGGGTCGTTGAATTCTACGTCTAGACACACGCAGGAAAGTGCACAAGGAAGAGAAAGAGATCCAGGCCATCAGATCTAGTGCAAAGAACCGATATTCATCGGATCCAAAGCAAGGCACATGGAGTTTAACCTCTGGGAGGTCACGCAGGAGAGAAGCTGAAACATATAGTGGAGACACGTTGTGGAGAAGTGTGAAATCCCGTGGGCCATTGGATCTTGCAGAGCAGCGAGGGGATTAAGGCTGAGTATCTTCTGATACTCTAAAGCTCATAAAGGTTAGTGACCATCAGATCTGGATCAACGACAACCGTTGATCTCATACAAGAAATCAAAAATTCAGGGTTTGTGAGTTTGGAGGGCAGACCAAATTCTTGGTTTCGTGAAGTCCCGAGTTGTGAGGAGAAAGGAAGGAGATCCAGACCGTTGGATCCAAGCCATGAGAGAACCATTGGATCAGAACCTTCGTGGGGTATCGCGTATCGGGGGTTGAAAGAATTTCCTTTCGACTGCGAAGTCATGAAGTGCCAAGCACCGAGGGCTCATACGAACACGTAGCACATCTATTAGGTGGGGGCCACGTGGTTGACAGGTGGCATAGCAACAAGCGCCCAGAGAAAGGTGGAAGCGGGTGATAGGTGGTGGACACACGTCGCCTGGGAAGGAGTCAACCCATTGTTGACTTATCGCGTTTCAGGGATTCACAAAGGAGGAGCATGAGGGCTCAACACTCCAACTCGTGAAGTCACGAGTTGCAAGTAGTGCTAGTGTTTAGCCTAGCCTACGGTTATATGTAGTAGGCACTAGTGAGGAGGGAGAAAGAGGAGTCGAGGGTCATCGACTCATGAACTCGCGAGTTGCGAAAGGCGCTTGCGCTAAGGCCCGGTTGTGGTTGCATGGAGATGTAAGGCTCATGCCTGGTGTTAAATTGCATAGGGCGGGTTTTCATGAAGGACCTGTGGATCAAATTCATGAGGTTCCAATAGGGATCTGAGGAAGTTGCTTCAGCTCGAGGAGAATTTAGAACGATCCTGTGTGGATCATGGCCAGAGGGTCGGGGGTTTGCGTCAATTTGGTATCAGAGCAAGATTTTTCCCGTATATTTCAGGAAAAAGAGGAAGTGAGGTGAAGAAGGGCCTGTAGGAGACAGGTAAAAGGTGAAGGTTATTGCGGGACGTAACAATCAAATGGTACAGTCAGGTGGACTGTAGGAGCTGCTAGAAGCACTCACGGTTGCAAAGTGACAACAACAAGTTTTCCAGGAGGGCAGACAGGAACATGAATATGGCTACTGAAGGCCATGGGTGTGGTCACAGGGAAGACCGCAAGCATAATAAAAATCCAGAGATGGATCTGGAACTCGCTGAGGTGAGGGTAAGAATAGAGTAGCTTGCATTGCGAATGCAACAGGATGCAAAGACACATTGGGTATATGAATGGCCCATGAAGAGAAAGGTGAAGTGGCCAGTAAAAAAATTGTTGGCCAGAATATAGAAAAGGTTGTTGAGGAGGTGGATGAGGTATGTGAAAATCCTTAGGGCCATAGAGGAGATGGTTCATGCTTGTGAACCAGAAGCTGGGAGAAATCTCAGTGATGAGGAAGAGGGATCAATTTCAGATCTCATAAATTGCCAGGAGGGCAGAGATGAATTTTCGAATTGCCAGGTGGGAAATGGAATGAGATCACTGGAGGATCTCATAGAATTTCAAGAGGACAACAACGGAAATTCATATTGCCAGGTGGGAAATGATATGAGATTAGCAGAGGATCTCATAAACTGCTAGGTGGGCAGAAGTGAACTTTCGAGTTGCCAGGTGGGCAATGGGAAGAGATCAGTAGGAGGTCTCGTGTACTACCAGGGAAGTAGTGTTGAAAGTTGATATTGCAAAGTGGGTAATGAGATGGGATCACTGGATCTCATAGACTGCCAAGTGGGCAGCAAAAAATTCCCAAATTTCCAGGTGGGCAGGGGAAAGGAGATGAGACTGTCTGAGAGTCTCATGGACTCTGTTGAGAGTTCATGTCAACAAGTAGTGCCGATAGGTGAAGATTCATGTGGTTTTGTAGACCATGTGAATGAAGATGATGACAAGTTAAAAACTTGCACCATCCAGGAGGAGGATCAGAAGAGCATTCTGATGATTGGGGGAATTCGGGTATTCCTGCCACATAGCCCAGTTGAGGCCAACGAAGGTGTTGCAGATGCAACAATAGTAGGAGGAAAACCAACAAAGACTGTCAAAGAAGAGGAATAAATGGAGCAGACACTGATGTTTTCCCCCGCAGGAGAAGAAGGGAATTCAATCGAAATGCTCAAAATTTTTAGCTGGGAAGCTAAACAGGAGATGACTGCAGCACTGAAGCCTGTAGCAGAAGAGAAAGCATACATGATGGATTTTGTTGACTTGTGTGAATAATTGGAAGCCCTGGAGAGAAGGGTGATGGTGCAAATCTTGCACATCCGACAGGCTAAGTTGGATGAAGGTAGTGGAGCATAACAGCCCCAGGAGAAGCTGGAGGAAGTTGGAATTCAACCAACATAAGGAGAAATGGTAGAAGTTAAGTTGTTAGAAGAGAAAGCTGGGCAACAACTCAGTGAAAAGACTACAGAGCTGAATTTTGTAGAAGGGTGGCAAGTTGAGACCACAGAGGAAGAAAATAGTCTGGGGGATCGAGATGATCTACCTATTTGTAGGGAAGAAGTGCAGTGAAGCAGGCTACAAAAGGAGAGCTAGCCATGGGAGCAACTAGACGAGATAATAGAGGATATCAAAAGGCTGATGTTCAGATCAGCAGAAGCAGTCAGCAAAGGGAAACTGAACAACAAGGGACTTGCAATAGCAGCAAAGAAACAACAAAAACAGAGAAGAAATGGAGCAGGACAACTCAAAGAACTGTTTGGGATCCAGGTGGATTTCAACAACGATGCTGGGAAGCTCATGAGTAGGAGATCATGAAAATTCCATAGCAAAGGAGTATGATGCAGGAGCATTGCTCCAAGACAACTACACACCAGCCAACTCGCACATCAAGCGCACATTCGATGGAAGGAGAGAGGTGCAACCCTCTCGTTTTTCAAATTTTGAAAATGTATTAAATGTTTGTAAGGCTGGTAGAGCCAAGCCATACCTTTGAGCATGTTGTAGTTAGAGTCGCCTTAATGGCTGACATGTTGATGGGGATCTATATCCAATTTGGATTAGATGGCCCATTCAATGTAATTCATTGTAATTAATGAGAGTTGGTGAGATGGAGGGAAGAGCTCGAGGAGCCCCCTTTTGTAAAAAGATCCTTTGTATCTGTAGGATTAGTCAGTAGAGAAAGTAGAGAAGAATAGAGAGAATAGGGAGAAGAGAGGATGCTGTGACTTTGTTGCAGTCCGAGCTCACATTGTAAAGAGACATTTTCATATTAATACAATCAGAGTAGTTTTTCCTGCATGTTATTCTGTGTATGTTGATGAATGTCTTTATGTGTTTATGATATGCTGTAGATGTATGCTAGATGTGCATTTGCAGGGATAGATAGATTTTTCTATCTATGGGTTTACTGATTTTACGTTTGGTTCTTTGTGGCTTCATGCAAGAGGTTGCATGATAGAACACTGCAGGTTTTGTAAGCCGGTGTATAGAGTGCACTTCTGAATTCTGCAGAATTTAGACAAAGACGTGCCAGGAGGGCGCACTAGAGGAAGTATTAGACCCAGGGAGAAGCCTCAAAGTTGCTGAACACCTTGGAGGTAAGACTGTGTAGAGGAAGGCACATAGAAAACAGAATCACCGAGGGTTCTGTGGAATCTCTGCTAGGAAGGCATTGAGAAAATGCACAGGATGCATTGAGGAGAACTCTATTTCGAGTTCGGAAAGAAGACAGAGTGATTGAGGATTCTGGAGAACTCTACCAGGTGGGCATTGAGTTGGTGCAAGTGTGCACAGAAGGAACTCTTGTTTGAGTTCAGAGAGAAGATAAGTGTCACAGGGGGAGACACTCACAGGGTTACTAAACACCTTGCAAGCTCAACAAAGCGTGCTTGAGCAGGAAGTTGCCAGAGGGCACTTACATCCC
>JZKD02S0185599.1:107812-122359 GCA_000966675.3 Picea glauca
ATTGCTCATAATAAAAGGTCAGATCTTTGCTTATGCTTCTACAATTTGAATATATTGTGATCTCCATGTGTTGATGAATCTTGTATGCACTTAATAACTCAATAAATCAGTAGTACAAGCTCATAAAAGATAGCACCATTTCATGCAAAGGTTCTGCAAGAGGTTGTAGAGTTCGAAGGAACCTTTGAGGTTCAGAGAAATAAATCTCAAGAGGAGGAACACCTCTTAGAATACAGGAGAGAGCCAAGGTTATAGGCTTCACAACAGAGACAAAGGCCAAGGTGTTTTGGAGCAAGAAATCTTCCAAGGGAAAGGAAGAAGGCCATGCTCAAGATAGAGAACATCTGCCGTTAGATCAGCTGGAGCGGTGAGATCTAGGTCATTGAAGTCTACGTCTAGACGCACACAGGAAAGTGCACAAGGAAGAGAAAGAGATCTGGGACGTCAGATCTAGTGCAAAGAACCGATAGTCATTGGATCCAGAGGAAGGCACATGGAGTTTAACCTCTGGGAGGCCACACATGAGAGCAGCTGAAAAAGACAGTGGAGACACTTCGTGGAGAAGTGTGAAATCCCGTGGGCCATTGGATCTCACAGAGCAGTGAGGGGATTAAGGCCGAGTATCTTCCGATACTCTAAAGATCAGAAAGGATAGCAATCATCAGATCCAGATCAATGATAGCCGTTGATCTCATACAAGAAATCGTGAATTCGGGGTTCGTGAGTTTGGAGGGCAGACCAAATTCTTGGTTTCGCGAAGTATCAAGTTGTGAGGAGCAGGGAAGGAGATCTAGACCATTGGATCCAAGCCACGAGAGAACTGTTGGATCAGAACCTCCGCGGGGTATCGTGTATCGGGGTTTTGGGGGTTGAAAGAATTTCCTTTCGACTGCGAAGTCACAAAGTGTCGAGTGCTGAGGGCTCGTACGAACATGTAGCACATCCATTAGGTGGGGGCCACGTGGTTGACATGTGGCGTAGAAACAAGCACTCAGAGAAATGTGGAAGTGGGTGAGAGGTGGTGGACACACATCACTTGGGAAGGAGTCAACCCATTGTTGAATTATCATGTTTCGGAGATTCGCAAAGGAGGAGCATGAGGGCTCAACACTCCAATTCACAAAGTTGCGAGTTGCGAGTAGTGATAGTGTTTAGCCTAGCCTACGGTTATATGTAGCAGGCGCTAGTGAGGAGGGAGGCATACCCATATTGCATCTCGGGTATCGAAGGTTTGGAGAAAGAGGAGTTGAGGGTCATTGACTCACAAACTCACGAGTTGCGAAATGTGCTTGCGCTAAGGCCCAGTTGTGGTCGCATGGAGATGTAAGGCTCGCACCTGGTGTTAAGTTACGCAGGGAAGGTTTTCATGAAGGACCTGTGGACCAGATTCGTGAGGTTCCAATAGGATCTGAGGAAGCTGCTTCAGCTCTAGGAGAATTTAGAATGATCCTGTACAGATCACGACCAGAGGGTCGGGGGTCTGCGTCATGATGTTAGCATGCCTCAGGATGGCGTCATCATGTTGATGTGGCATCACTAGGAGGTGACACATGTCACTTAGTTTCATCATTTTTAGGTTGAGTTGGAACTGTATGGATTTGACACATGTCACCGTACAAATGACATGTGGCAGTCCGTACAGTGACATGGTCCTATGGCAGATGGACATGTGGAATACAGATGACAACTGTGTAGGTGACTGGGCGTATAGACTGATGACATGTCAGACATGTGGTAGGGTGATTGTTCTTACAAATTGATGGTGTGGTCCAATCCTAGGATGCCACATGGCCTAATTAGGTGGTGCCATGTGGCACCCTACAGATGCCCAATGACACCTGGGTAAATATTTGTTAGGGCCAGGGGGATTCAAACCCCTGATCTCACAGGCAAGCTAACATCTTCGGGTAAAACGATGAACCGACCAATCTGCTGTATGGCTTGTTTCAACAAGTAAACAAAATAACATTTAAGTTGACAGGTGGCGCTTTGGGTTGGTTAGGCCCCGATCGATGGGGAGCTAAGCTTGCAACCAGGGGCTACAAAACAGGGCTACATGGATTGGGAATGCGCGTAAGACTAGGGCGAGGCCATATGGCCAAGCCACGTGACCCATAACCAAACAGAACGGAGGGGCCAACAAAGGAGCGCCAGGCCAGGGCCAAATGGAGGCGCCCATGTGATCAGGAGCCCTACAAAAGGGGGCTGCACCATATATTTCTCCAAAGTGGGTTATTTAACTTTATAAATCGATTTTTTAATGATTTTATCAGCAAATTTGATGGATTTTATCCATTTTTGGGGGATATTGGACCCTTTTTGAGGCCAGATCTTGGGGGAAAGTTGGAAGATGGTTACCAACTTCGGATCTATATAAAACAAGCCTTCTTGAGGAAATGAAAGGAGATTCAGAGTAGGTGTATGATGAATATTTTCCAAGCCAAAGCCATTTTTATGTAGAGAAGCTACTGAGGAGCACACCTTTGCGAGTCATTTTCGGGATCTCTGATCATCCGATTTCAGTGTCGTTTCTTTTGTTGGGGATCGAAGATCTGGTAGAACAAGACCGGATTAGTTTTATAACCTTTTGGCACCACTGTGATGTATTTTTAAATCTTCTAACAAAAATAAGAAAGCCTCACCCACTGAGACAAAGGGCCAGAGACATAGGTAAGATTGCCGAACTCCGTTATCACATTGATGTTATGGTTTGCTGTTGTCTTATAATTTTTTCAAGATCTGAATATTCTTAATGGATGTTATGTTTAATGCATATTTATTCCTCTTTAATTTAACTTCCTAATTGGTTAATTAGCACATGCATAAATAACTCAAGCATTGTCATTTAAAAGATCTTTTCGGATCACTATCATTTTCGTGATCATCCCTTTTGGTATGTGATCTAGATGCTGATACTTGTATAGCACTAGCAGCTTGCTTGGTGTCAGAATCCTTGTTAACTTGATTATGCAACATGTTTAAGATTTGAAGTATCTCTTAATCATGTACATGCACTATGTTATGACAAAGAGGGGTGAAGGGGGCCCTGGATCCCTGAGGAAGACCATCAACTACTACTTTACAAACCTTTGCATCTGGAAGTCCATTTTATTTAATGTAGGCAAAGAATAGCTATGTCTAACTCTCAATATACTGTGCATATAGATCTATATTAATATTCCATTCTAACTTATATAATATGTTTCAAATGTTTGTGTTGTGTCAGAGTTTTTTTTTCAGACGGTTTTTTTGTATTGTATTGTATCGTATTGCATTTTCAACGTAAAGATCTAGCTTGTGGTAGATGAATTCTGGCTTCGATTTCTATTTTGTCACCTCAAATATGGTCAAAATATAGGCAATCTGACTTCTCTTTCTCTTCTGCCTTATGATTTCTGTCCATTAAAATCTCTTTGGTGCACTTTATAGCTTAATTTTTCCAAAATAGATGTCTTCGTATTCTTACAAACATGCATTTGTTAATTTTACCGAATTCATCTCTTCATATTCTTACAAACATATGTCTCTCCTCTCATCCAATAACTATCATGTTTTCTCTTCCTTTTCTCCTATGATTACCTCAAAAGTTTCTTGTTCCACACAAATTTCAGAAAATATGTACTAGATTGGTCACCTGATGTCCTAAGGGAGAAAAGTTGCCAGTTAGTTGTGTAGGCATTGGTTCCAATATATCAAATCTATATCCAAGTGTTTGACGCCTTCCCTCTAATTATGACTATCACAGATGAATCCAATTCATTCAATAGATATGCTGAATGACACGATGTAGTTGAGATTGTTTGTGGGTTCAAATATATCAGTAATCACGTAATGTTTTACATGATGAAATGGGGTTTGTAGGATTGTATTTGCAGATATGTGTATCCTATGTGGATGCTAATTGGTAATTTGATATCAATACAATAATTGGTAATTTTATTTATGTTACACCTCATGTTGTATGAGGTTCCATCCAGGTTGCTAGAGTGCAGAGTGGAGCAGGAGTGAAAACACGAGCGAGAGTGTTGGGAGTGCCATTTTCCAAAAATAATTGGGAGAAAAGCGTTGGAGAGGGTTATATATATATATGTTGGGGGAATCGACAACTTGCGGTTCTCGTACTTGCATGACACATGGTCGATACCTGTCCACTACCCATATACCCCCAGGTGCTCCACACATCTTGCAAGCATGGAACACATATAAAGAAGGGTAAGAATAGAACTTGAGACCTCCTTTACACAATTCCTTCCATTTACACGACACATGCCAATTGATCTACACCCCTGTGAGCTTTTAAAATTTGAAGGACATGGGGGTGGGATTTCATCCACTTATGTGTGCACGGATCACGATACCATTTAATATAGTATCTCTGGGTGAAACCACACATTTGAACACTAGCTCAAGGTGCCCCCATGGCTCTAGGAAAAACCCTCACGAGAATTGAACCTTGCTCAACGGTGAAAAACTCCTCGATTTCCACCATTGGATCCAACCCCTTTGGGCTATATATATATTATAAACATGCAGAATGAAGATAAAAATGACATCCATAGTACATTAATGATTAATCATTATAGTATCAATCATTTAGATTCTAGCAATTACAAATAAACTTAAAATTTTTTAAGCCATATAATAGAATGTGGACCATTAACTTATGGAATGAAACTGGTTATCTCGCAACTTTCAACATGAAAAAATATTCATGCTTACAAAATAGGCCATCAACACACTAAAGTATGAAGAGTGAAAGGACTAAAACAATAAATTGAGCTAGTTGCTAAATACTATGAATCTATCATCAATGACATATAAAGTAGTGAAAAATGAGAAATAATTAATCTAATATCTACAATTCTACCTACTATTCCCTCTTGCTTACACCACCATTTTTGCTGCATGAGCTTCCATGTGGTGGTAGTGGAGCCCAAAGAGGAAAAAGCTATGAAGCAGATGGAAGTAGAACTAAAGATGAAGCCCCTATTGTTGTAGCTAGAATCCCATACATGGTAAACATCGCAGTGGATGGGGTTGGAATCTCAACACGATCATCATCATCCATAAGAGCATTTTCCAGTTGATCCAAAACCAATACTCCATCCTCCAAATTATTCTCCCTTGGATTGTTGTCTCAAGTCTTCAAGTTTTTACACATCTTTTCCTCCTCATAGTAATGTGAAGACAATTGCAAATTGTAATGCACATATAACAATCTCTCTAACTAGTTTACATTGAATTTGTTTCTTTTGACATTGTGGATGACACTATATGTGCTCCAACACCTATCTGCAGCGTTGATATTTGAACAACATCGAGAATCCATTCTTCCATATATATATATATATATATATATATATATAAAATATGTAGTTATTTATTATCCAAGGGATACATCCTTTCATGGATGGTCACCATATATTCTATAGATATGGAACACTCATCATTGTAATAATATATACACATACACTATCATATCTTATGAAAAACCAACATGGTATCAGAGTGGGACCAAGCTTAACTCCCTCATAGGAGGGCCCAGGGAAATAAGAGAGATAGATTGGTGTGGTCCCTCTTTAGAGGGAGTGACAAGGTACAAATGCATTGTGGGGTAGTGGATGTCTTGGGACATGTTGTATCTATTTGAGAGCTACCCACAGGCCTTGGATGCATTGGCTATGAAGTCACATGGGTACATGTGACAAGGTACAAATTCATTGCAGGGTAGTGGATGTCCTCGTGACATGTTGTAGCTATTGGAGAGATACCCACAAGCCTTGGATGCATTGGATGTGAAGTCACATGGGTGCACATGATGAGGTACATATGCATTGCAGGGTAGCGTATGTCATGGTGACATGTTGAATCTATTTGAGAGCTACCCATAGGCCTTGGATGCATTGACTGTGAAGTCATGTTGTACTATTGATATCCGATGGGCTCGTGTGACAACAAAGAATACCTCCCTAGTTAAGAGGGAGTGTTTAAAGTTTGCATACTTGAAAGAAAAGATTTGGCATGATTAAGAATGTCTCCCTTGTTGAGAGGGAGTGTTGATGTTTGAACAACATCGGGAAGACATTCTTCCATATATATATAATATCATATAATATATGACATGATATTTATAATTCAAAGTATAAATATATATAATAAATACGTAGTTATTTATTATCCAAGGGACGCATCATTTCATGGATGATCACCATATGTTCTATATATATGGAACACTCATCATTGTACTAATATATACACATACAATGCCATCTCTTATGACAAGCTCGACGTAGTCTCTCTTCAGAGGGAGTGATGGATTCAGATGTTATCGTAGGGCAGTGGATGTCATGATGACATGTTGTAGCTATTGGAGAGCTACCCACCGGCCCAGGATGCATGTTGGGGAGACAAGGTACATATGTTATCCTAGGATAATGTATTTCATTCATACGATATCCAAGTTTTCTACAAGAAACTAGAAAGTATCATGATGACATGTTATAGCTATTGGAGAGCTACCCACTGAACCTGGATGCATGCTGTGAAGTCACTATGGATTTCCTATACTGTATAGATTCATGTGTCCGAAATTGAATGTTCATGAGCTCGTGTGGATGGTGACAATGTTAGAGTTTGTTCCAGAAAGAATACCTTCCTCATTAAGAAGGAGTGTTGAAATTTTATGTAATTTCAGAAGTTATTCGTAAGTGTAATTGTGAAAGGGTTTATTGACACGTCATGTATTTTAAGTCTTTTAGATTATAAATAGAGTTTATATCGAGTCATTTTGATCACTCATTGTGATGTAGGCATGAGCTAATTCCTCCTACGACTCCTCGCCCACTCACAGGATCGATCAATTTCTCACTTCTGCTGAGCCGAAGCGGCTCCTTAGATTCCCTCGGGAATCATTCTGCTAAAACCCAACCACAGGTCCTTCATTCACCTACACGGTCTTCTGCACCTAACCGTGGTGGTCCCCAACTCAGTTTCGGGGTTTGGGATTTCGTCCTTCCTGATGTCAAGAGTTCCAACACTCTTGAATCCCCGATCACTGATGAGCTCTCTGCCCGGCCTTAGCCCCTCCTGGCTAGACTCTCTAGTCCATGTGACTAGTTCTCCATAAGACCACAACCTTATACCTTTCCTTTCATCGGGATTTCGGGCTTTCTAATGCCACGATGCAATTGCCCCTTGGATCCGCGATCCTCCAATTCCCGACGCACCCTTCACACGTTATCCCTCCAAGCTAAACTCGTGGTCCACACGACCTCCTCTCGTGACCACAATCTTATCCCTTATTGGGATTCTGGACCTTACGGTGCTGAAATGTTCATGTCTTTTGGACTCACGATTCTCCGAGTCCCGATACGCTATGAATTCAGCTAGCCCTCCTAGCTCAGCTCCTGGTCCACGTGACCACTACCCCGTGACCATAGTCAAACCTCTCGTCGGGGTTTCGAGGTTCAGAGTTTCACAATGCATGGAATTCTTGTCCCCGTGTTTCCCGATTCTCTGAATCCCGACTGGTTGAAAGTTGGCCCCCACACAACGAAGCTTTCCTCCTTCTCTAATCTGCTAACAACTGGCTCCCACTTATCGGAGTTTCATGTTTCGTAATTCCAAAATGCATAAAAACTTTGTCACCGGATCCCCGATACCCCGATGACCTAACCACCGATCAACAACTTCCTGTCGGGCCTTTCCCCGATGGCACCGATTCATGCCACGCGTCCTCCTTAAGATGGACGGTTCTGATCTCTCTGAGATTTCGAGACTTGTGATGTCCCAATTCCTTCGAACTCAGGAACTCCAATTTCCCGATGCTGAATATCCCGACTCTTGCTCGATCTCCGCCACGTGCCTCCACTAACGGACGACTCTGATCTTCCTGGCGTTTCGAGACTTGAAGTGTCTCGATTTTCTTGTCCTCGAGAATCCTGATTTCCCGATGGCTGTTATCCCGATAGATACACCCTCTTATCGGGATTTCTCTGCCTCCTGTCCATGAAGGTAAACCTCGTGCAACTCCTATCCAATCTGACGGCTGACGGGAAATTTGCTCCAGATCTGATGGCTCAGATCATTTCTTCTGCGCACTCACTCCAGAGGCTAAACTCTGTGCGCCTTCACCTGATCCAATGGCTGACGGGTATCTGAGTGATATCCGACAGCTCACGGTCTCCTCCTCTGCGCTCCTCTGGCTACTCCCTAGATGTGAACACCAACGGTCCAGATCTAATCCCTAGCCGATCTGATGGTTGTTGTTGCTCCCTCTTGAGCTTCCTGCGTGTTTTATCCTTCACAACCTTGGGAGAATTTTACGATTTGTTTCAAAGGCCCCAACCTTTGCTTCGTTCTTCTCTACGAACTCTTCAACCTTGAGCTTCGCCGCGCACATAAAAGTGCTAACTCCTCCTGAGATTCTATCTTTGAATCCTTGGAGGATTCTTCAACTTCTGCACTCCTTGCAGAGTCTCCTCACGTACATGCTGGTGCTATCTCTTCTGAGCTTACACAAACGCTCAGATCCCTTGAGGGATTTTGGTTTCCTCCTTCTCCCACATATGGAGAATATAATGCCTTCCTGTCTTCCTGCTCAAGCAACCTCTTGCTGAGTCTCTCTGGGTGTTCAACAACCCAGTGAATATCCTTCAGTGGATACTTCCTCCAGCTCCAGAACTCAAAGAGTTCTTTTCTCTTCTGTGTCTGCCTGCACACTGACTTGATGCCCTCCTAGGAGAGTTTCCTTTCTTTCACAGGACGTTCAACAGTTCTATCTTCTTTCTCCCATGCCTCTATGCACCTGCTCAATGCCCACCTGGAAGAGCTTCACAGAATCCAAAGTGATTCTGTTTCTTCTTCCCGAACTCACAACCGAGTTCTCCTCAAATGCACCGCAGTGCATATGCTCAATGTCCAATTGGCAGAGCTTCACAGAATCCTCAGCGATTCTATCTGCATCTGTGTTCTCATACACATCCTTGCCTCCTGAGGTGTTCAAGAACCTCAAAGGTCTTCTTCTCCTGAGTTGATGATTCCAGTTCCTGTGCCGCAACACGTCTCTATCTGACCCCGTAGATTTCAAAAGTGCATCAGTGCACCGGTATCCAGAGTCCGCAACACTCTATCATGCCCTCCTGGCATGAAACCTCAAAGACGTTCACTTGAAATCAAAACAACTTGCAAATGCCTAGCATACATGCATAGCATATAAAGAACACACACAGACATCCATATCATACACAGTAATGCAAGAAAACTGCTCTTTGTATTAAAATGGCAAATGCCTGTATTTACAAAGTGTTCCTGAGCACGGTCTGTAACAAGGTCTCGACTCTTCTCTTCTGCTCTCTACTCACAGATCCTCACACAACTACAACTACAACTACTTTCCCAAATGAGATGTCCAAATATTTTTTACCTGAGGGGGATCTTTGAGCGCTTCCCTCCAGATTCACCTACCCTATTCAATTACATTGAATGGGATGTCTAGTCCGCTATCGAATCTAGATCTCAGCCATAAAAGCATTAATGGCCGATCTACTCTACGCTTGCACAAAGGCATGATTCTATGGCTCAACAGCCTAAGCATTTAAATTACATTGAATTCAAATTTAAATGAGGCTGCACCTCTCTTCAACGCGCAATTTGAATTCGCTGGCATGGATGGCTGGCTGATGTGGAGAGATGCTCCTGCATCATACTCAGATGAAAAATTCATGAGCTCCTTCTCATGATCTTCCCCTCTCAGCTATTGGAAATCCTCCTAGATCCCAAACAAATATCTGGAGCTTCCCATCTACTCCATTCTGTTGCTACTGCTGCTTCTGCGCTGCTGCTGCTTATTCTCCTTTTCTGCTCAACCTCTCCTTGCTGGCAGTCTCTACTGACCCCAACATCAGCCTTCTGATCCCTTCTATTACTTCCTCTACCTTCTCTAGTGGCTGGCTCTGTTTTTGCAGTCTCCTCATCTGCAGAATTTTTCTGCGATTGGGTAGATCATCATGATCTCCCATGCCTTCTTCTTCATCCTCATCTATGGCCTCAAGTTGCCACTCTGCTACAGAATTTAGCTCCGCAGTCTCCCTTTGAATGAATTGCTGTTTAGTCACCTTCCCTGACAGCTCAAATTCTGTCAATTCTCTTACTGGCCCTGGATTGTTCAGCCAATCCTCCAACATCTCTAGCTCCATCTCCCATGGAGTGATAACCTTATCTTATGTTGTTAGCTTCAGTGCTACAACTTCCTCAGCTTCTTGGCTGAAGTCATTGAGCCATTCCTCAGAATGCTCACTCTCTTATCCTTCTTCTTCTACTTTTGCTTGGGTAGTCTCAAATACCTGCTCCAATTCTTCTTCTTCCCTGACAGTCATCGTCAGTTGTGACTCATCCTCCTGGGAAAATAGTAGGAATACTCCAATTCCCCCAATCATCATAATATTATCCTGATCTTCCTCCTATGTCAGCTGCACATGCTGATCCACACTCACCTCTGAATTTATGAGACCCTCAGACAGTCTCCTCCGCTTGGTCAGCTCTTCTGGCTAATTCCAACTCACCTGCTCATCCCTGCCCATCTGGCAATATGGGATGCTTCCGCTGCTCTCCTGGCAGACTATGAGATCTACTGATCCCATCTTCATCAGCACTCCTTGCTGAATTGAACTCGCCTTCGAGTTCGTGAGACCTTTAGATAGCCTCAAATTCTCATTTCTGCCCACCTGGAAATCTGAGATGCTTCTGCTGCCCTCCTGGAAGTCTTCAATATCCCGCAACGACCTCATATCATTGCCCATATGGAAATCCAAAATTTCTTCTCTGCCCTCCTGACAGTGCTTGAGATCCTCAAATGATTCCAATTCATTCTTTGCCCCGAGAACTTCCCCAATCTTTGGTTTGCATATCTGAACCATCTCTTCTGTGGTCTTGAGGTTTTCATCATACCTCAGCCACCTCCTCAACAGCCTACGTTGTGCTCTGACCATCAATTCCTTGACTGGCCATTTCTCTTTTGTCTTCTTCATGGGAAATTCACGCATCCATCTCAATATCCTATCCTGCCGCATCCGCAGTTCGAGCTCCTCTATGTCTGCCTTTAATTCATAGAGCTCTTTATCCATTTCTTTATCCATTTCTACAAGCTTTTCTTCTTTGCTCTTCTTCCTACGGCCTTCAGTAGCCGTCTTGCTATGTCTATCTGCCTCCCTGGAAGATCTGCTGCTGTCACTCTGCATCTTGAGTGTTTCCAGCTTCACTTACAGTCCTCCTGACTGTCTATGGACTGCTGCCTACCTGCAAACAAGTCCTTACAGAGTCCTCCAGTGCTCTGTCTTCTTTATATTCTCTCTCTGCCTGAAATATACCAACAAAGTTCTCGCTCTGATACCACTTGATGTGTATCAGAGTGCTCTTTATCCCCTGCTTCTCTTGCCTAAAATATACAAGCAAGATTCATGCTCTGATACCACTTGACGTGTATCAGAGTGCTCTTTATCCCCTGCTTCTCTTGCCTGAAATATACAAGCAAGATTCAGGCTCCGATACCACTTGACACAGGTGTGAGCTACCTCCTCCTACGACTCCTCGCCCACTCATAGGATCGATCAATTTCTCACTTCTGCTGAGCCGAAGCGGCTCCTTAGATTCCCTCGGGAATCATTCTGCTAAAACCCGACCATAGGTCCTTCATTCACCTACACGGTCTTCTACACCTAACCGTGGTGGTCCCTGACTCAGTTTCGGGGTTCGGGGTTTTGTCCTTCCTAATGTCAAGAGTTCCAGCACTCTCAAATCCCCGATCACTGATGAGCTCTCTGCCCGGCCTTAGCCCCTCCTGGCTAGAATCTCTAGTCCATGTGACTAGTTCTCCATAAGACTGTAGCCTTATACCTTTCCTTTCATCGAGATTTCGGGCTTTCTAATGCCACGATGCAATTGTCCCTTGGATCCGCGATCCTCTGATTCCCGACGCACCCTTCACACGTTATCCCTACAAGCTAAGCTTGTGGTCCACATGACCTCCTCTCGTGACCACACTCTTATCCCTTATCGGGATTTCGGACCTTACGGTGCTGAAATGCGCATGTCTTCTGGACTCACGGTTCTCCGAGTCCCGATACGCTATGACTTCATCTAGCCCTCCTGGCTCAACTCTTGGTCCACGTGACCACTACCCCATGACCGTAGTCAAACCTCTTGTCGGGGTTTCTGGGTTCATAGTTTCATAATGCATGGACTTCTTGTCCCCGCGTTTCCCGATTCTCCGAATCCCGGCTGGTTGACAGCTGGCCCCCACACAATGGAGCTTTCGTCCTTCTCTAATCTGCTGATAGCTGGCTCCCACTTATCAGAGTTTCGCGTTTTGCAATTCCAAAATGCATAAACACTTTGTCACCGGATCCCCGATACCCCGATGACCTAACCACCGATCAACAACTTCCTGTCAGGCCTTTCCCTGATGGCGCCGATTCCTGCCACACGTCCTCCTCAAGATGGACGTTTCTGATCTCTCTGAGATTTCAAGACTTGTGATGTCCCAATTCCTTCAACCTCAGGAACTCCTATTTCCCGATGCCGAATATCCTGACTCTTGCTCGATCTCTGCCACGTGTCTCCACTAATGGACGACTCTGATCTTCCCGGTGTTTCGAGACTTGAAGTGTCTCAATTTTCTTTTCCTCGAGAATCTCGATTTCCTGATGACTGCTATCCCAATGGCTACACCCTCTTATTGGGATTTCTCCACCTCCTGTCCACGAAGGTAAACCTCGTGTAGCTCCTATCCAATCTGACGGCTGACGGGAAATTTTCTCCAGATCTGACGACTCAGATCATTTCTTCTGCGCACTCACTCAAGAGGCTAAACTCTGTGCGCCTTCACCCGATCCAATGACTGACATGTATTTGAGTGAGATCCGACGACTCACGATCTCCTCCTCTGCGCTCCTATGGCTACTCCCTGGACGTGAACACCAATGGTCCAGATCTAATCCCCAGCTGATCTGATGGTTGTTGTTGCTCCCTCCTGACCTTCCTGCGTGTTTTCTCCTTCACAACCTCGGGAGAATTTTACGAATTTTTTCAAAGGCCCCAACCTTTGCTTCGTTATTCTCTGCGAACTTTTCAACCTTGAGCTTTGCCGCGCACATAAAAGTGCTAACTCCTCCTGAGCTTCTGTCTTTGAATCCTTGGAGGATTCTTCAACTTCTGCACTCCTTGCAGAGTCTCCTCATGCACATGCTGGTGCTATCTCTTCTGAGCTTACACAAACACTCATATCCCTTGAGGGATTTTGGTTTCCTCCTTCTCCCACAGATGGAGAATATAATGCCTTCCTGGCTTCCTGCTTAAGCAAACTCTTGCTGAGTCTCTCTGGGTGTTCAACAACCCAGTGAAGATCTTTCAGTGGATACTTCTTCCAGCTCCAGAACTCAAAGAGTTCTTTTCTCTTCTATGTCTGCCTGCACACTGACTTGATGCCCTCTTGGCAGAGTTTCTTCTCTTTCACAGAACGTTCAACAGTTCTGTCTTCTTTCTCCTGTGCCTCTATGCACCTACTCAATTCCCACCTGACAGATCTTCACAGAATCCAAAGTGATTCTGTTTCTTCTTCCCGAACTCACAACCGAGTTCTCCTCAAATGCACCACAGTGCATATGCTCAATGCCCACTTGGCCGAGCTTCACATAATCCTCAACAATTCTGTCTGCAACTGTGTTCTCACACACAACCTTGCCTCCTGAGGTGTTCAACAACCTCAAAGGTCTTCTTCTCCTGAGTTGATGATTCTAGTTCCTATGCCACAACACATCTCTGTCTGACCCCGCAGAGTTCAGAAGTGCATCGGTGCACCGATATCTAGAGTCCGCAACACTCTGTCACGCCCTCCTAGCATGAAACCTCAAAGACTTTCACCTGAAATCAAAACAACCTGCAAATGCCTAGCATACATGCATAGCATATAAAGAACACACACAGACATCCATATCATACACAGTAATGCAGGAAAAAATGCTCTTTGTATTAAAATGGAAAATGCCTGTATTTACAAAGTGTTCCTGAGCATGGCCTGTAACAAGGTCTCGACTCTTCTCTTCTGCTCTCTACTCGCAGATCCTCGCACAACTACAACTACAACTACTTTCCCAAATGAGATGTCCAAATCGTTTTTACTCGAGGGGGATTTTTGAGCGCTTCCCTCCAGATTCACCTACCCTATTCAATTACATTGAATGGGCTGTCTAGTCCGCTATCAGATCGAGATATCAGCCATAAAAGCATTAATGGCCGATCTACTCTACGCCTACACAAAGGCATGACTCTATGGCTCAACAACCTAAGCATTTAAATTACATTGAATTCAAATTTAAATGAGGCTGTGCCTCTCTTCAACGCGCGATTTGAATTTGTTGGCGTGGCTGGCTGGCTGACATGGAGAGATGCTCCTGCATCACATTGAATATAAGTACAAGAGAGTAGTACACACTTATCTGGGAGGCTATCTTGGTTCGTGTCTAGGTCTCTTTGGTCTTGATTTTGTGAAAT
>JZKD02S0185599.1:131512-149335 GCA_000966675.3 Picea glauca
GAGTATTTTATTTTTTTCTTATCTTATGCTCTTGGAGAGTGCCTTGTATGTGGGTAAGTATTTCCTATATCTTAAAGAGCACACCAAAAACTATATTGGGATTGTTCACATTCCATAATATTTTTAATTAAACCTAAATAAATATATATATTTCTCTTTGTTTTAAAACTTTACATTAAATCCAACATTGTTATTTTTATTTACTCAATATTTATTATTTTTTTAAAAGGTACATGTGTCAAATCCAGGGTGAGCACGAAAGAAATTACACATCTCCCTCATACTAGGTTGTAGAAATCACCTCTAGACACAATAACTATAATGTATAACACATATACTATATACATACAAATGGTTATAATATATAAAATAGAAAAATTAATAAACACTTTCATAAATAATCAATAAAAACTATACATTAAACTAATAAAAAAATGGAAAAACCCCAGATGGGGTGACACGCGGCGAGGAGGTGACAGTGGGATTAGCACTAAGCCTGGGTTTAAATGCTGATGGCCGCCACCCACGCACCAACATTTACGATGGTGGATGGCCATAGCAGCAGTATATCGATGGAGGGACTCCTCCCTCGAGCGACCATTTACGACCTTGGCGTACTCAGCATGGTAGGGGTTAAAGGCGATCAAGGGATATCGACGTATGGTTATGTGTTTTCATATGCTCCAGCCTTGGCTCTGATCCTCACTTGGAGGCTCTGGTGCAGCTCTGCGTTCCTCGTGCCCTGGCTCACCACCCTATCGTTGCATCTTGGTAAGGAATTGCCGAGTAGTTTGTTTTCGTGTGTGCCGAGACAGAGCCAGCCTGCTCGTGCTCTGAATTGGCCACCGCCCGCATCCTGGTTTTCATGCTTATCCCTGCACACGCTCGGCATTCTCACTCACCCCCAGGAAATTATGGTTAGGAAAAGAGGAAGATCTTGCAGAGGCTCAGCTTGGAATTCCCACAAGGCGCAGCGGTGACGGAAAGAGCAATTTGAACGTGCTCTGGCAATGGCGACCTCCATGCTTCGGAGGAAGGCTTAGGCTGAGAAAGTGGCACTGCTCGCCACCATTGCCAAAACGGGAGCTGGCTGCAGCAAAGAGGACAAGGCTAGGAAGGAGGATGGAACAGAGGATATGTATCCCGCCTGTATCATGGAGGAAGACCCGAATCTGGAGGACCTGTCGACAGTGGAGGTGCCCCGTGCCATAGTGATGACTTGCAGAGAGGAGAGAAAAACCAATTTGGGTATGGATGAAGAGTTTCCTAGCTGCATTGTGGAAGAGGTTCCTTGGCAGGACCTTGAAGCGGCGTTGGAAGTGGACAACAATCGCTCGATGGGAAAGGATGCGGAGGATGATGCGAAGCAGAAGGAGCTCGACGATGCAGATGGCAGTCTGCATGGATTTCTCCTCCGTGCAGAGCACCGGTCTCTGGTGTTCGAGCTCCGAGGACACATGTATGACCTGGAGTATCATTCCCTCCTCATGGGCCAACGCCTAGACATGCTTCTCGATGCCTACTCCAACGTTCCAGCTCGGTGAAAGTGCCTCCTCTGCGCGCAGTCTTTTGCCATCCCGGCTGGGTCCACGTGGAAGACTGACGATGGCGATAGGTCACCGGGTACCTAGGTTTTTATGCTCTCTTGGTTTTTTAGTTTTTATGCTACTGTTTTACGCTCTTCTGGACTATAGACATCTGTCCTGGTTTCCTCCAGGCAGGACAGATGCCAATATCATACAACTGTTATTTGCTCTGCACCTATGCTGGTTTCCGGTAATCGGAAGCATTTTTGGTGACTCAGATCCATGACACTGTATATCTTGTTAAAGTTTTTTGTTAATCTAATATAACAGGCTTCCCCTTTTTTATTTAAAAAAAAAATAAAAAAATGGAAAAAATCATAAATCTATATCTTCAAATCTATATACTATAAATATGAATTATTTAAAAAAGCTCAAATTTTAAATCATAATAATTATAGAGAGTCCTTTTACCGGGGTGGTAGGTGTGGGAGGGGTACTCTTTGGCCCCACTGGAATTGTTGAAATTATCTTTGGTTGGAGTATAGATCATGCCTCTAATAATCAAGTAGAGCCTTATGGCTTGCTCCAAGAGGTTCAAGTCGCTAAGGAGAAACAAGTTCAACAACTTAATATACTGGGTGACTCCAAAAACATAATCATATATTTCATTCAGGGATCCTCTTCGAAGGATGAGAAACTTGGTTCCATTATCAGATGGATTCAACACACCTTAAATTTCATCCCCCATGTTTCTTTTTTTCACATATTTTGGGAAAATAATGGGCTAGCAAATCAGTAGGAAATTTGGTCACAACCTTAGAAAAAAGGGTTTTACTTATTAATGGGAGGTTCTACCTCTCCCTAATTCCTTAAAAATCCTTCATGAAATCAAAGTTAGTTAGCAACATCTGGGTGGTACTCTTGGGAATGAGCTCAAACATTATAGTGAAATTTACCATTCCACCTCATCACTCTTCCTATGTTCAGATCTTGGTACTTGTACTCCCTCCATGACATCTTTCTTCTCGTGGTGGGTTATTTTAGTTATTTTGCATTTGGGTAAGCTATCTCTGGACCATGGTGTTCATGTGGATGGATTTGGACATCATGTCCTCAATAATGGAGAATATGAAAGTCTCCTTCCTTCTGTCGAACCTCATCATTCCTAAATATGGTCAGGTACTTGGGTGCATGAGAAATTCAATATGGGTTAGTAGATGAGTTTATTGCAGGGAAGTTGATGCTCTTTTGGTTTGTGAGACATCGAAGAATTTTGTTGGTGTAAGTCTAAATCAATGGATTATTTTCTCAGGCCTTGCGTCTCAGTTATTAACCATTCAGGTTTGGATATTGTGTTGTATTATATTTGGTTTGTTCAATGTGCAGTTGGGGTCCTCCATAGGGTTGTTGGCTTTGGTTTGAATTGGTGGCTTTGCCACTCCAATATTTTCTTGCTGGTCCGTGGTCTTCCAGGTCAGGAAGTTATGGGGGTTCTCTTTTGATACATGTAGAGTGCAATAGTATTATTAGTTACAATAGATCATGGGAAGGAAGGCCCCTTTCTAGCGTCTCAACCAGATTCTCAGATGGATGACCCACTGACCTCCCTCCACTAGTTGTAGATTTCGGTTCAAGTTCTAATTTCTCAAGTTTCCTTCATTCTAGAGATATTAATTCAACACCATAATGCTATGAGATAGTAACATGATGAAATGTATGCTCTCCATCATACGTTTCATATTCACAGAACCACTCCCTATGAGGATTCATATGAAAGGATGCGCCTAAGTCAATTATCCATGCCTCATGATCTGCACGTGTGCTTGAAGAAGCCAAGTACACGTCCCCTCCTTCTATGGAGGTTTTTTCTTCTGTGGAAGGGGAATCATCATATTCCTTCCCTCTCTCAACACTTTTTGATCTACACTTCTTATTGTAGTGCCCTTGTTTTCTACATCTCCGTTGATCAAAAAAATTGATCACCTAGATTTTATTCTCTTGGAATAATAATAAAAATTCAATATAAGAAGAAGGAAAATTTTAAATGTTATTAGTTCATAGTGTAGCTCTCAGTCTCAGCTTCCTCATGCATTTTAAATATTAAAAATCCAAGTACGTATGCTCAAGATAGCCAAGTTTTTGTTCAATCACTCAGAGAGCACTTTTCCATGTCCAACACAATTAATTTTTATTGGAACTAAAATTTTCATGGAACCTCGATTAGATTCTTGGAACCACATTTAGTCTCATTTTATTTTTTCTTCATGCCATACTTAGTCTCATATTCTTTGTGGGATCACTAACCCCATTTTCCTTATTCATATTTCTTGTTTTGGTGCATACCTCCTCACCCTTTCTCCACAGTCCTACATTCTACAGAATGACACTCTCACATTCGTGACCCGCATAATGGCCTTGTCCCATACTTAACCATATTTCCATTTTCTTCTTTCTCCACTCTCCACACTTTATACTTAACCATTTTCCCTTCTTTACACTCTACTCTCCCTCCTCACTATCCTCTATAATTCGCCTATTTTCTCGTTTTCATTATCCACTTAGTTCATTTTCATAATACCCACCACTTAGTAATTTTCATAATTCATTTCCACATTATTTCCACAATCCATAATCCATTTTACATTTCCATTTTCATTTTCCATTTACCATTTACCATTTTACTTTTCCTATTACCATTTTCCATTTTCTATATTTTCACAGTGTCTAACATAGAAAATTTTAGGGGCGAAATTTCTCCCATGGGCGAAATCTGGCCCCTTCAAATTTTGGCAGGGCAAATTTTCTATATTAAAATAAACCCATATTAATCCCAATTCACCCCCCTTTTATTTTTAAAACAATATTAATTATATATATTGGCCCAAAAATGGCGGTCATAATTTAAATATTAATTACATTTTCGCCTTGGAAAAATGGCAGTCATCCTCCCTTTTACGTAGTTTCTGGGAGTAGCCATCGATCTTCCAGGGTTTTCGCCCATAATTTTAACTTTTTTCACAGGGAAAAGGACCATGATTCACCTTGATTTGGGAATGGCCATTGGCCTTAGGGTTTTTTCGCCCACCGATTTGGATTTTTTAGTTTTACAGAGGATTCCCCCGATTTGGAGTTTTTACATGAATTTGGTCATGGGTTTCGGAATTTTTTTTCCCAATTTGATGGTGATTCACAATATTAATAGATCCAAGTGGTTCGACTTGAAATATTCAGCCACGCCTAGATTGAAATATTCAAAGGCCAAGTTCTAACTCAAAATTCTATTGTCAAAATTTGAAAATTACAGGATGAGAAAGCGTCGAGTTCTTGCCGTCTTCTCGGTCGCTCTGTGTCAACGTTTCTGGTTGCCAGACTGGCCCCTACAACACATTGAATCTTGATATTGGGTAATTTTTAAGTGGATTCTGATCCCTCTTTGCAAATTTTGAAATTTGTCATGACTGTGCAAGGATAATCTTAATATCTTATCATTTATGGGCTCATGGTTCTCTGCTTCGCTAGTAGCAGAGTTGTTTTAGGCATTCATTAAGTGCATATGCTAGTAGGGATTATCCTGATTAGTGATAGATCCCACCCAACCTCCAGGATAACAGAGGCTTTAGGTAACAATGAGTGACTGTTTGGGTTAGTGATTGGAGTAGATTAGTAGTTCTGTGTAACACGTTTAAGTTTTTGATCTTATCCATAGTTTGGATAAATTACTTGGGTGTTTTTAAATAATTCTCACAAGATGGTGATGAAACAAGGTGTTTCAACACTATTTTCCCAATGCTAATTTCTTGTTTGTTTCCACGCGCATTGCACAAGTGTCATCCTGATCAGCGATAGAGGCCACAACCCCACCCAACCTCTAGGATAGTAGAGGCTTCAGGTATTGATGATTGATTGTTTGGGTTAGTGATTTCCAATTGGACTCTGGAGTCGATCAATAGTTCCGTGTTTCAGTTTTTGAGCTTACTCAGATACTACATTTTGGATAAATTATTAAATTACCTGGGAATTTTTAAATCATTCTCACATGATGGTGCTGAAATACAGTGTTTCAACATCGTTTTCCCAATCCTCATTGCTTGTGTGTTTCCACGCACGTCACACAAGTGTCATCCTAATTAGTTATAGAGCCCACCTAGCCTCCAAGATAACAAAGAATTCATGTCATGATGAGTGATTGTTTGGGTTAATTATCAGAGTATATCAATAGTTTCTTGTTTAAGTTTTTGATGCGACCCACAATTTGGATAAATTACTTGGTCATTTTTATATCATTCTCACAAGCTGGTGCTGAAACATGGTGTTTCAACACCGTTTTCCCAATTCTCATTTCTTGTGTGTTTCCACTCACAAGTGTCATCCTGATCAGTGATAGAGCCCACCCAACCTCGAGGATAGTAGAGGATTCAAGTCATGATGAGTGATTGTTTGGGTTAGTTATTGGAGTAGATCAATAGTTTTATGTTTAAGTTTTTGACCTAATGGAATTTTTAAATCATTCTCACAAGCTAGTGTTGAAACACGGTGTTTCAGTACCATGTTTCCCAATGCTCATTACTTGTGTGTTTCTACGCACAAGTGTCATTCTGATCAGTGATAGATCCCACCCAACCTCGACCTTCCAGGATAAAAGATGCTTCAGGTCATGACGAGTGATTGTTTTGGTTAGTGATTGGAGTAGATCAATAGTTTTGTATACTGTGTTTAAGTTTTTGATCTTACCCATAGTTTGGATAAATTACCTGGGCGTTTTTATGTCATTCTCCCAACTTACAAGATGGTGCTAAAAAACAATGTTTCAACACCTTATTCCCAAATCCCCATGCTTGTGTGTTTCCACGCACAAGTAACAGAGCACCCAGGTCCCACCGATCATGCTAGATTTCCAAGCAAGAATATAATCCAAAGAATAAGTAATGCAATTCTTCCCAAAAAGATACAATTTCACATTCCTATATCCGTTTTAATAGAGAAAATTCCATTCAAATGCATGCTTGTACTTGTGTGGATATTGTAGTATCAAGACCATGTCATGCATTGAGATAAACATAGTTATAGATATTTTTAGATAGATGCGGCATGCCTAGAGTGAATTTGTGCCGAACAATGAACAACAATGAAAAATCTAATGCATACATTTCTATAAAAACTTCATATGCATCCTCATACAATATTCTAAGTTGTTGGTATTATAATTTCATACAAACATTTCCTCAAGGATCAACCCATTTCTATATCCTATATCATATTGTGCAATGTACTTCTTACTATGTAGTATGCTAATAACAAAAAAAACAATGAAAGATAGTTATCCATATGGCCATTTTTCACCATGAAAATCAATTAACCAAAATTTTCCACAGTCCACTCCATGTTTTTCCTAAACCACCATATATTACTATTTCAACCCAATTATAACCAAACAGATAAGAACCCAGGTCCCAGACCAAACTTACTAAATATACTCTCACTGTTGTTCCAGATGCAGTTCACTGATGTTCCAGATTTAGTAATTGCCAATTCAATGATTCAATTAAGTTTTCTATTAGTCCATATTTCAGTTCTGTTCAGTTACACAAATGCATAATCTATTCTTATAGAAGGGATCCAATCTCTAGAGGCTAGGTAGTTAGTTTGGAAGCATGAAGAGCTAAGTGAGGGTGATGATTTTAAAGAGGAGTGTACTTGCATACATGACACAACCATTCTCCAATTGGGATGCATTAACTCAGGCACTGCTATCCATTTGATTAGGCAAAAGGCTCAGGGTTTGAGGATGATTTAGACTACTTTCATTTTTCCAGTTTACTGTTTTCAGATATGCAAGTTTTTTTTCTTCATATTATCAGTAATATGTGTTTGTAGGTGAATGTACTCTATATCTATTATTTGTAGGTGAATGTACAAATCATAATCACTTTTTGACATGGAATAACAAGAAACAATTAAACAAGGCACAAATAACAACATCTCATCACTCATATCATATGACATACAAAGGTCCCAACATAAAATAATGGACCATCACACTCTATAACAATGTAATACGTAAAGGATCTAGTATAAACCTAAGATGGCAAGCAAAAACATGTGGTAAAATCCACATGCACAATTCCTGACAACAAGGACCTTCCAATATATATTTGTATGATTGTATCTAAGACTGAATGTATCCATACAGTTTCTCATGAGTCATGGAACACACTTCTAGAAAAAACAAATTATCAACCTAAAACCAATCTATCACAGGAAAAACAATTTTTAAAAATGGATTTTTATTGATGTGGCATTATTTTAAGCCAAAGATGAAAATGACTTGTTGTATGCTGAAGTAGCTTCTCATCAGTATCAAAAGAGGTTTAAGTGTGGACATTTTCTTTGCAAGTGTGGATCTCCACACTCCCAACATTTTAATGGTTCTCTAGGACTGTCTGTTGTTTTCTTAAAACCCAAGTTAACTGGTTTGTATCCTCCTTGATATTCTTGTGTACTAGATGGATAGTCATTTATTTGGAATCCTTTGGTCATATTTCGATAAAGAGCCGGTTTGAACCCTTTGTTTCGTTGATTAAGTTTCTCTTGTTTTATGTCCTTCCATGATTTATGAGTTTCATATCTCTATTTATACTGTTCATAACACATTCTTTCTTTTCTAAACACTTCATTCAAATATTTAGGATTGTCAACTTCAATTATGTCCTTATAAGACTGTGGTAGACAACTTAAGAACCTCTGAATTTTTAGTTTATCTTCCTTAATATAAGGCACAAATCGTAACATATCTAAAAATTTGTTAATTATATTGTCCATTGACATTTGTCCTAGTCGTAATTCATAAAATTCCTTGGTATTTCTTTCGTAATAACTTTATGATAAATACTGTTTCTTGAAGTATTTCTTGAATTCTGACCATTCCATTCTTTTCTCTTTCAACCCACTAGCTAGTTTCAAATATTTCCACTAGATACTAGCCTTCCCTTTCAGATTATAAATTTCCATTCTTCACATTACTAGAATAATTGTAAATCCGAAAGTAATTTTTGATGTCTAATAACCAAGCCTTCAACTTCTTCACCTAATTTTGGCTCTCCATCAAAGGTGGAGGGTTTTATCTTTTTGAATTCACCTTCCAAGTGATCTACTTGTTTCCTTTTCTTAGTAGATGGTGTTTTTGATTCTTCTCTTGGTTGAGTATTGCTTGAGGATCTATCATCTAACTTAGACTCTTTGCTTGATTTTTCAGATGACTGTTTGTTAGTCTCCTTGTTTACCTCTATTTTCTTTGATTTACTTTTCTTAGCCATATTCCACAATAATATTTCATTCAAATCTTGTTGTTCTTCCCGTGTTTTCTTAATAATTTCATGATTAGCCTTAAAAGTATTAAGTTCCACTATGAGGCTTTTCATATTTTCCAGCACCTACGAGGCTGAACTGCTCTCACTTTTCTGTTCAGGGTTTTGCTAGTTGACATTTCCTTCAAGGTTAATTTCTTATTCATTCTGTGTCGACATATTACAAGGTTGAATATTATCCTATCACTTTAAAAATAATATATTCATCTTTGTTAGAATTTAAGCATACATAATCCTGTTCTTAGAATTTTTTTCATGCTCATAAGGTCTAGTGTTGTCAACCCTTTCTCTGATACCATATGTAATGGACTCCAAAATCCATATATAAATTTATTTTTTCTTAATTACTTATGAAGATTCCAAAACTATAGAAAGAGAATTATACAATTCAATTTTTAATACTATCGTTCCCATTCCAAGTTGACTTTTCTTATGTTTTAAACTAATATCAAGGATCTAAAGCCTATTTGCTAACAATAGTAAACTTATCATGCAGGTGGTAGTGGTATTAACTTGTTAGTGAGTAATTATTTGATGAGAAAGAATTGGGGTAACGAGTTTGGTAACAGTTGGTAATAAAATCCATACAAATATTTTCTCTGGTGCTTACTTGTCTTTCCTTTAAAAATCCTTTTCTTATGGATACAATGAATTAATGATGGGACTCTGTTCATGCGAAGTACCCATCAAATGGCGTAGCATCATCCAATCCTCTCTTCTCACGATGGTGAATATGAAAGGTAGGACTCCACATTCTCGAAATCAAACACATACATGTCTAAGTATGATATAATTGTTTGAATCTTTGTCCTTATTGTTTAAAGTTCTGAATCATTTTTCCATAGAAGACTTATTATACGATGTGTGTCATTATTCCATAGGTTTTAAACTGCTACCGACAAATCGTAAGGAAGTAGAATAGAAAGGTATTTGAGTTCCACTCTAAGATTTCACTGAGGGATGTGGAAAATACTTAATTTGCTAGGATTTTGACAATAGCATGATATTCGATATTCATCTTTTGATAGTATTAGTTCTATGTGGCTGGAACCAAACATATCTGCAATAAAATATTTGTATTCTTTCAATTTAAATATAAATAATTGATAATCGTATTTATGGAATCTATACTATTTCTATTCTTACAAAAATCTAAGTCTGTTTTCAACAAAGTCCAGTTGGGAATAATTCCAATTTTGTCTTGTGCATTTTTATGAGTTTTGTATATGTACAATTGAAAATTTAATTTCAAGGATATAAGACTTGTCTTGCTTATTTTCTAAACATAGAATCACTGTTATATATTTCTTTCATTCCAATTTCTCAAAGTACATTTTAATATCTACAAAAATTATTAATCATATGCAATTCTAAACATTTCATATAGAAATAACAATATGACAACAACTAAATTTAAAGTGAAACCTGGGAAAATAGAAGGAGTAGCCGAGTTCCACCCAAACTTAGAATGGATTAGCCAAATCACTTGATCCAATCACCCCCAATCCTGATCATGAATCCATAAGGGAGAAATGAGTCTCCTGTTCCATCATGACCTTTGTGTCCTAAGCAGTTTCCTAACACCTCAGTGTTCACACAACAACTTCTTTTGTTCTCTTGTAAATCATCCATAGAAATTTCACCAGTTAGTCATTTCCTTCCACATGCTAAGAAACTTCATGCCTCCTCACACGTGTATATATTCATTTCTTAGGTCTTAGTCTTTCCCAAGCTCTTTTCCCTCCTTGGGAATTTTCACATCTTTGGAAATACTTGATTTTTAGGGTGTGTCAATCATCAAAATTGACCTCTGACACATGTCCTTTCATTCCCAGGGTTAGCTTCATCTTGTTCCCTAGTCATGGATTCATAATCATATATTTTAAATTGGCTGTTCCTTTTGTCCCCCTTTATTAATTAAATAAAAATCTTGTTTCTTACATCTTTCCAATAATTAAGGACACTTGGCAAGCCACTATCTTGCACAATAATTAAATTAATAACAACTATTTTTCCTACAAATCCTAATTTCTAATTTTTCCACTTAAACAATCTTATTTACATGCAAAATACTTTTTTTGGGGGTATTATAAAGAAAAATATCAACAATCATAAGAAGAAACCACAAATGATATGGATAAGAAAGAAGGATCAATTCAACACTCAAGAATGCAATATTTATCTACAAGCTCAACACAAGAAACGTGGATGGTATGTTGACAGTGGATTCTCAAAGCATATGACATGTGATAAAGACATGTTTCTAACATTGAAGAAGGAAAGAGATGGATTAGTTTCATTTGGGAATGACAACTGAGCCAAGATTATTGGAAAGGGCATAATCAAGCTCGAAAGTAAGGATGCCACTGCATAAAATGTTTTATTGGCTCGAAAGTAAGGATGCCACTGCAAAAAATGTTTTATTGGTCGAAGACATGAAACACAATCTGCTAAGTGTAAGTCAAATGTGTGATCAAGGGAAAAAACTTGTGTTTTATTCAAAGAAGTGCAAGATAAGGAAAGTAGAATCAAGAAAGTTGGTAGCTACAACTGTAAGGAATCCAAGCAACATATATTTTCTAAATGAGATAGGAAAGGAAAGATATTTCTTAGGAAAGGATGATGAAAGTTGGCTCTCGTACAGAAGAATGGGTCACATAAATTTTGATAATCTTGTCAAGTCAGCAAAAAGGAAGCAATAATAGAAATTCCCAAGATATCGAAGTGAACAAACATTCTATGCAAGAATTGTCTATAGGGAAAACATACCAAGACAAAGTTCAAGTCAAAGGAATACTGCAAAACAAAAACACTTGAAATTGTACATACTAATCTAGTTGGACCGACAAGAACAAAAGCATTGAAAGTTGAACAATACTTCATGCTACTAGTTGATGACTACACAAAAATGATTGTAGTTTGATTTCTAAACAATAAGTCAAAGGAATTCGAAAGCTTCAAGACATACAAAGAGATGGTTGAAACTGAGAGATAGTTGAAAATAAAGTGTTTGAGATCAGAGAATGGAGAATGATTTACATCAAAGGAATTCATGGAATGATTCAATGAGCATGGGATAAAGAGAAAATTCTCAGTAGCCATGAAACCTCAACAAAATGGAGTTTTTGAAAGGAAGAACATAACAATGCAAGAAATGGCCATAACCATGTTAATGGATTCCAAGTTGACATATGTCTTTTGGGTACAAGAAGTGCATACAACAGTTCACATCCAGAACAAAGGGATGCTCAAAAATAATAGTGATAAGACTCCATCCGAACTATGGAAAGGGAGACCAACAAATGTAAATCACTTCATAGTTTTCGAAAGAAAATGTTACATCAAAAGAGAAGATGGAAGAATTGGAAAATTTGATTCTCGAGTCGATAAAGGCATACTGGTTGGGTACTCAAGAAAAAGGAAAGAATACAAATGTTTCAATCTCAGACTCAATAGAATAGTGGAAATCATCAATGTGACGATTGATGAGAGAGATGGTCAAAAGATAAAATAAAGTAGCGAAGATTCAGTGGAACTAGATCACGAAGAAGTTTTGAAAGAAGAAGAAGTAGATGAAGAAGAAGATCATCTAGAATAAGAGCAAGAAAATAGGATATTCAAGTACTTCCAAATACACCCAACAGACGAGTGTAAAAGAATCATCCATCAAGTCATATTATTGGAAATAAATATGTAGGAGTTGAAACCAGAAGAAGAATCCGTTCACTAGAACAACAACATCTAGCACTATTGTCTACAATTGAGCCAAGAATTTTTGAATAATCCAACAAATATGAACACTAGGTCAAGGCCATGGATGAAGAGTTAGATCAGATAGAGAAGAATGACACATGGGAGTTCCAAGACCAATGAACAATAATTTCATCGATACAAAGTGGGTCTTCAGGAACAAATTGAACGAGGATGGACAAGTTACCAGGAACAAAGCAATATTTATATGCAAATGATACTCTCAAGTTGAAGGTATATATTTTGAAGAGACGTTTTCCCTAGTTGATAGGATGGAAGAAATCAGACTAATACTAGATTATGCATGCTCCAAGAATATTAAAGTGTATCAGATGGACGTGAAATCAACATTACTAAATGGATATCTAGAGGAAGAAGTCTACATTGAGTAGCCATAAGGACTTCAATTGTCAGAGAAGGAAAGTTATGCTTGCAGATTGAAGAAGGATTTATATGGTCTCAAACAAGCCCCTGGATCATGGTATTCGAGACTGGACATATATTTATAGAAACAAGGGTTCAAGAAAGGAAATGCAGACAACAATATCTACATAAAGGTGGATTGAGACAATATATTGATTATTGAAGTCTATGAAGATGACATTATATTCAGAAGTGATGATGACATGATGACTCAAAAGTTTTCCAAATACATGAAACACGAGTTTGAGATTTCCTTTCTTGGCGAGTTAACCTTATTTTTGGGACTACATATATGTAAGAGAAACAAATGTATCTTCATCTCCCAGGAAAAGTATATCAGAGAAATGTTGAAGAAGTTTGGAATGACAAATTGCAAACCAGTCAGTACTCCTATGCAGACAAGTTGCAAGTTAAGTAAGAATGATGATTCCAAGGATGCATATCAAAGACATTACATATCAATGATTGGTAGATTAATTTATGTGATGAATTATAGACTGGACGTGATGCATGAAGTTGGACAAGTTGTAAGGTTTCAAGAAAAACCAAAGGAATCACATGTTATGGTAATAAATAGGATATTCATATACCTCAAAGGTACATACGAGTTAGGATTATGGTATCCAAAAGGGAAGGATATATCTCTTGTCTCCTTCACAGATGCAGATTGGGCATGTTGCATTGATGATAGAATAAGTAAAAGTGGAGAAGATTTCTACTTGGGTGAGTGCTTGGTATCATGGTTAAGAAATAAACAATCATCAATATCTTTGTCCACAGCAGAGGCATAATACATTGCAACAACGAATGTTGTACTTAGGTTCTTTAGATGAAACAAACTTTGCAGGACATGCAAATAAAGTATGATGATCCCATCTTGATACTTTGTGACAACACCAATGCCATTAGTATTTCAAACAATCCATTGATGCACTCTAAGATGAAGCACATTTCAATCAAGTATCACTTGTTATGGGAACATGATACAGATAAGAAAACCAAGCTAGAGTATATAGGGACAAAGGAGCAGATTGCATATATCTTCACCAAACCCCTTGCAAGGGAACCTTTCGAGTCTTTGTGATAGAAACTTGGAGTAGGATTTTCCCCACAGTGATCCACTTAGCACCAAGTTTAACTTGACAGTGGGAGAGAAACAAAAGTCTTAAAGAAGTTCAAGTAATGAAACTTGTTGAATGATTTTCATATATACGTCAAAGAATTACACGAGGAAGCACCATGAAGAGAAAAATATGTAGAGTTAGCAGAGGCTTGTAGATGGGGGAAGCAACCTCGGATGAGTAGTACACTTTTCCATTGATCTCAAAGGGAGAGAAATAAAGAGTAAGGCATGGAGAGATAGATGCATGTAGTCAGGTGTTACACATGATTTTGGTCACTCCGGTGATGTCTTAACAATGGTGTATTCAGGCTCCCAACAAGGACTTTTTTCCTGAGAAAAGTGACCCTTGTCTCCTTTGAAAAGAATATTTTTAAAGTGAGTTCGTAGGCTGCCTATGGCCTAGGGTGCGAGAATCCCTCATTCTCGCAGGCCACCTACACTTAGGGTGTGAAATTCTCGTAGTTTGCTCCATACACAGGGTGCGAACCTATTTTTAAGATTGGAAAGGAGAAGAGGTCTCGAGGGTTCTAGAAGGGAATCTTCTAGAAAATGAGTTGGCATTCGTATGGTTGTCATTTTACCGACTTCTCAGATTTGATGGGATCATCCTCATCCATGTAACCATCTCTCCTTCTCCTATATATTGAAAGGTTTCTCATGGAAAAGGTTAAGCAAGATTGAATGAAGAATTGGTGAAAGAATTGTGTGAAGAACCCTACTTGGACATAAGCTTGAAGACTCTAGTTGGTCTACCAAGAGGAATTGGATCTTCTTCATGCAAGTACAGAGAAAGTGTGTGTGTTGGAACCAAGGGTCACTGAAAGGAAGCTTCCAACATCAAGGCGATCATGTTGTATATTTTACTTTCAATTAATATGATACAGCGGCATGTCCCTTTCCCATAAAGTCACTCTTATTTTATTGTGTAATTCCTTGATCATATGCATAAGTTGATGTTGAATACATTTTTATATCTTCACTTTGGTTGGTTTGTGTTGTCTTGGACTGGACCTCACGAGAGCACCAGAGTGAAGCGGGAACAACAGAGACCTAAAGAAGCGATATAAAGGTATGTCACTTATTCCTTCCTATTAGCAGATTCAATGACCACAACTTAGGGAAAGAGTCGTGTCCTATCCTGTTTTGTTCTAGATCCAGGTGGATCTAGGGATATCTGTTAGTGTCCTCACCTACCGATTAGTCCGATAACATCAGGGGGATAAATGATCACAGGGGGGAGCATGAGCATAAGGCTTTCCATGCCTAACTGTTTCCATCAATTCCAAAGGGGGAGATTGTTGGACAATTGGTTTATAAAGTTTGTTGTCATTGATGTCAACCCTTGAAGAATTCTAGTAGCCCTGATAGTGTGTTTTTGGTACCCAAAGTTGAATGAATAAAATGGATAGAAAGGACAGTGTGAATGAAGGAAAGACCCTCATATATGGATATTACTTGCCTTTCCGTTTTTGGTGATATGCGTAATTCCATGTGGTTCCTCACGGTTGGGGAGATATGGCCTTGTAAAGTTGGAAGCCCCGAAGAGTGGACAAGAAGCCCCTAGTTTTTTTATAAGTCTTGGTCAAAGAGATAAAGTTGTTGTAACAAGAAAACCCTAGAATCCCTAAATTAAGGAGAGGAGTTACCTAGCACAAGTATATAAGCACCTCAAGGAGTGATTCACAAACACACTCACACACTTATTCATTGATTATCTATATTGTGAAATAGTGATCTTTTGCTAAGGTTGTGACAAAATTTTTCTGAGGTAGCAAATAAAGGTCAAAGAAGAAAGTCTTGGGGTTGTAGCAAACTCTAGTTTATGAGGTATCCGAGGGTTGCAGGTCAGAAGGGCGCGTATGTATGTGGGATGCAGTGAAGGAAATCACAAGTATCCGCTAGATGTATAAGAGAAGGTCATGTACCTGTGAAAATATAATTAAGGTTTGAGTAGATGTTGGTACTAGGTCCCTAAAGGTCTGAAGGAAGTCTATGGGTCAACATATTATTGATTTAGGTTAGATTCAAAGGTATTGGTATGGATACATACTTGTTTTAATGGTTACCTATTGTCATGATATGGTGTATGATTGAGACATACTTGGTATGGTAATTGTTGATTATTTGGGTTGGTTGTCATTGATGTCAACCCTTGAAGAAAGTTTGGTAGCAAATTTCGGTAGCACAAAGGTTTGGGTAATGGACCCAAGTTTGTATGATGTATAGTGGTATGAGTTTTAATATATTTGAAGGTACTAATATTCTATATAGATAATACATGTCATGCCATTTCTGGTGGTATGTGGAACGTCACATAACTCCTCACGGTTAGAGAGTTATGGCCATGTGAAGTTGAAGAACCCTCATCAGTCATCAGCTAGAAGCCCCAAAAGGTCAAAGTAGTCAAAGTGGTTGCAAAGAAGAAATTATTTAAATAATAAAATGAAGTGATGAGTGTACTATAAGTAAAAGTGGATACAAACTAAATTATTTAAATAATAAAGTTAATGGAGAAATTACTAAGTGGACAAGTGGTTAGAATTGGGTTAGCCCTAAAATAAGGAAAGTGGTTTAAGATGGTTAGAATATAACCCCTTGAGGAAGCTACATAAAAGTATAAATAAGAGGACATGGTCTCTCATTTAATAACACTTGATCATATTGAATATCTACAAGTGACTAAGGTAACCAAAGGATATCAAAGACAAATTTCAGAGGGAAGGTGAAGTAAAGAAGGACAAAATTCAAGGGAGGATGAATTCTTTTGATGATGCTTTCTAAGGTATGTTATTTACATGTCATCTCGCCATTTTCACAATAACATTTTTTTCTAGAATGACTCATACCGCAAAATCTAGAGGCCGTTGAGGAAACATATCCAAGTAGTTGTGATACAACTTTCATCTTATGGGTTGTTGTATTTTTGGAGTTACTCTCCGTGGAAAATAGGGTTTGTGGCTAGTCCTGAAACTAGTCTAAAACATGTGTTTCAGGTAAAAACGTCATAAATTCTTCATAACAGATACAAATTCGTAAGATTTTTTTTAATTTTTTATAGTACAGTCTGAAGTATTATGTGTACCATTTTCAGATCCATACAACAAATATTTTGTGCGGGGAACACTCTACAAGTTCACTCTCTAGAATAAGCCAAAATTCAACAAGGTATGCCATTTTTTCTATAAATCCTTTTATGAGAGGTTCTAAGTAGTGAAACCTAGAGGAATTGCATATATGACATTGAAGAACATTGTGTACTATTTTCATATCTCTATTCATTATAGGTACACAGTTATGATTATTTAAAGTTAGGGTTGTTGACTAATCCAAAATTAGTCACGTGAGACTAAAGTAAAGTTTGATGGAAATGCTAATCTCTTGTTGTTAAAGTTAACGAAGGTTTGCAGGTAAGTGATCATATACACCAGGTCTATTACAGAGTTACAAATAAGATTTGGATGATGAAATTGATGAGGGATTTTGGTTGAGGTACATGTTGGGTACATGGTTAAGACAAGTAGTTGATGTTGATACTGAGAGGGGGGTGAATCAGTATCAAGTACAATTTAAAAACCTTTTCCAACTTATACTTAAACCATTCAATTATATCCAATGAGAAATGAACAATAGTATAAGA
>JZKD02S0185599.1:158342-178714 GCA_000966675.3 Picea glauca
ATTTCAGAGGGAAGTTGAAGTAAAGAAGGCCGAAATTCAAGGGAGGATAAATTCTTTTGATGATGCTTTCTAAGGTATGTTATTTACAGGTCATCTCACCATTTTCGCAATAATTCTTTTTCTAGAATGATTCAGACCACGAAATCTAGAGGTCGTTGATTAAACATATCCAAGTAGTTGTGATAAACATTTCATCTTGTGGGTCGTTGTAGTTTTGGAGTTACACTTCGTGGAAAATAGGGTTTGTGGCTAGCCTTGAAACTAGTCTAAACCATATGTTTCAGGTAAAAATGTCATAAATTCTTCATAACAGATCCAAATTCAGTAATACCAAATGTATTGGCTAGAGTACAATCTGTAGTATTATGTGTACCATTTTTAGATCCATACAACAAATATTTCGTGGGGGGCACGCTATATAAGTTCTCTCTCTAGAATAAAATATGAGAGGTTAAAAGTAGTGAAACCTAGAGGAATTACATAAAATACACTGAATAAAATTGTATACTATTTTCAGATCTTTATTCATTACAGGTACAAAATTATGATTATTTCAAGTTAGGGTTGTTGACTAATCCAAAATTAGTCATGTGAGACTAAAATAAAGTTTGATGAAAATGATAATATCTTGTTGTTAAAGTTAAGGGAGGTTTGTAGGTATGTGATCATATAAACTAGGTCTATTACAGAGTTACACATTATATTTGGATGATGAAATTTATGAGGAATTTTGGTTGAGGTACATGTTGGGTACATGGTTGAGACAAGTAGTTGATGAGTTGGAAAATACATGATGTGTAGAGTTGATGATGTTAGTACATATTGATGAGTCATGGTTTATTTGTATTTGATGCATGGTTGATGCACTCATTGATGGTACAGGTTGAGGAACAAGTTGGTGCATGGTTGATGCACTTGTTTATGGTACAGGTTGATTACAGGTTGTTTGGTACATGTTGTTACAGGTTGTTTGGTGCAGGTTGATTGGTACAAGTTGTTATAGGTTGTTTGGTGCAGGTTGATTGGTACAGGTTTACAATAGTATATCTCACAGTGATAGTGTGACAATAGTTCCATCATTCTACTTCTATGACAGGGCGGTTGGATGGGGCAATAATAGGTGGTTGTAGCCACATTTTGTTTGTAGCCAGAGAACATAGGGGGTTTTAGTCTCCTTCTAGTTGTATCCAAAGAATTGGGGAGTTGGAGCTTCCCTCAGGTTGTAGTCTGAGAAACTAGGGGGTTTGAGCTTCCTTCCAGTTGTAGCTGGAAAACAAAGGAAGTTGGTGCTTCCAATGAATGTAATTATTAAAGACATATAAGAAAAAATATTCCGTGGTTTTCTCCCACTTTGGGTTTCCATGTAAAAACACTGGTGTACTGTGTATGTGTATGATTGCTCATTTGTTAATTGTTTATTTACTTTGCAACTATTGGATGATAATGCTACATTGATATAACACTTGCATTTTATGGTTAAAAAGGATTAAATTTCTCTATTACTAATTCACCCCCCTCTTAGTAATCCAACATGGTTGGTTTGGTATTTGGATATGGTATATTTTGGTTTCTTGGCTAAGTGACGAACACTTTTGTATCTAGTTCAACATATGACATGGTTCTTATAGTTCATATCTTTGAGTTGATTGTACATGGTTGAGGTATATCAATGTTGTATAGTGGCATATGAATGAGGGACATGCATTGATTATTTTATACACTTCATTGATGATATGATTCATATCTGCATATGGTTGATGGTATGGAATTTGGTACATGTTACACATGGTTGATGCTCTAGTTCATGGTTCACTCTTATTATTAATGTATCTTTGGTTTATGAGTCATGCATGAGATAATATGTATATTGGTATACACTTGATGCATGGTATGGTATAGGTTTAGTTGTTTGATGAGCAACTGTAGGTTGATGATATAGTGATAGAGTTGTGATAGTGACAATGACAGAGTTGTGACAATGACAGAGACATAGTGACAATGACAATGGCAATGACAGTGGCATAGTTTTGTAGCGACAATTGGTATATATTTATATTACAGGGTGGTTGGACAGGGCAAGGATAGGTGGTTGTATCCACCTTCCAGTTGGGGCCGAAGAACTCAGGGGGTTGTAGCCCCTTCTGGTTGAATCTAGAGAATTTAGGGAGTTGTAGCTTCTTTCTGGTTGGAGCTAGAGAATTCAGGGAGTTGTAGATTCCTTTAGGTTAGAGCCTAAGAAAAGGGGATTGGAGTTTCCTTCTAATTGTAGCTGGAGAATTAGAAGTTGGTGCTCCCAATGAATGTATTATTTTGATATATAAGAAAAACATTCCGTGGTTTTCTCCCGTTTGGGTTTCCTTGTAAATTCTGGTGTACTGTGTATCTATTGTGATGTGATGCTGTTTATGATTATAATATTGATGATATATTGAATGATAATGATAAACTGTTGAATATCGTTGAAGAATAAACTGTGGTTAAAATTACTATAATTGCTCATTTCTGATTCACCCCCCTCTCAATAATCCAACATTTGTCGATGTGCTCTTACTTGATCTCTATTTTTACTTCTATGTTCTTTCCTACCATCCTTATTCATTCTTTGAAATTCCATTCTTTTTATTTCATAATATTTTTTTTGTTGTGCTTCCCTTTGATCCTCATTCATTCTTTTCATTTGTAGTATTTTCATTTCACGATCCTTTCTTCATTTTTCTTCCCTTTGATCCTCACTTATTAACTATGTTAATTGTTCCATGTTCCATTAATTTACTTATATGTTGGTAAGCTTGACTCGATTAAGTATGCTAAACTATGTTGCTCACATTAAATACCTTGCTCAAGTTCATTTCTTTACCTAAATTCTATGGTTATAGTTATGACTTGTAGATAATTATCAATTATATATATTATATATCGAGAGAGTGAAAAAATAATTATCAATACAAAACAAAATTTTCCATCATTACCGATTTTATATAAAAAAACTTAAATTGAAAATTAGAATTGCAGAATGCTTGATGCAATCATTACACACTATGACAAAGGGAAACTATCTTACTTCCTAGCCGATGGAGACACTATGCTTGATATAGTTAATTAGTGATGTTAAAAACTAAAAAATCATTTCATAATTTATAATGATCGACATTTTTCTTAAATACGCTATTGTTTTAATTAAAATTACATTTACTGATATATATGGTTGCAAATGAAACTTTGGAATCCATGTTAAATCATGTTGAAAATCCTGGCATAAATGTGTATCACATTGCTTCATATTCATATAAAATCACTGGTACATTGGATTTTGTTCAAAGTTCATAATTGCCTAGCACTATTGATTGATGATTTTTGTGACTAGTTCCTGTTAGAGAAATAGGTTCAAAGTGGTGGAAAGAGGAGAAAAATACACTCATCTACAACTAAACAAATCCATAAGAAAAAAAACACAAGTTACACAATGATTTACAACTCTCAAACTTTGATTCATCTCATTGCTTTCATGAATTCATCTCATTTCTTGCACGAAGAACATATAAATAAAAATAAATTCTTCTAGAGAATTCTTTAGGAAAGACCTAGAGAAGATCCATATAGAACCAATTCAAATAATCTCTTCTAGAGATTTGTAAAAGAGAAGGATCCATAAATCTCTATGACAAGCAAGAGTAATTAACATATTCTAAGACTCCCCCTTAATTACAACTGCTAACAATTATAACACTGACCATTATAGATTCAATGCCTCGACGGGCTTAGAATAACATGATGGTATATTTGTCTAAGTCTCATCTAGGCCAAACTTGAGATCGAATTCAATTTCATCATCCACATGTATTTCTACATAGTGGGATTCACTTTCTCATGTTCTACAAACTCTCATAGAGTCATTTTCTTCAACAATATTCTTTTTCCTTCTCTGCAAGCATGTTAAAAATATTGACTTTGTGGACTTTTCTACTGCATGCACATAGTATTTGATCCTTGAATCTTCTCCAAAAACATAATCAATAATTGAATTACGTTTTGCGGAGTTCACAATGATTCCGACACAAAATTATTGCAGGAGGTTGCACTTTACCTTTCCATCACTTACGTTTTCCACTTTAGGAAACAATTCCTCACGACACTTGAATTCCGTTTTCAATCACTTGATCCACCTTTTCTTCGAACAGATACTTTCTCCTGTAATATACTTCATCCATCAAGCACATAACATGCTTTGGACCTCTAGATTACGTGTTCTATAGGTCTGCATGTCCTGCTCATCTCTTGGCCTCATTTGCATTAATCTCATCCACGCGTAGTATATCTACACTTTGTGTCTTGTCTCACTGCATTAGAGAGATTTTGAATTCTGGGTCTCCATAGAAAATCATTCATAAATGAATGTGAAGGACTCTAACACTCTAAACTGACTCGAAAATCCACCCCCTTACAATGAACTCTTCATCTCCTTATATACAAATTTTTCGGAGATGAGAATTATTACAAAGATAGGACTTGACCCAATGTGTCGGGTATCAAATCTACTTTAAGGATTTGGTGGTAGAGATCATGCAAGATGCTTCTGACCAAATCAATCCTTTTATTCCCACTAAGAAAAGAAAATCTAACCTTTGAGATTTGGCAGGACAATCATGCAAAATTTCCTGACCAAAGCATACACCTATTTATACATATTGAGGAATCTTAGAAATGCGGGTCAAACCACACCAGAAGTTGGAGAAGTGCTCCAAGTTTCTAAGATGCCTTTATTACAGAGTGGATTTTATGTTGTAAACCCACAAAAATAGATTGACACCATTGTCGTCCAATAAGACATAATAGTACTTTTAATCATGAGATTCTTCATTCCACTGGCTGATCGTGGAAATGATTGAATCAGTATGGGTCCCAATGTTGAGTATAGATTTCTCGGTACATCTTTGGATCCTCATCTCGATCTTCATCCTGTTGTAACACATGCTTTGCCCAGATTACCCATGGATGTTTTTCTCTTGTAAAAAGCATCCGGTATTCTGCATCTGTGATTTGGTTTAATTTATGCACAGTATCTGGAAAATTTCTTTGATGGAACAAAAAAATATTTGCAGTGTCTATTACATATGGATGTATGGCGCTCGGATTTAGGCCAAACCTTTTCCACCATGTATCAAACCAGTTTGGTTCTGGTGTCGCATTTTTCCTGAACTGCTCGGAGAATTTAACCATGCAATAGTAGTATTTGTACCTATCAGTCCATAAGAAAACATGATCCCACATTGCTTTATATTGAAAATAATTTATCTGAAACAATTTTTCATGAGAATCTGATTGAGGCCATGATTGCAAGGTTCTCATCCTATGGATCTCAAAATAAGAATAAGCACGAGTCTGGCTCCATTGCTGTGAATGCTAACATAACCAATTTTTGTTGGTGGATCTTATTCTGCTAATATCACCCATTTCAACCAATTTTTGTCGAGATGCAATTGTAGGGGCTTGATGTATTTTCCCTATCAGGTGTTGAGGAGGATTAACATGGATACTTGTATTTGCCGAAAATCCTGGCAGTCCAAACTCAATACCTTCAGAACCTCTGAGTTCCCAATGTGGAGCCTAGTTCTCAGTATAAGTTTCCCAATCTAGACTGTCATCAATTTCTTCGGTAACTGGGACATTGTTAAGATCATCCCATGTATTAATGACAACATGGTCTTAGGATTCTTTGAACAATAAGCAATATGAGAATGAGATTCAGAAATAAAATCCAAAATCTTTTTGACTGGTGGATGATTTTTGATCTTTGGCATCGTGATAAAATACCCTGGGTTTCCTTCTGGTGTTTGGGCAGAACCATGGGGCTCAACTGCAAATAAGAATGGAGTTCCCATGATGCAATCTACTGGAAGATAATATAATAAAAATCTCATTCCTAGAGCATAATCTTCAAATAGTAGAATACCTTTAGGGATCTCATAATCCATATTGGTGGAGATATTTCCAAGCCCAACAACTGAGAAGTTACTACGGAACCGGTATTTGCTAGGGATCAAATCTTTGTGTATGAGATTCATGTTTGATCCCATATCAAGGAGAGCATTCAAACAAAATATTTCAGAATTTATCTCAAGATTTATCTGCACATGATATTTTTGGAATTTTACTGGTAATATTCTCATGGCATCCAATCCTTGTAATTGGGCTACACTATGAGTTTTTATTTCAGTCGATGCATCTTCAAGTGGAGGTGGTAGAGATCCTATTAATTCTTTTATCATTTTGATTTATTGCGTCACCCAAGAATCCACTTTATAAGAATATGTAGATTCTTCTCCAAACTCTTTTAGTCTAGATTTTAGTTCAACAACTTCTCTCTTTAAAAATATTATTTCTTTTTCCATCTCAGGAATAGAAGTTTATTGGAACTTTGCCTCTTTATTGTATTTGGTAAAAGACTTTGTATTTCTTTCAAAAGAGGCTTATAAAAACAATGGCTTCATACCTTCCCAGTTAGAAGTTCCAGGACCTTTCTGTCTTTGTCTTGTATTCATTGTTTTCAGGAAGGTTTCAAGAAGGGAGCTCTTCATGTCTCCTTCTGGTAGAGCCTTAATCTGGGCAAGCATTTGGGCATATTGGTCATTAGTACTATTGTACATACAAACTTTTATTTTTTCTCTGATTTGTGCATAATTTTCTGATTCAGATTCAAACTCAATTTCTGATGAGCTTTCACAAGAACAAAAGTTTGTGTTATTGCATTTGCAGTTTTGATGCAATAAAATTTCCTTTTCTGATTCATATTCAAAATCAGAAGAACTAGTAGAATCAGAACAACATCCTTGTTGCATTAGGTGGACTTCTTCCCTTTTGAAAAAAGGGTGATGTGGACATTGGTTTGTTTGATGGTCATTTGCTCCACACCGATTACAATGGGTTCTAAGGGATAATTGTTTTTTCTGAGCTTCTTTTTCCTTTTGCTTAGAATATTTCCCTTTTTTCATTCTTGAGGTTTTATTTTTTGGACAAGAGCTTGCAATGTGTCCAGACTTTCCACAAAGCCAGCATTGAATTTGCTGCCTGGCTTGACTAGAATGAGTTTTGAGTTTGATATCCTCAAGCTCATAATAATGTGTCTTTGACTTGTATTTAGTCCTTTTTCTTTCTTTTGATTCTTTCCATTTCCTTCTTTTTCTTCTGACTGGATCAGAAATGTAAAGGCTATTTTTCACAAATGGATTTTTTGTCTGGTAGGTGGGATAGTTTACTCACATAATTGTGGACTTTCATGTTTATACAAAGTCCTACTAATGATTTAGTAACTAGGGAACATATTTCTCCCCAAGTATACATTTCATATGACATTTTGAACACTTCTTGCATTTTCAAATATTCAACAAATTTGCTAGGAATGGTTGCGAGATAAACTTGTTTCCATAGCAGGTTTTGGCTATCTTTCACCTCAAAGATTATTTGAGTCCAATCTTTATGGAACTCTTCATATTCAAACATTTTCCTGCATTTCATGTTCATGAGGATTAATTCATGTTTGTCTGCTAATTCTTCTTCTGTGCCACACCAATGTTCTAAGATTAAAGTAGTGAGGGCTCCTATCATATTATTCTGGGGAGTCCCATCCAAATGATATATAATATCTCTTAGAAATTCTTCTTCCATTTTATAAATCATGAGAGGGGATGCAAATACTTCCCACCATTTACTCAAAGTTCCAATGAAACATTGTATAATAGATTTGCATGCCTCAATTTCACTTTTCCCTTTCATACACATTACTTGGTATGAGACATACATCCTATCGAGCATTTGTCTAATCTGTCTCACAGATAAATTATCAATATTAAATGGATTGAAATGACATGTGCGATCCAATCCCAAGTGCGTCGTGTGGTGGCTCTCCGTGGTCACATCGATGATCACAATATCGAGTAGCTGGGCCTCTATTGCATCCAATTATTTGCTTGACTAATGCACCATGTTAATCTTAATCAATTCATGAGCGGTCAACATGTATAATTTAAATATGATTTGGAAAATCAACATTCGAAAAAATTATTCATACATAGCCAAAACTCAAAGAGTGGAATCGCTCTGATACCGAATGATGGCAAAGCTGTAGCGACAAACATAAACTCATGAAACTATACTAAAAGAAAAGTAAGGGACATAAAAAATATATGCTTCAATCTCATGAAGGGGAAATTTTATTATAAAACCATTTCCGTATGTTTAATTTTTGTACAAATGGTATTTTATATAACTATAGGTGACCATAACAATTATTTCATAATTAGTTAATTAGTTCAAACGAATACACAACTATATCTATAATTAACTCCTATGACCTCTCCACAATATCTCCATGATTCTGTCAACAATCTTCATCCCTCCATCTAATTATTTCTCTCCATCTTCCATTCCTACATAGATTTCTACAATTAGTCTACATTATTACATTTTTCTTCATATTTTCATTAAATATTACAAATAAGAATATCCCCTTCTTCATGAGAAATGTTCATTAAATTGTCCCTAGGCCCTTTGTCTTCTTTTTCAGTTTTCCACGATCCTTAGTCTTCTTCATTCTCAATCTTCTCTAATTTCCATCTTGTACCTACAACCATACATATAATTTGAATTCCACATAAAAGAGTATCCATCCACCGAAATACATGGGTCACCAGCCGCTATATTCGTCGGTTCTCTAGGAAACTCTCTCTCATACATGGTTCATCAACCAATTTTCCATTATGAGTTTGCATACCTGTACCTTGATTCCCCCTGCATTACCACCTCATATTAGGTATTTGACATACCCATAGACATGCCCTTGATTCTCCTGCATCACAGATCATGAGCCATTCCTCTTCCTCGATGGATCTTCTACTCCTTTGGCGGCATGGTAGCTCAACTTGTCTCTATAAATTATGATCTAAACCTATCTCAATTTTCTACAACAGATATATAAACCCTTGATCGATTCAAATCCTCAAGAACTCTCTCTCTTTCCCTAAACCTCAACTTTGATACCATTTTGATGGAAAGAGGATACAAATACACTCAACTACAACTGAACAAATCCATAAGTAAACACACAAAAATTACACAATGAACTACAACTTTCAAACTTTGATTCATCTCATTACTTCCATGAAGGGTGTATAAATACAAATAAAATTCTTCTATATATTTATTAGCAGATCTATCTAGAATTAAGTCAACTTAGCTCTTCTAGATCTTTCTACAAGAGGAGGATCTAGAACTCTCTATGACTAGTTGGAGTAATTATCATATTCCAACATAGTTTCTATCATCACCTTGTTGACACCTCTCCATTGTATTTGTCGATGTTCTCTTACTTGATCTCTATTTTTACTTCTATATTCTTCCCCACCATCCTTATTCATTCTTTTCAATTGCATTTTTTTTTTCTTTCAGAATCCTTTTTTCATTGTCCTTCCCTTTGATCCTCATTCATTCTTTTCAGTTGCAGTCTTTTTTTTTTCACAATCCTTTCTTCGTTGTTCTTCCCTTTGATCCTCACTTATTAACTATGTTAATTGTGAACTATGTTCCATTAAGTTAGTACTAATATGTTGGTAAGGTTGACTAGATTGAGTATGCTAAACTATGCTACTTACGTTAACTACCTTAATTGAAAATTGGAATTGGAAGATGCTTGATCCAATCATTACACACTATGGAAAGGGGAAACTATATTACTTCCTTGTTGATGGAGACAATCATTTCATACTTTATAATGATTGGCATTTTTCTTTTCATAATTTATATTGATTGACATTTTTCTTAAATATGTTATTTTTTAAATTAAAATTAGAGATACATTATGCTCCATATGGTTATGGTTAATTAGTGATGTTAAAGACTAAACAATAGTTTTATAATTTTCCATCATTACCAATTTTACATAACAAAACTTAAATTGAAAATTGGAATCAGAAGATGCTTGATCCAATCATTACACACTATGGAAAAGGGAAACTATCTTACTTCCTCGTTGATGGAGACAATCATTTCATAATTTATAGTGATTGACATGTTTCTTTTCATAATTTATAATGATTGACATTTTTCTTAAATATATTATTTTTTAATTAAAATTAGAGATAGATTATGCTTCATATGGTTATGGTTAATTAGTGATGTTAAAGACTAAACAATAATTTTATAATTTATAGTGATTGACATTTTTCTTAAATATGTTAATGATTGAAACGACACTTGCGATCCAATCCCAAGAACGTCATGTGGTGGTTCTCCGTTGTCACATCATTGATCAAAAAATCGAGCAACTGGGCATCTATTGCATACAATCCTTCGCATGACTAATGTGCCATATTAATCTTAATCGAATCATGAGCAGTTAATGTGTATATTTTAAAACTGATTGAGAAAATCAACATGCGAAACACTTCTTCATTCAGAGCCAAAAATCAAAGAGCAGACTCACTCTAATACCAAATGATGGTAGAGCCACAATGAAAAACATAAACTCATGACACTATACTAAAAGTAAAGCAAGGGATATCAGAAAAATATGCTTCAATCCCCTGAAGGGGAAATTTTATTATAAAACCATTCCCGTATGTTTAATTTGTGTACAAATGGTCCTTTATATAACTATATGTGACCATAACAATTATTTCATAATTATCTAATTAGTTCATGAATACACAACCATCTCTATAATTAACTGCTATGATCTCTCCATAATATCTCCATGTTTATCTCAACAATATTCATCCCTAGATATAATCATTTCTCTCCATCTCTCTTTCCTACGTAGATTCCTAGAATTAGTTTACATTATTACATTTTTCTTCATATTTTCATTAAACATTACAAATAGGAATGCCCCCTTCTTCATGAGAAATTTTTATTAAATTGTCCCTAGGCCCTTTGTCTTCTTTTTCGGTTTTCCACGATCCTTGGTATTCTTCATTCTTAGTATTCTCTAATTTCCATATTGTACCTACAACCATAAATATGAGTTGAAGTCCACATAAAAGAGCATCCATCCACCAGAATACACGGGTCACCAACTGCTATATCTTCCGGTTCTCTAGGAAATTATTTCTCGTACATGGTTCATCAACCAATTTTCCATTATGAGTCTACATACCTATACCTTTATTCCCCCTGCATCACCACCTCATATTGGGTATTTGACTTACATGTATCCATGCTCTTGATGCTATTTCATCATAGATCATAAGCCATTCTTCTTCCTTGACAGATCTTCTACTCCTTTGGTGGCACGATAGCTCATCTTGGCTCTAGAACTTCTGATCTAAACCTCTCTCAATATGATATGACATATCTATAAAACCTTGATCAACTCGAATCCTCAAGAAATCTTGCTCTCTTTCCTTAAAAATCAACTTTGATACAATTTTTATGGAAAGAGGAGACAAATACACTCAGCTACAACTAAACAAATCCATAAGCAAACAAACGAAAATTATACAATGAGCTACAACTCTCAAACTTTGATTCATCTCATTACTTCCATGAAGGATGTACAAATACAAACAAAATTATTTGAGATATTTTGATGCAGGAGCATCACCATCAATATTCAATGAGGCCAAGTGGAAGATGACTCAACATCCAACGTGCACATTCATACTAATTTGAATTACAAGGGGAGCGCATCATCTTAATATTTTGAAAGTATTGTAATTAAGGGCCTTTAATATTTTGAGGAAAGAGCCATTGTATGAGCTCAAGGAGAATGCATTTACTTTAATTACCTATAGGATTGTACAGATTTTGAGAATCAACTCATATATGGGTTGTAATTATTCATTAATTATAATAAACTTAGTGGTAGGTTGATTTAATTGTGATAGGATAACTCTAAATAGTCTGGAGGGAAGGCTCAAGAAGCCCCTTCATGTATACATACATGTAATCTATGCCCAAAAGAGGCTGTTAAGAATTGTTGTTATAGCTGTTGGAATTCATTTGTTAGCTTGCTGAATAAGAGAAGTTGAGAGCTGTAAGAACCTGTGTAAATATTTTATGAATGAATATAATAGAGGAGGATTTATTTCAGATATCTACACATGCTTGACTTTGAGTAACTGGGTAATGTTGTGTTATTTTCTTTCTGTGTTTTATATGCTTGTATATGCATTTTATGGTTGAGTGGATGAACTTGTGACATTATGTAAGTTTCAATTAGTTCTCTTCTGAAATCCTGGTGCAAGGAGTGCGCAGTGCCCATGCAATGAGTGGGAAAGGAGAGTCACATTTAGACTCGATAGCTCATGAGAGATAGTGTTAATTGTGCAGAGTGAGTGAAAGGAGTGCACATATACTCCTCTGAATATAAAATATCAAAGAAGACCCGTGCAGGGTGTGCACTGAGAAATGTTGAAAGAATCTCAAGGTGAGAAAGCGCAAGGAGTGCACGACAGATTTTCTAAGTCTCAAGCTCAGGAGGATGAGCACAAGGAGTGCACATAAGGATTTTTCACAAAGCTTCAAGTATTAAGTTTTTCAAGGAGAGAAGCACAAGGCATGCACCGAAGGTTTGAATCACTTAGAGTGATTGAGCGCAAGAGAAATCACGAGAAGAATTCCTTGGAGGAAGGATATATCTTGTTTGGAGGACGAGCCAATGAGATTCATTTAGAGGGATTAAGGTCTTTCGTGACTGTCAGATCTGGAAATGGTGCGCAGTTGTTAACCCTCAAAATCCTTCGAACTTCACACATTCGACGATTTTCATGTGTTGGATGTAAAGGAGACAAAAATCCCGAAGTCCTAGGATCCATAATAAATCTGGACCATCCATTATAAAGGACATGTGTCAGCAAATCGCTGGTAGTTCGATAGTTCGACAGTTCAGGGAAACATAGGTGATTGGTGCTTTGCGTTGAAAATTCCCGAAGGCCAAAGAAGATCTAGGCTGTCCATTTCATAGGATGCATGGACCATGGATTGACCCCTTCATGAGTTTTCCAGTTCTAAATTCCATAGGATTTGAGGGGTTCATTTGTGGAAAGCTCCGAAGCCCAGAGCATGGAATAAATAAAGATCGTTCATCAAAAGTGGATGACAACAATCCAATTTGATAGTTCAGAGTTCAACACTCCAAAAGTATTTTGTGTTGGAATAGGGAAGACTCCCAAATCCTGGAGTCTCCAAATCCCTGTGTACCATAGATCCATGGCACAGATTGTAGATCGTTGATCTCTTCCTTCATTCGACTATTCAGTAGTTCGCGAGTTCGGGAGGATTGTTGTGTGTTGTAGCTGGAACTCCCAAATCTTGGAGCTCTGAAGTCACAAATTATTTTCTAAGTTGGGAGTTAGTCCACGGTTTTGGCCTGAAGTCACGTAGAAGACTCCACTAGAGTATTAAGACTCTCACGAGCTTAATTTTTCTTGTAGGGAAAAAAGAAAAGGCCTGTGGTAAATCATTTGAGGGCTGAACAAGAGGCCGAGAGATAATTCATCTCCTTAGTGTGAATGATCCTTAGAATGGGATGTCTTGTGATCCCTAGGAGGTAGTGGGGGTTTGCATCAAGTGGTATTAGAGAGGGAAATAAGATTTGTGTGAAAGAAAACTTGGAATCATGCCGCCGAGAATACACAGAGAGATATCTATAGTCAATGCAACCATGGAAGAGGAAATGAGACAACTTTGTGTGAGGTTGGACGCCATGGAGACATCCCAGAGAATAGAACCCGAAGCTGGTGAAGTCAACAAGTCTGAAAGTGAAGAGATTGAAGTAGAAGAAGTTTCAAGAGAACAAACAATAAAGGAGTGACTGCTGAGAGCTGTTGTCAATTTCGGAACTAGAGCGAAAATACAAGTCCCAATGTATGAAGGCAATCTAAATGTGGAAGAAATGATTGACTCGATAAGTGCTTTAGACAAGTACTTTGAATATGAGGAGATTGACGATGATAAGAAGGTGAAGCATGATGTGACCAGGTTGAAGGGACATGCAACCTTATGGTGGGATGAATTGCAAGTTGAAAGAAGATGCAAAGATAAGTCTAAAATTAAGAATTGGGATATGATGGTAGCTAATATAAAGGATAAGTTCATACCCAAGGATTATCATATAAATTTTTTCAGGAAGTTATAGAATTTGAGAGAGAAAGGTTTGTCAGTAAAGGAGTACACTGAAAAATTTTGCTAGCTAAATATTAGAGCAGGACATAGACAGAATGGTGAAGAAAAATTTTCCAGGTACATTAATGGGTCAAGATATGAAATCCAGGATGAAATTAGCATGATGTAAATGAGAACTGTGGAAGATTCTTATCAGGTAGCCCTGAAAGAAGAAGAAAAGTTGGCTAGAAAATAGAGTCAACAAAACATAGGAAAGAGTCCTAACTGAGGTAGAGGAATTGTTAGAGAAAAAATTTAGAAGCCCAAAGCAGAAGCTGGAAAGTATCACATACAGACATAAAGAGGAGGAAGTTCTAGAGGAGGACACTATGGTGGAATAACTTCTTTTCCCATAGGAAGAGGAAGAGACAAAGGAGGAGAAGTAAAGTGCTATGCCCATGGAAAGACAAGGAACATGTATTGGGGATGTCCTAAGAAGAATAATGTAGGAAGTGGAGAATCTCACATTTTTGAAGAATAAAAAAGGAATGTAGAGACAGACATGAAGGCATAAGCAACATAAGAAGGAATATCACTCATGATGAGGAAAATTATCGTGAAGCCATAGAAGGAGGTAAGAGAACCAGTATAGAGGAACAGTTTGTTCAGAATTGCTTGCAAGACTAGAGATAGGGTATGCAAGGTGATCATAGATAGTGGGAGAACTGTTAACTTGGTATCCATAGAGATGGTGGAAAAGCTAAAGCTGGAGATGACTGCACATCCGAATCCATATAGGGTGTCGTGGTTGTAGAAAGGACATCAAGTCATGGCAAGTTGACAATGTAAAGCTGAATTCAAAATAGGTATCTATAGAGATGAAGTTTTATGTGATGTCATACCCATGGATGTTTGTCATGTTTTGTTGGGAAGACCGTGGAAATATGACAATAATTTCATACATGATAGGAGAAATAACACTTATACCCTTGAGAATAATGTGTATAAGCATTTGTTGCCACCAATAGAAGATAAATGAGTAAAAGAGGAAGCTAGTCCTAGTATACTTCTCATGAGTGGGAAGGAATTCTTGAAAGAAGTCAAGAAAGAACAAGAAATGCATTTTTTTGTTGTAGGTAATCCGAGAGTCATCCTTACAAGCACTTATATGGATGATTTTCCTGTGAAAGTCCAAGAGTTTTTAGATGAGTTTGTTGATTTTGTGGTGGATGAGTTACCTCACTCTTTACCTCCCATCAAGAGTATCGATCATCATATTGACCTTATTCCAGGAGCAATTTTTCCAAACAAAGAAGCATACAGATTGACCCCTCAAGAGAATGAAGAGGTCAAGAATAAAATCCAAGAATTTTTGGATAATGGTTTGATCAAGCCCATGTCCCGTACCAGCTGCGTTGAGTCCAAAGAAAGATGGAGGTTGGAGAATGTGCACAGATTCAAGAGCCATCAACAAGATAACCATCAGGTATAGGTTTCCTTTACCCATAATGGATGATTTAATGAATTGCTTGAGTGGAGCTAGTTATTTTTCCAAGATAGACTTGAAAAGTGGCTATCATCAGATAAGGATGAGAGAGGGAGATGAATGGAAGACAACATTCAAAACAAATGAAGGATTGTATGAGTGGCTCGTTATGTCGTTTGTCTTAAAAAATGCCCCAACTACGTTTATGAGGTTGATGAGTGAAGTAATCAAGGATTTAATTGGTAAGTTTGTGATTGTTTATTTAGATGAAATTTTGATCTTCAGTAAAAATGAAGAGGAGCATTTGAGACATTTGAAGATCGTGTTGAGGAGATTGTAGTAGGAGAAGCTGTTGGTAAATTTGAAGAAGTGTTCTTTTATGAAAACAAAACTTGTATATTTGGGGTTCATAATCTCTTCAAATGAATTGAATATGGATCTAGAAAAGGCGAGGGAAATTAGAGAATGGACTTCTCTAAGAAGTGTGTTCGAGGTAAGAATTTTTCATGGATTGGTAAGTTTTTATAGGAAATTCATTCGAAATTTCTGCAGTATTTGTACACCCATACTGTGTTGGGTATGTGTTATATTATTTGAATGAGTAGTAGTGTCTACACTGTGCCAAGAATGCAGGGGGGTTTGAGGGGGGCCGCTAGGCCCCCCCTTGGGGGGTGTAGGGGGGCATGTGAAACATGTCACATTTTTGCCTCATTTTTCCTGTCCATTGTTGGGTGATTTTTTGGCACATTGTTTTTGCCGATGGTTTTCTATTTCCGGTTAATGAATTAGGGTTGTTGACTAATCCAGGTCATTGGGTTAGGGTTTTGGATGCCACTAGCTCCTATATGTATATTGTATTGTAAACAATGTATCACTATGAATGAATATAAAATATGTTGGTTTTCTCAGTTTGGGTTTCCAAGGGAAAAATATCCGTGTAATGTTTGTATTTTCCATTTTATCTTTTCTGTTCTTTTACTGAAAATATGATTGCAGTAAATATTGTAGAACGTTAAAATCTACATTTGGTATCAGAGCTTTGTTAGCTTCAGGGGGATGCCTTTGTGGTCAAGGGTTTGGCTCGGGACTGTGATAAGCCTTGTTACAGTGCGAGATCAATGGTATTGATTTTTCAGGTGAAAAGAAATGGTGAGAAATTCGAAAATGGAGATCGAGAAGTTTAATGGGAAAAGTTTTGAGCTGTGGAAGCTCAATATGAGATATATATTGGTGGACATAGATCAATGGATCACGGTAGATACATGTACTGCACCTACAAGAACTTCAAAAAATGATTGGAAAAAGTTTGATCAGAAGGAGAAGAGCACAATCCGACTGTGTCTCTCAGATTCAATATTACTGAATGTGTGACAGGAAGCTACAACCAAGGATTTATGGGATAAGTTTGGGAAGTTGTATTAGTCTAAGTCCATAGTAAATAAACTATTCCTAAGAAAGAAGCTGTATAACCCGAGGATGCGAGATGGAGACTCAGTGGTAGAGCATTTGAGATCCTTCAATACTATGATAAGTTAGTTAGTATTTGTTGAGATTAAATTTCAGATGAAGATAAGTGTATCAATTTACTGTTTTCTTTACCAGACTCGTGGGATAGTCTAGTTGTGGCCATATGTAGTAATACAACTACCTTTAAGTTTGATGAAGTGGTCTCATCCTTGTTGTCAGAGGAGATAAGACAGAAGAATATGGAAGAACAGAGCATAGACGCATTATTTGCAAGAGGATGCTCCCAGTAAAGAAATAGATCTAAGTTATCAAGTGGGAGATCTAAGTCTAAGGATATATATAAATCTCCTGGAAAGTTTGTAAAGGTATGTTGGAGATGTGGAAAAGAAGGGTGCTACTAGAAGCAGTGTAGATCCAAAGTTGAGAAAAAGAAGGGATCTGAAGAATCTCCTTCTATAGAAGAAAATACCTCGAAGGAAGAAGGAGGGGATGTGTACTTGGATTCTTCAAGAACAAATGCATATCATGAGGCATGGTTTGTTGAATCAGGTGCATCCTTTCATATGACTCCCCATAGGGAGTGGTTCTGTGAATATGAAAGGTATGATGGAGGTAATGTTTTCCTAGGTGATGAATCGACAACTAGAATCATAGGTCGAGGAAAAGTCAAGTTGAAGCTCATAGATGGAAGGATTAGAACACTACCTGGTGTTCTACACATCCCAGGATTGGATAGAAATTTGATTTCTGTAAGCAAAATGGACGATGCAGGGGTAAAAACAATATTTGAAAAGGAAACCTGCAGGATGGTTCAAGGAGAAATGGCGTTGTTGAAAGGAGTTCGGTTTGAAACTCTATATAAGCTTCAGGGAAGCAATATTAATGATGGGTGTAATAGTTCCATTGTTCCTGATATTGGAGTTGAAGAAGAAATAACTCCTATAGTCTTTGGAGAAAATGTTATGTTTTGGCATCAAATACTGGGGCATATCGGAGAGAAGGGTCTTCAACTACTACATGGTAAAGGTATGGTTGAAGGTATGTATAATTTCTCTCTAGATTTTGATTTCTGTAAACATTGTGTATATGGGAAGAAGAATCAGGTAAGATTCCCCTTTGGTGCAATGAGGGAAGAAGGAATTTTATAGCTACTTCACAGTGATGTTTTTGGACCTATGTCAGTCCCATCATTGGGAAAATCTGTGTACTATGTCTCATTTATAGATGAATTCTTGAGGAATACTTGGATATATTTCCTTAGGAAAAAATATGAAGTCTTTGAAAAGTTTAAAGAGTTTAAGGCTCTTGTTGAGAATCAAACAGAGAAAATAATTAAGGTGCTAAGGACATATAATGGCAGAGAGTTCAGCAGGAATGAATTTGAAGAATTCTATAAGAAGTGCAGTATAGCAAGGTAGAAGAATACTCCATATACACCTAAGTAGAATGGAGTTACAGAAAGGATGAACAATACGCTGATGGAAAAAACAAGGTGCATGCTTAGTGGTGCCGGGTTAGGGAAATAATTATGGGCAGAGGAATTGGGTACTGCATGTTACCTGGTCAACAGATCACCCTCATTAGCGATGGATGAAAAGAATCCACAAGAGGTATGGACTAGTAAGAAACCTTCTCTCACACATATTAAGGTATTTGGTTGTGATGCATATGTTCATGTTCCAAAGGAAAACATGAGTAAACTAGATAAGAAGGCTGAAAAGTGTATCTTTATTGGATATAAAGATGGCCTCAAAGGTTATAAGATTTGGAACCCATAAACTAAGAAGGTAGTGTATAACTGAGATGTGGTATTTAGAGAAATCAAGGATGTTGTTAAGCAAGAAGTCCTACCAAGTAAGGAAGAACCAGATAAAATAAAGTTTGATTTAAAGGATGATGAATCGGACTCTACAAAAGAAAATGAATCAAAAGAAGAAGATTCTCATACTCCAGTATTGAGGAGATCGGTTCGAGAAATAAGGCTACCGGAAAGGTATACTCCATCTGATTTCTGTTCAAATTTTTCTTTTTCTATTACTAATGATGATCCTAGAACTATCAGGGAGGTAGTGGATTCAGAGGATGAAAATCTCTGGAAAAAGGCCATGGACAAAGAAATGGAAACCTTGGATAAGAATGAGGCTTGGGATCTAGTAGAGTTTCTGACTGGAAGAAATCCCATTGGCAACAAATGGGTATTTAAAAAGAAGCCAAATGCTAAAGGAAACGTGGAGAAATACTAATCTCGGTTAGTAGCAAAGGGTTATTCCCAGGTTGAGGGAATTGATTTTGGTAAGATTTTTTCTCTTGTTTCCAAGTTGACCTCTATAAGATTTTTGTTATCTGTTGCTGCTGCATTTAATATTAAAGTAGAACAGATGGATGTGAAGACATCATTCCTACATGGGGATATGGAATAAGAAATATATATGAAGCAACCAGAAGGATTTGCTGTGAAGGGAAATAAGGAGTTGGTATGCAAGATGAAAAAGTCCCTATATGGTTTAAAACAATCACCAAGGATGTAGTATCCAAAAATTGATACGTATATGTTGGGACTTGGTTTCAAAAGAAGCAAAGAGGATCATTGTGTGTATTTTAAATTAATTTGTGATCGTTTCATTTATTTGGTCTTGTATGTGGATGACATGTTGTTGATAGGAAACAACAAGAAGATTATCCAAGATGTGAAAACTCAGTTGTCCTCTAAATTTGACATGAAGGATATCGTTGCTTCAAATTTCATTTTGGGCATTGAAGTTAAAAGAGATCGGAAAAAGAGAAAACTATGGTTAAATTAGAGAAAATATGTCGAGGCAATATTGTAGAGGTTTAATATGCAGAAATGTAAATCGATCAAGGTTCCTATTCTCTTTGGTGTAAATTTATTTCTAGATCAGTGTCCCAAGACACATGAAGAAGAGGAGGACATGTCTTGTGTTCCATATGCGAGTGCAATTGGCAGTTTGATGTATGTAATGGTCTGTACTAGACTGGACATTGCACATGCAGTGGGAGTTTTGAGCAGGTATATGTCATAACCATGGAAGGAGCATTGGACAACAGTAAAAAGGGTTTTTAGGTATTTGTGTGGCACTGCTAGATATGGATTGTGCTATCAAGGAAGACCGGTATTGGACAGAGTGTTGGATATACATGGATTTGTGGATGTAGACTGGGCTAGAGATCTGGATCATAGTGTTGGGGCTTAGAAATGTCATATTTTCATCCACCTTTCCCTTCACTATTCCTTACATTTCATCGCCCTATTAAACCTTCGTCATATCATTTTCATAAATACATTTGGGTTTCACATTATTATTTT
>JZKD02S0185599.1:183979-197879 GCA_000966675.3 Picea glauca
TGTTGTATTTCCCTTATGCAATTTCATGCTTTCCTAGTTAGTGTTTCAATGCTTTCTTAGATTAGTTTGATTTCAACAACATAGATTAGATTAGATTAGTTCTACTTCAGTCCTGAACAAACAGTGCACGTGCTTCGTCAGTTTAAGTACCCCGGGTTGACAATTAAATAGTTGGGAAGTACTACAACGTTATTATAACAACATATATTTCGCCTAACACATAGGAGATATACAAATGGGTTTGTATTTAACCTGTTTGGAGGAGAAATAAGTTGGATGAGAAAAAGATAGGTTGTAGTGGCACTTTCAACAATAGAAGATGAATACATGGAAACCACTCATGAAAATAAGGAATCAATATGGTTACAAACATTGTGTTAAGGTATTGGGTTGGTACAACAAGCTGTAAGGATAGATTGTGTCAATCAGAGTGCAATATTTATGGTGAAGAACTCAAATTATCATTCAAAGACAAAGCATATTGATATTCAATATCACTTTGTGAGAGACATGGTTGAAGAAAATAAAGTGTTGTTGTTTAAGGTGGACACTTTGAAGAATGTTGCAGATTCATTAACAAAATCTATGAGCATTGATAAGTTCTCTTGGGTTAGAGGATCCATTGACATTGCTTCCCTGGATTGTTGACTATGTAACCCTGTAACCCCCTTTATGAAAAGAAAAGAAGTGGGAGAATGTTGGGTATGTGTTATATTCTTTGTACAAATAGAATTGGTGTCTTCTACTTTGCACTGGGCATGTAGGGGATTCAGGGGCAACGCCCCCGATAATTTTTTTTTTCCTTCAGAAATGTGTTGCATTTTTGCCTTGTTTTTCATGTCACCTTGATTTTTGTGTCCATTGTTGGGAAAATTTTCGAAACATGGTTTTTGCTGATGGTTTTCTATTTTCAATTAAGGAATTAGGGTTTTTGACTAATACAACTCATTGGGTTAGGGTTTTGGATAACGATGGGTCCTATATGTATATTGTATTGTAAACAATGTACCACTATGAATGAATATATAATATGATGGTTTTCCCGGTTTGGGTTTCCATGGGAAAAATATCTGTGTAATGTGTTTATTTTCCGTTGTATATTTTCTATTCTTTTATTGAAAATATGTCTGCAGTAAATTATTGTACAAGGTTAAAATATACATGCAGTCACCAATATCCACCTAGATGTTGTGTAGGGCTTCAGGACAACCCCATAATTGTAGAATCCACAATTACAAAGAAATGCCCACATTATAGAGAAACATGCTGAACTGAAGACTGTCAAGGTGAGCCAGTTGGAATTTGGAATAGGTGGGTGGCCACCAATATCCACCTGGATAAATCTGCCCCCCTTAAAAAGCATTGGTCTCCATTGTGTTGAGTGCCCAGGGAAGAGGGGAAAACATTTTCTGAATCTGAATCTTGGTGAGTTGTGTGCCTTGTTGGAGAAGTTGCATTGCTTGGCCTGTGGAAGGTTGTCATGAACCTATTGTTGGCGGGGTTGAATTTGTTCCACCAACCTATTGTCTCTGGGCTTGATGGGGCATTGTGTAGGCACCATCATAGATGAAGAAACAATATATTATTTCTCTTCCTCAATCTGCTTCTGCTAGATAGAAGGTGTTGAGACTACAATGGTTGTAGTGGCCTTCTTTGCATCATTTGAACATGCTATGAAGAGGATGAATTTTGTAGTATAAGATATTACCTTGTGGCATTGTTTTGGTGGAAAAATAGTCAAAACTACCTTTGGTATCTTGTAGAGTTGACCCCCCATAGTAATGGTGACACTATTTAAAGAGAATGGAGGATCATATATGTTGGGTATGTGTTATATTCTTTGTAGTAGTAGTGTCACATTTTTTCCTTGGGAAACATGTCACATTTTTTACTTGTTTTTCGTGTTGCCTCAATTTTTGTCTCCATTGTTGGTTGTTTTTTCGGCACATGGTTTTTGCCGATGGTTTTCTATTTCCAGTTAAGGAATTAGGGTTGTTGACTAATCCAGGTCATTGGGTTAGGGTTTTGGATGCCGCTGGATCCTATATGTATATTGTATTGTAAATAATGTATCACTATGAATGAATATAGAATATGTTGGTTTTCCTAGTTTGGGTTTCCAGGGGAAAAATATCTATGTAATGTTTGTATTTTCTATTGTATATTTTTTGTTCTATTACTAAAAATTTGTTTGCAGTAAATATTGTACAAGGTTAAAATCTACATATTGGACACCTTAAATAAAGAGCATAAATATTTCAATTGGACAAAAGAGGCTGAGAATGGATTTAGAGTGTTAAAAGAAAAGATAACAAAAAAACCTATTTTAGCTTTGCCATATTTTAAGAAGATTTTTCAGGTTAAATGTGATGCAAGTGGAGTAGTTTTTCAGGTTAAATGTGATGCAAGTGGAGTAGCCATTGGCACAGTTTTAAGTCAAGACAATAATCTTGTTACTTATTTCAGTGAGAAACTGAACGATGTTAAGAGATAGTCTTCCACATATGACAAGGAATTTTATGCTGTGATTCAAGCTTTGAAAAAATGGATGCATTATCTTATCCCGAGGGAGTTTTTCTTGTATACTGACAATCAAGATTTGCAGTTTATAACCAAACAAGAGAAATTGAACCAGATACATGCCAAATGGGTATAATTCATGCAGAATTTTACTTTTGTTACTAAGCATATTAGTGGAAGCACTAACAAAGTTGCAGATGATTTGAGTAGGAGATGCTTGATCTTGCAGTAATTTCAAGTGGAGACCCTAGGATTTGAACACCTCAAGGAGATGTATCGAGAAGACCTAGATTTCGAAGAAGCTTATGAAGCATGTCAAAACCCTTTTCTAAGGGACATAAATCCGTGGATGGGATATCTGATCCAATATGGACTGTTGTTTAAGGGAAGCCGATTATGTATCCCATAATTCTCAATGAGGGATAACTTGTTGAAGGAGAAACATAGTGGAGGATTGGATGGATACTTTGGCCATGATAAAACATATGTGTAGTTGATTTATTCATACTATTGGCCAGGCATGAGGTATGATGTGAAGAAATTCGTGGACATATGCAAAATCTTTCAGTATGCTAAAGGAAAACAACAAAACACTGGATTGTATCAACCATTTCCTATTCCAGATAGGTCATGGGATGCTATAATTATGGATTTTGTTCTAGGATTACCAAGAACCCAGAGAGGGAGTGATTCAATATTTGTGGTGGTTGACACATTTTCAAAGATGGAACATTTCATACCATGTCAAAAAACCAGTGATGCTACCCACACATTTTTTTTTATTTTCAAGGATATAATGAGATTACATGGTTTTCCTAGAAGTATAGTCTCAGATAGAGATACTAAGTTTGTGGGACATTTCTGGAGGACTTTGTGGAAGAATCCGGGGACAAATTTGTCTTTCATTTCAAAATATCATCCTCAGACAGACGTACATAATGAGATAGTAAATTGAAGCCTAGGGAATCTGTTAATGAGTTTGGTCACTGAACATAATAGTTAGTGGGATCAAATTCTTCCCCAAGTAGAGTTTTCATATAATGACTCACCGAATAGGAGTACTGGTAAAATCCCATTACAAATAGTATATGGGATGCATCCAAGGGAATTTCAGAGTTGAGAGATTTGGGACAAGATGAGTTCTGAAGTGCAGGAGCAGAGGATTTTTCTGCATAAATGCAGAAGTTGCATGACCAGATCAATGGACAACTACATAATAACACCCAAAAATATAAAAGTAGAATATACCGGAGGAGAAGAGAGGTAAATTTTGAAATTGGAGATCAAGTTTTAGCACACCCGAGGAAGGAAAGATTTCCAAAGGGGAAATATAACAAATTGAAGATGAAAAAGATAGGACCATGTAAGATCCTTAGAAAATTTGCTGCAAATGCTTATGAGATTGAACTGCCAGAGGATATCAGAATATCACCAATATTCAATGTAGAAGACTTATACCCTTACAAGATGAATGATATAGAAGGGACAGATGGACATGAGGAGATTCAGTGGAAGAAACATATTCCCATAGAAGAGACGCCACACATAGAGAAGATTCCGAATCAACAGATTACTAAGAAGACTAGGAGGAAATTACTATGAATATCTGGTTAATTGGAAAGATCATCCAACAGAAGATGCTAGTTGGATAACTGAAGCTGATATCTAGAAGCATTGAAAAATAGTGCAAGATCTCATTGATACGAGTCCATGAATATTTTTTTCCATAGGAGTATGATGTAGGATCATCACCATTAGTATTCAATGAGGCCAAGTGGAATATGACTCATCATCCAATGCACACATCCATATTGATTTGAAATCCAAGGGGAGCGCATCATCTTAATATTTTGAAAGTATTGTAATTAAGGGAATTTAATATTTTGAGGCAAGAGCCATTGTATGAGCTCCAGGAGAATGTATTTTCTTTAATTACCTGTAGGATTGTACATATTTTGAGCATCAACTCATATCTGGGTTATAATTATTCATTAATTGTAATAAACGTAGTGGTAGGTTTCTTTAATTGGGATATAATATCTCTAAATAGTATGGAGGGAAGGATTGAGAAGCCCCTTCATGTATAAATACATGTAATATATACCCAAAAGAGGCTGCTGAGAATTGTTGTTATAGTTGTTGGAATTCATTTGTTAGCTTGCTGAAGAAGAGAAGCCGAGAGTTGTAAGAACCCCTGTAAATATTTTCTAAATGAATATAATTAAGAGAATTGCTTTCAAATATCTACACATGCTTTCCTTTGAGTAACTAGGTAATGTTGTGTTATTTTCTTTTTGTGTTTTATATGCCTTTGTATGCATTTTATGGTTGAGTGGATGAACTTGTGATGTCCTGTAAGTTTTAATTATTTCTCTTTTGAAATCTTGGTGCAAGGAGTGCACAATGCCCATGCAAGGAGTGCGAAGGAAGAGTCACGTTCATACTCGATAGCTCAGGAGAGATAGTGTTAATTGTGCAGAGTGAGTGCAAGGAGTGCACATATAATCATCTGAATATAAAAGCTCAAAGAAGACCCATGCAAGGTATGCACCGAGCCAACACTTATAGAAGTGTTGAAATAATATCAAGGTGAGCAAGAACAAGGAGTGCGCGGGATATTTTATTAGTATTAAGATTAGGAGGACGAGCGCAAGGAGTGCACATAAGGATTTTTCACAAAAAAATCAAGTATTAAGTTTTTCAAGGAGTGAAGCGCAAGGCATGCACCAAAGGTTTGAATCACTTAGAATGATTGAGCCTAAATGAAATCATGAGAAAAATTCCTTGGAGGAAGGATATATCTTGTTTGGAGGATGAGAAGATGAGATCTTTTCGGAGGGAGTCAGATCTTTTGTGACTGTAGGATCTGGAAAATGTGCGCGTGTTAACCCTCAAAGTCCTTCAGACTTCACGCATTTGGATATTTTCATGTGTTGGATGTAAAGAAGAAAAAACTCCCGAAGTGCCAAGATCCAGAGTAAATATGAACCATCCATTAGCAAGGACACATGTCAATGGATCGATGGTAGTTCGACAATTCGAGGAAACATAGGTGAAAGGTGCTTTGCGTCGAAAACTCTTGAAGGCTAGAGAATATCTAGGCCATCCATTTCAGAGGATGTGTGGACCATGGATTGACCCCTTTGCTAGTTCACCAGTTCAGAACTCTAAGTATTTGATGGGTTGTGTTGTGGAAATCTCCGAAGCTCAGAGCACAGAATAAATAAAGACCGTTCATCAAAAGTGGACGACAATCGTCCGATATGATAGTTTGGATTTCGACACTCTGGAAGTATTGTGTGTTGGAGTAGATAAGACTCCCTACGCCTGGAGACTTGAAATCCATGTGTACCATAGAGCCATGATGTGGATTGGAGGTCATTGATCTCTTCCTTCATTTGGCTATTCACTAGTTCACGAGTTCGGGAGGATTGTTGTGTGTTGTAGATGGAACTCCCGAATCCTGGAGCTCTGAAGTCCCGAATTCTTCGCTAAGTTGGGAGTTAGTCCATGGTTTTGGCCCGAAGTCACATGGAAGACTCTGCGGGAGTATTAAGACCCTTGCAAGCTTAATTTTATGTGTAGGGAAAAAATAAAAGGCCAATGGTAAAGCATTCAGGGGGTGCACTATATTGACGACTGCACGTTTGTAGAAGAATTTCTTCTTCATTAGTTAGGAGGATATTGCGATCCGTTGAATTTCCAGTGTTTTGATACTGTCCCATCTGTGGCGGGGTAGGATGTATCTCCTGTTGGGTATTCATCACACCTTGGTGTGGAAGAGGGTTTTGCAACACGAACGAGGGGGTTGTTGCAAATACTGTTGTTGGGCAGGCGATACTGGAGGATGTGGCGTGTTCATGGAGTCTTTGATCCATTTGAAGTCAGTGATTTGGGGGAAATGGTGAGTATAATGACCATCCTCACCGCAAAGAGCACAAGGAAAGTTTGTCTAGAGGTTTTTATTGTTGTTCCTACCTTGGTGTTTGTTATTGTCCCCTTTGGGGTTTAGGTTACCCTAATTCTGGTTTCCCCCAGCAGGTTGTTTTTGTTGGGGGTTATTTCCCCCTGGTCCTGGGTTATTATTGTTTCAATTTTTTCCTTTATTTTTGGCATTATTCAACTGATGGGATGGATTTTCCGTATTCAACTTTTCAAAAGTATGAAAATGTTGAATGGGGGAGGGATGAACAAATTTAACGCCGACGTGTGGTTGTCCTTGTGGAGGAGAAACTGGCTGTGGAGGACCAGGAAATGGGAAATACAGATTGTTTTGTGGAAATGATCCATAGGGTTTATAGGAAGGCATAGCACTTTCACTAGTGCCTAGGTTATAAGTTGAGGTAGAAGGGGCACTTGAACTTGGTTGAGAAGTCAAGCACATGATGGGTGCCAGAAAGGATCCACTCATGGGTGGGGAGAGAGAAACAAGATATGGCTATTGGTAAAGGGGAGGAGGGTAATAAGATGACCCTCCATATATCGATGAATATTGGGGTGTATCATACATAGGTGGTGGTTGGATGTACGAATTGTGGTGTGTTGTGGTACCAATCAATCCATCCACTGCGTGAGACATCCCAAGTTTGTCCCGACTAAATGGTACATGTATCTATGCATCAGGTATTACTGTGTATAAGTAACATGACTGAGAATAAATGAGGTCATATTGTTGAGCCTTGCTGATGGCTTCATCTTCGATTTGGGGGAAGGTGGATGCCACATGTTTGGCAAGGATAGAGACGAGTGATTTGAGAAACCAATCGAGACATTGTTTTTTGGTGGTTTCTTCTTTGCATAAACTACGTCGCTGACGCCATTCGTGAATGTGGTCGACAATATGTGTAGCTGAGGTTTGTTTGCACTCAGAGAGAAATTCTAGACCAGTGTCATGACGAACTGGTAGTTGAAAGAAGGCCAAGAATGCTTTTCACAAGGATTCAAAAGTCACATGGGACCCAGATTTGTTTTCCACATACCATTTGGCTGATGGAACAATGAGTGTGTACTAAAATAACCTTAAGTGGATGGAGTCATCCATGATGCTGTTTGAAGAGCACCATAAGTGGAAGGTCATGACATGGTTGGTGGGATATTCTCCCGATTTTCCTTCAAACTTGGGAATGTCTGAAGGTAGTTTGGTAGGCATATTGGGCCATGTGGGGTCATGCAAAATAGGGTCATTCGTGAGTTTACTCAAATCGAGAATGTTGAGGAACACCAAATATGGAATGGGAGGAGGCGGTGGAGGATTAGTTCCAGCCATGGTGTGAGTAGGTAGTGGACCTGAACCTTGAGGGGTATTTGGTGGGGTTGTACTTCTCCATTGAGAAGAAGTTTCCCCCCCACCTCCTTGTGAAGGAGAGCTAGTGGATGGATGACCTTGGGAATTGGACCCAAGTAAAGTGGAACCAAGAAAATATGATCCCAAAATAGTGACACTCACGGGGGTGTGAGATGGTTGAGCCGGTGAGTTGGAAATACTAGGAACTCCTCCTAGAATAGGAGGGAGATTTTGAAAGCGTCTGGAACAACGAGGATTCTGTGGGTCCCCTATGATGTCTGAATAACAAAGTGAATGTGTGAAAATGGTGATGAGAGAAATAAATGAACAAGAGACTTGTATAATTTGGACCTTCACAATATATCTCACAATCACATGTAATCAAATGAGCATCATACATAAACCAACTGTAAATAAGCATACATGTGGGTAGGTGGATTTTTTCTGCATGGGAGAACAAAGAAAACAAATTCTTGTGTCCTAAAAATACGTAACTTCCTTCCTCTCAAATAAAACTGGACCTTCCAAGAGCACTCAACAGTGGGGTCTGAAGCCACCAAAAGAGAAACTAGTGAAGGATGAAAAAATTAGTTATAATGAGGGGTGGAGGGTGCATTTCCCGAAAGAGCTGACGATATTTCCCAATAGCCACACAAAATTTGATTAAGGTGCAATTGCATCCCACAATTTCCACCTGGGTAGATGTCCTAAATTTGGCCACTAGGTACCTCGGTCAAAGTGCGACATTTATATTTTTGGCCTTAGAAATGGGTCACGGGCTAGATCCCTTCCAAGATTTGGGTGACTCAAGGGGGGACGCACAGAACAACCAGACCTAAACCTTCGACCCTTCCTGGGTATCTCCCTACCTTATGTTGTTAGGAACACTTGACTTGGAGGATTTTTAAGTTCCTTATTTGTCAACTTCTAATGTTTGAAGATGTGAGAACCAGATAATGGGGGATTATTTGGATGCCTACCCCTAAGATCCTACCTAGACTAAAAAAATTCTTTTGGCACCTCTTGTGGAGGAAAACTTAGTGAGTTTATAGAATTTTTTTAGATGTGGTGGGTTGAGAGATTGGGGGTGAGAATCAATCTCGTTTGAATTAAGTGGGTGTGGATAATTTCTTCAAGAAATAGTGGGACGTTTCAGAATTCCTTTGGAGAAAACCTACTTCAACCTCCACAATTCAAGAAGAAAATTTGTGAGTGTGGAGTGACTTTGTGTGTGAGTAGGTGATAAAATGTGCCAAATTTTAATAAGTTAGGTGTAAATTTTCAACATGTGGACTTCCTGTGGTCCTTACAAATCTTGATTACCTATCTTACTAGATGCCATTGGTACAACCTTGCAGAATTTTAAAATCCCTAAAGAACTAGCATGTGGACACATGGGTCCTTATCAACCTTTTAAACTCCCTAATGTGGTTTACTCTAAGAAATATTTGAAAAACTATCCTATATTGCAAGCATGTGGGCATGTATGGGCCCATTAGTTTGATCTTTAAACTCTCCTAGTGATGTAAAATAAGAAAGTAATTTCCAAAACTATCCTAATTTTGCAACATGTGGGCATGTATGAGCCCTTGCAAATTTAAGATGATTTAAAATAAACTAAGAGGAGCCCTAGGGGGGCTTTGTTCTCTCTTAAATATTTTGTTAAGGGAGATGAAATGTCCCCTTAATCACCTTTCTGATTCTCAATATCGCTCTATGGTGCGAGAGAAGAGCATACTCAATGATTAAAGTTTGATTTCTGGTCCCAATGCAAGTGTTTTTATATGTGATAGAAAAAAATCTCAACTTAACTTTTACAATCAAAACAAGCCATCCATGTGGAAACCAAAGAAAAAGAGGAGAAATGTGGTTCTTTTTACCCCCTAAGTGCCTGTGTTTTGACTAACCTTTCATGTGGGAAAGGAATATAAGTGTAGTGCATTTACAAATTGCATAAAACAAGATTTTGAAGGCTAGGGGCATTCAAATCATCACAAAATACTCTTACAATTTTGAAGCTCTAGACAGATGCGTGGGTTATAGTTCAGACAAAGGTATAGTGGACGCACAAATCGTAGGGTGCGTAGAGAACACAATACCTTTTGGTGCACTGTGCGCAGAATGCACAGAGAACATAAGTGCTTTTGGCGAACAATGCTCTGAATGCCCGTCTGTGGGCTGAAATACTCGTGCATGTTTTGATATGTGTCGGGGTGGGGGAGGGGGGATTTTAAGTAGAATTCTCCTCCTCCAGCTCCAAAATTAGCTATTAACAGGTAAGGCTAGGCCAGTTATGGTTCCTGCAAGGCAAATGGGTGAGAAAAAGAAGGGCACTTATAAGTCTAGTTGGGCCTGCTAGACAAGACAAAGGTTAGCGCATGAGTTAGATGATCCAAGCACATGAAATAAACAAACAAATAAACTAAAAAAAACTAAGGAAATAAAACTAGAATGCATAAGAAACTTTGAACCAAAATCAATCAACCAAATGACCAAGATTATGCCACCAATGGATACCTATATCAGTTGGAAAAACACCGTAGATAAAAGGAGGACTTATGGATCCCCTCTTCCTCCTTGGGAGGGCTCTTGAGTTCCCTATTTTATAGCTCTTATTAAAATGATAAACTAGAAATAAAATGATGAAGAAATCAAAGTCTATTCCCTCAAGAGGTGAGTGGAATGGCCTATTGGAATTTTGCTAGAATTCTCCAAGAAGAAAAGAGGATTCTTGAAGGAGGATTGATGCAACATAACAATAATATTGAATTCTTGAATTCTTAGTGCACCCATGGCCTCCATTTATAGAATGTCTTTGAGACAATATTCAACTGGTTCTTAGTGTGGATAAGGGGCCCTTTAGGGAACCCTTAGGTCTTTGACCAACCCCCCATTCAGATTCATCTCAGATTTGAGGGTCAAATCAGGTTGGGAGTTGGTCCATAAGTGGGTGAGGGATCGACAAGAACCATAAATGCACCGTTCACAGGAGTGCGCGGATTTTCTCATACATAGTCGCGCATATGGTGCATTGTGCAATCTACGAGATTCTTTGGCCCATGCACTGTGTGTTTTCTTCCCTTAGTGATTCAATGCATGTCAATTTTTGTCCAGTTGTATAGTTTTTTCCTCTTGGAAATTCATTTTTGGTGTTGCAGGTGAACTAATAGGTGTTTGGAAATGGTGTATTTCTGTAACCATTTGCATGCAATGTTGCGTATGAAATTTCAATGATAACAGGCTCAACAAGATCTCAAGAGCTAATTCAGCTCCTTAGTGTGAACGATCCTTAGACCAGGAGGTCGCGCGATCCCCAGGAGGTGGTGGAGGTTTGCATCATATTTCTTCAAAAACTATCTAGAGTAGATCTATTTATAATTAAGCCAACTTATCTCTTCTAGAGCTTTCTACAAGAGAAGGATCTATAACTCTGTATGACTAGTTGGAGTAATTACCATATTCCAACATAATTTCTGTCATCACCCTGTTGACACCTCTCCATTGTATTTGTCGATGTGATCTTACTTGATCTCTATTTTTACTTGTATGTTCTTCCCTACCATCCTTATTAATTCTTTGCAATTGCATTTTTTTTTTCTTTCATAATCCTTTTTTCATTGTCCTTCCCTTTGATCCTCATTCATTCTTTTGAGTTGCAATCTATTTTTTCACAATCCTTTATTTGTTGTTCTTCCCTTTGATCCTCACTTATTAACTATGTTAATTTTTCCATTTTCCATTAAGTTAGTACTAATATGTTGGTAAGGTTGACTAGATTGAGTGTGCTAAACTATGCTACTTTTTTTTTTCCAAGGAAAATTTGCTCGAAATTATATTAAGATTATAATTTCATTTACATATTCAAACCATACCAAAAGTATATGGTCATCCCACAGTCTTCAAAAACATAAAATAGACATCCACTAATCAAAGACTTCCTACATCACCATCCAGCTCTATCATAGCTATGACTCAACAATCTCAATTGAGTTAATACAATTCTAAAAGTGACTACATTAGTCCTTCACTACAAAAACTGAAAAAACAAAACTGTGTATCCCTTCCTTCCCAAAATTAAGACACAAAATTTTGTCTCCCTAGATTATTCACCCAAAATATCTCAATGCACACACAATACCAATAGTCCAACCACATGTAGGAAGAAGATTTAAAAAAGATTAAGGTGAGTCGGTGGGTCCGCCTTCCCATTTTCCCAAAAGTAATATGTTAATCTGCCTGAAGGCCCAAGTAGTGCTTGTTTGGATAGGTGGTTTTCTTCCTTGTTATGCTTCCTATAGATGTGGATGTAGTTGATTTCTTGGAACATAGAAGATAAATCCTTGGTTTTGCGTTTCCATCCTTCTAAATCGATAGCATTTAAAATACTTTTGTTGTTGAGACAATCGATTATAACCTTCGAGTGACCAAGGATTTTTAACTTTGTAATTTTCCACAGTTTAGCAATATTTAAAGTCACCCAAGCCCCCAATAACTCAGCTTTGGAGTTTGTACCACTACCTCCATTTATATGCCATCTACAAGATTTTTGATCAGAAAATTTTAATACTTCCATAGCCCCATAGTTCCTACCCTTCAGGATGCTCCATCAAAAAATGAAATTATATGTTCAGCTTCTTGAAGAATTGGGCTCCATTTAATAACATTCACAAAATTTGGGTTGTTACTAGGATATAGGTTTCTTAACATTTTAAATATGACTTCCCAGCAAGAAGGGGATTTATCCTTAGAAAATAACTTGGTTTCTTTCGGCCCAAACAAAACAACAAAGGTGGACAACCAGATTGATTGGATAACGCTTGTCTTTTACCCAAGACTCAAAACAATGATTAAGGGACCATACCTTCCATTGATAATTTTGTTTAAGACAGATTGATAAATTGCCCCATACTGACTGAGTAAACTTGCAATGAACTAGCAGATGATCAATGTCTTCATTATTAGCCTTACATAAAGGGAACTGGCTGGGACCTTGCCAACCTTTACCCTGTAATACTTGCCATGTTAGTATCTTGTTTTCAACAACCATCCATATAAAGAGTTTTTTCTTCAATTGAACTTTCCATTTCCAAAGTTTGTTTTTCCAGCCATTCACCTGTGGCCATTCTAAAGTAGAGATTAGAGCTGCATAGATGTTTTTCATGGACAATCTACCCGAAGAGTCTCCTCCTATCCATATCAAAGAGTCTTCCATTTCGTTGAGTGATGCCCCTGCCTCATTTAAGTTATCACAAAATAGCTCCCATTCTGATGCTATGTTTCCCGAGATCCTCAATTCCCTACAACTAATCCAATTCTCAGATAATGTATTCTGATCTTGACTGATTGATGCTATGTCTAATGAAATGATTCCTTTCTGGATAATAATAGATCTTAACTATATGGAAAAGATAGAATTTTTTCACATACCAAGGATTCGATCTCTTCCTAAAATTATGTTATGTCCTTTTCCTGGAGACCAACTCAACCAATGAAGCATAACATGTACAGTTTGAACCAAGCTATTCCACATCCTTGAAGATGTGCTCACTCTTTGACTTGCCATCCTGAGCCAATCAATAACTGTAATATTCTTCAGGTACTTATCCCTTAGGATATTGTGCTAAATCCCCTACTGAGTCAAGACCCTCCACAACGTATTAGTGTTGAGCACTGTATTAAATAATACCAGATTTCTGAGACCCCATCCCCCCAATGTTTTTGGTCTTGAGAGTAATTCCCATCTTCATAAGTGTATTTTTTGTGAATCTTTTCTTCCATTCCACAAGAACTTAAACATTGATTTTCTGATTTGATTTAAAACTGACCGGGCAATAGATTCCATTGACATCCAATATACTGGCTAGCCCTCTAGCACAGTTTTCACCAGAGTGTATCTTCCACCCAATGATATCCATCTATTGCACCAAATCTCTATTCTCCTAGTAATTTTTGTTAGCATCATGTTAAGAACCAAATATCAATATAGCATAGAAAATCCTCATAAAAAGTACTCAACGCCTTGAAAAAGAGAGAATTTCAGATAATAAGCCTCTTCGAGGGGGAAACCTCCTTTTACCCCACTTAAATGTTCAAGTA
>JZKD02S0185599.1:202367-213185 GCA_000966675.3 Picea glauca
AGGAGACTAGGAGGTATAATTACAACTAATGGCCTAAAGCCGACATAAATAAAATAAAATTAATAATATAATATGCCCCAATTAAGGGGTAATGAGCCAATATTAGGGCTTAACACATCAAGTCCCAATCTTCATCCCTGTAGGATCTCGTCTTTAACCAATATCCCAAATATTTGAATCCTGAAGAAAGCTCTATAAAGGAAAAGGGAAGAATATTTTTGAAGGGAGTAAGATCATTGTCCGAAATCTATGCATAATGGACTGTATATTTTAATTGGTTAACCATTAGTCTGGAGGATTTGCAAAATAAACAAATGATTTTGTTTATATCCCACCATTCCTTTAAAGTCGCCCTCATCATAATAATAACATCATCAACAAACAATACATATAGAATCTTAAAAAGATGGGAAACTTTAATACCTATGATATTACCTTCTCCGAGTGCTTTTTTCAATAGTAAACTGAGCCCTTCCATGACAAGGATGAAAATAAGGGGCGATAACAGACATCCTTGGAACAATCCCCTTCCATTCCTAAAAAAAATTGTGGCTTCCCCATTTATTAAAACTGCAAAGGTTGATGACGACACATAGGCCATAATCCAATTGGTCAACTGTATTTCACATCTCGTTGATATCAGAATAGGTCTTAGAAAGTCCCAGTCCACACAATCATAGGCTTTCCTTAAGTCCAACTTTAAAACCAGGGCATTCAACTTTTTCTTTTTAATACTGTGTAAGATTTCATGGATCGTTCCGATAGCTTCTTGGATTCTCTTACCTTGAAGGAAGCCCAATTTTTTTGCAGAGAGCGTGCTTGAAAGAAATGGTTTTATCTGATTAGAGATAATATTTGAAATTATTTTATAACAAAAATTACATAATGAGATCCGTCGAAAGTCATCGAAGGTTTTGGGATTGTTTTCCTTCAGAATTAAAGTAAAAAAAGTCAAGTTTATGCTGCCCCCTATCGATCCTAACCTTCTCGTTTCTTCCACCATATTGAGAAGATCCTGGCCAACAACATCAAAGAAATATGTAAATAACTCAGAGGTCCACCCATCCGGACCTGGGCTCTTTTCTTTTTTGAACTTGAAGAAAACATTTTTTAATTATTCCAATGAAATAGGTTGTGAAAGTCTAGTAGAGTCCTCCTCCTTGAAAATCTTGGGGAAATAACTGATAATCTTTACTTGTTCGGCCATGTTCAGAGTTTCTTGGGCCATGTAAAATTATTTGAAATGCTTAAATGCTTCCTCTTTAATATCTCCCAGCTCTGTAAAGTTTAACCCTCCCGTGTCAGTAATCTCTCATATGTGTTTCCTGGCTCGATTGAAGTTTGCAAAATTATGAAATTGTTTTGTATTGTTGTCTCCACTAGACAACCAAATGGCCCTGCTACAAAGCCTCCATAATTCTTCTGTGCCTCCTAGGATATTTTTCCTTTCCAATTCCTTCAGACAAAGGATCCTACCCTCATCCATGTTTGTAGAATCTTCCATCAAACTTAAGATCGATAACTTGATTCCAACTTCGAGATATTTAAGTTTCTCATTTCTCCTTTCCTGTTTTCCTCTATACCACTGTTTAGTTTTTTCCTTTAAAACTCTTAATTTCCACATGAGCCTTTTCTGATAACCACTTTTTGTCAAGAATAAAGGATCATTCCAAGTTTTTTGAACCATTATTCCAAATTCTGAATCAGTTAAACAATGTGCATTGAATTTGAAAGGAAAGGCCTTTTGATCCAGAGTGACTTCCAACTGCAGAAGAATTGGTGCATGGTCTGAAATAAATGGATATTGTACCCATGATCGATACAAACCCACTGATAATAATAGTTCTTCAGAAACAAAACACCGATCTAATCGTCTATCCACCGCTTCCAATCCCGCCCGACCGTTCCACCAAGTCGAAACCAATTTTTCTGGTTTCACATCTATCAACTTCCTTTCTCCAAAAAGATCCCTGTAAAAATCATCAAAGGTAGCCTGTCTAGTCGTCCCCCCCCAAAATTCATCCGGATCATGGATAAAATTTAGATCACCAACTATTATCAGGTTCTTTATATCCAATAAATCACTATCCGCTACTGACTTCCAAAAATTTATGTGATCCATGTACGGACCATAAACATTCAACAATGTTGTTTCCCTCTTTTCATTAATGCAAATACCTGTTAACAATATACCACCAATCGTGAGAAATGGAACCAGTTCAAAAACTTTTGGATCCCAAGAGACAAGTAAGCCCCCGGAGGTTCCCAATACATTAACCGCACATGAAAACAATGAAGGTCTTAGGGCATGCATGAAATCTCTGGAGTTTTGCATTGATACCAAAGTTTCATGGAAACAAATAATTTCAGGGCGAGTCTGATCCAAAATTCTTCTAATTGAGGCCTTTTTAAGAATGCCTCCCGTCCCTCTAATGTTCAAATAAAATAATAAAATTATTTATCTCATACCTGGGCTTTCACTGCTCTAAGGGGCCCTCCATCAATGGGAGAAGAAGATAAATCCACACTATTCTGTGTTAGCGTAGCCTATTTTTTCTGGGTGCTTCTAGTTTTTAAAGGCGAGATTTCAATATCGACTCCCCGTGACCAAGAAAAGTCTTTCCCCTCCCCTGAAGTAATCCGGGAAGAATTCCCCTCCAAAACCATCCCAGAATAAACCACCATCTTTCCTTTAAAGATTGGTAACTTAGTGACTTTTTTATTTTCCCGGACAAATGGAATGAGTGAGTCAAGGACTGCACTGATAGTTGGTTCATCAATTTCCAACTCTTCGTAACCCAAAAGTGTTTGAGTTCTCCTTTTTTCTAAATAAGAGTTGGCTAGAGGAGAACTGACAGGGCAGGGAAGGACCTCGGTTGAGAACTGAGGTTCCAAAATGGTGGGATTATGGGAAGCCGTGGGTAAATCACCAAATGTCTCAATCCCAATGCTCGAAGAAGGGGTAGTTCTTGAAGGACTCTCAGGTACCAACACAAGAACATATCCTTTAAGTAATCCACTAGGTACCAAATCATGGTTACCAGAAGTAGAGGAATTTAGCCAAATGGATTTATCTAAAGCCTCTTTTTCCCAAAAAGACAGTGAAGAAAAAAAACTAGGGCAATGGCGTTTCAACTTACCTGAAAGTGTGGCCTAGTCCTCCTCCATAGAAGTTGATCCCGATTCAAAAAAAAAACCTTCGCTACCATATGAATCAACCTTTGTAATGTACTCCGATGGGTCTCATTGTAACAGGGTGTCCTCAGACTCCTATTTCGAAGGCCCACCCGTGCATTCTCTACGAACATGACCAGTACCACGACAAACACTACAGATAAAGGGCAAGCCAAGGAAATCTAGTTTTTGTCTAAAGTGTTGGTCGCGCCATTCTATATCCAGTACCTCAGGCAAACCACCATGAATATCCACTTCGACTAAGACTCTAGCCATCTTCCTAGACGAATTAGACAGATCTACCGGATCCACTGCAAGAAATTTCCCCAAGGAATCCCCTATGGCTCGCAGAGCCCATAAATTCCACAAATGTATCAGAAATCTAGGCATAAGAACCCACAGATGGCAGAACTGAAAATGTTATGTCTCTGGGTCAAAATCCACCTTCCAACGCTTTAGCATAATACTGCACCCCCCATTTATCCAAGGCAATTCTAACAATCTAGTAGAATTCTCCGGTGATTTACAAACAAACCCCAACCACCCTTTCGTCAAATGAAGGATTTCTGGATTGTAACCCAGAAAGGATGTCCACTAGTTTTCCATCCATTTCAGGAAATTTCCTTTACTAAGATAAGGATAGGCTAACCTGCCAACCACCCCACAAATTTCTAACGTAGCAGCCTCTTCCAGGCCCACATCAGACCCCAAAACCATCTTACGTATTTTCCTGTTCGCCTTCCAAGATTTTTTACCTCGGAAACCAGTCGATAAAGGAACCTTTAATGAGTTTATGCCCTGCTGCTGTGATAAATCCCCCCTGAAACACGGTCCTATAGAAGGAGTAGTAACCTTGTCTATCACAGGCAAGGAAGGCTTAGTAACCGCCTTTGTTTCGGTAATCTGACTAATGAAAGGTGGATCTTGTCTACCTGAAAAACCCTGATCAAATGTCAGTGAAGAAGTCCACTCATCTGACCTTTTCGTCACATTGATATTAATAGGTAATGAATGTTTCTGGCCCCCACACAGTGCATCAATATGGTGAATAAACCTTCATGCTACCACCCCAGCTCGTCATCGACATTCATTAAATTAGAGACGTGATTAAATACATTTTTTAAATCATTCTGAGCCATGTGTCCTCCACTCAAGACACCAAACAGAGAAATGGGATGGTTCAGTTTCCTAGAATGGCAAAGTAGTCCAATCTACTAGCTCTACTTGTGAGAACTCTAACTAAGAAGACTTTGGTAATGAAAATTAATAAAACTACGTAATAACAAACCTCGGCCAGTTCGCCCAACACAGGAAGCCTTAATGACTGTTATCCGGGGTGAAATCCTTCAAAGTTAATAAAGGGATGATCTCCTACCAAAAAATCACCCTACTAAACTAAACTTAAGCCCTTAAGAGAATCTATAAGAGCAAACTACCAAATTAGCTGACATTGTTTGTATGGCAAAGTCTCCAAAATCCTTACAATCCCATAACCCTAGCAGGCTCCCCCATTGTTACACAAGCTTCATCTCCACGTTCCCACCCAATCTCTAGTTCAAAATTCCTATATCTAAACTATGCTACTTACGTTAACTACCTTGCTAGATTACACTTCTGAACGTAACTTTTATATATATATATATATATATATATATATATATATATATATGCAAAACAATTTGTTCCATCATTACCAATTTTACATAACAAATGTTAAATTGAAAATCCGATTTGAAAGATGCTTATCCAATCATTACACACTATGGCAAAGGGAAACTATCCAATCATAGAGACAATCGTTTCATAATTTATAGTGATTGACAATTTTCTTTTCATAATCTATAGTGATTGACACTTTTGTTAAATATGCTATTTTTAAATTAAAATTAAAGATACATTATGCTCGATATGGTTATGGTTAATTAGTGATGTTAAACACTAAACAATAGTTTTATTATTTATAGTGATTGCCATTTTTCTAAGTGAATGATTTTCATTTTTCTTAAACAAGTTATTATTTAAATTAAAATTCTATTTTCTTAAACAAGTTATTATTTAAATTAAAATTCTATTTTCTTAAACAAGTTATTATTTAAATTAAAATTCTAGATACTAGATGGTTGTAAATTCAACTTTGTTTAAATTAAAATTCTAGATACTAGATGGTTGTAAATTCAACTTTGGCAGCCATAGTAAAGCATGCTGTAAAGCTTGGCATAAAGGTCTATCACGTTGCTTTATCCATTAACAATTCTAAATATTTTTAAAATACATTTTCTAATATTTCAAATATATTTTACTAGTTAAGATTGGTAAAGAAAATAATCTGTTTTAAAAAAATTGTTCACATTTTATAATATTTTTAATTAAACTTAACCAAATGTATTTATTTCTATTTATTTTAAAACTTTTTATTAAATTTGAACTTTTTTATTTATTCCATATTTTTTATTAAAAAAAAAATCACTTATAAATTTAACACATTACTTCCAACCATGTAAGATATACTCAATTAACTAATCACACATATATATTTTAAATTAAATTTCTAAATAAAGCATGTTTCAATAGGAATCTTAGACATGCTCACTTTACTTATAAGTTTAACACATTACTTCCAACCATGCAAAATAAACTCAATTAACTAATCTTATAAGTTTAAAAAAAAATCATGCTCACTTTAAAAAAAAAAACCATTTTATAAGTTTACTTCCACCATGCTCACTTTAAAAAAAATTACTTATAAGTTTAACACATATATATTTTAAATTAAATTTCTAAATAAAATAGAGGTTTCAATAAGAAGCTTAAACATGCTCACTTTTCAGGACAGTAAGAATGACCAAAGACATTCATAAAACCAAACATCAAACGGATAGAAACTAAAAATTTCATAAATCCATATAGGCTTTCATCCACCACAATTATGTGGCTTTGCTAATAACTATTATAGTTTTTAACTTTTTAATTTTATAATTTTATTTAAATTTATAATTTTATTTTTTTTAATTTTACAATTTTGTTTAAATTTAATTTATTAATGTTACTGACAAATTTACCTATACATGTATTTAACTTTTCTCAATGCAATTAAGGAAAAGGAAAGGCATCCTGATCTTACAAAATTCTGAACAAAGAAAAAGTGGAGGAGCTGCCCAATATTGGAACCGATAAGTTAGAAGAGTTGCAGGCATATGAATGCGTTGAACATTTGAGTTCTTTAAACTTCCGGCTACCCAAACTGCCAGAAGAGCAGCGGGAGTGGGGTAGTACCTGAGAATTTGGACGAATGGTCGAAAAACCAGAGCTTGCAGTAGTGCTCACTACATGGTGAGTATATGGCTGTTTTATTGGCTCATCTCACTGATGCCATTATGGTGTAATGCCTCATGGGATTTTTAACTTGTGTTGTATTGAGCTCTTATGTCTATATAATTCAAAGTCTCCTCTCCTGGAATCCCCTTAAATATTCAATTGCATATGAATATTCCCGTGGAATATTTCATAAATAATTTTAAATGGAATCCATAACTCCAACAAAAAATTCAAATGGAACGCATAACTTTAAATTGAACTCTATAATTTTAAATTAAGAGCATAAATTGAAAGGATAACTTTAAATTGAACCGGCTAAACGTGTATTAGGTCATGCATGGTTCACACTCCATAAAAAAATAAGAATGTCTCTCCTCTTAATATGATAAGTGTCTAGTATTGAGGTTGAGGTAGTGCATGTTAATTATTTACAAGTAGCAATAAAAGCTTGTAGAGATATTAATCTTGGTTAAAGAAAGTTATGAATAATAAATATCATTCAAAATGAAAGGAGGACTAAAAATTTGTACAAATTTAAATTACAAATTAAATATTTTATTCATTTCTTTATTATTTGGACGTGCACTTTAATATTCCATAATAAAGTGGGTTTTTGAACAAAACACTTTATAACTTAAATAAAAAGTTTGATCACTGCAAACGCTCTCACATCTCTACCAACACCCTGCACTTCCACTTGGTATAACTTAAATAAAAAGTTTGATCACTGCAAACGCTCTCACATCTCTACCAACACCCTGCACTTCCACTTGGTATGCATCAAGCAACAAACATCTCGTTTCCACTCGGGGAGATACCTGTCATGCAATAGAAGCTCCTACACATCGAATGCATCCAAAGACAAGGGAATACTGACTACAACACCAAGAAGAAAATGAGCAAAAAATGTGCATTCATATAGAACTAAAATGAAAACTCACCTGTAAGAATTTGTTGGTTCGGAGGACTAGTCTTAGATGAACTACGATAATTTGAGCTCGAACGTGCAAGATTTGCAAGAAAATAAAAAATGCCCAGTGGAATGTTCAGACTCTATAGTGGCAAAGGGCACACTAGAATCAACAAAATCAGTTAAGAATGCTATTACATGAGAAAAAATTACTCAAGAATCAACATTTACAGCAAAGTAGTCAGTCAAATCAGCAGAGGAAATAAGCCACTTGTGTATTCATCAAGCTTAATACAAAACACTCTCAGAAACATGAGTTGATAATGGATGAATGTCTTGTAATTGTTTGTAGGCTTGATTATATCGATTTCGTTGTCAACAAAACTAGAGGTATCAGTCCTCTCATAACCAACAAAGAACTAGCAGAATCGTGTGCCTTTGAGACTGGTGAATGAGATTTAAGTTATTGTTGAGATTGATGGAGATTTGTGATATTTTGACATCTTAGATCCGAAAAATATCTCCAGAATTTATTAATACAGAATCTGTTCGAGGAATTCAAGAATGAACTTAATTTGTTACAGGAGTGAATGTATCATGTACATGTTTAAAGGATTGAGGATGTTGGGTTCGTGGGTTCATTATAATGGAGGGATCAACCCTTGCCAAGAAGGGAAAATGAGTAGAGTAAAGGGATATTCGGGTGGAGATATTGCACCAAATTAATTGTGGGTCTTGGTATAGTTTTCCGACCAAATGAAATCATAAAACCTTGGTGTCTATGACCACATCTATGAGTGGAGGTTAGAAGTATGATATCGTGGAATCGATCTTGAAGATGTAGCTTGGAGATTTGAGTATGCCAATATTCTCTATGATTTGAGTATGCCAATATTTTCTATCAATTATTTCAATGGTGAAACCTGTAAGTAACACATCCTATAAGTAGTATTTGATATTTGGTGCAAATTCCTGTTATGTGAGAGGCTATGCAAGAGGTTATTTTTCATCACAAGTCTAAAATCTAGAGAAGGAATGATAAAATTACAATAGACTCATCTTCCTCGGGTAAGAAAACCATATCAGATCAAATTCCGGTGTTGTCGGATGAACTTGCAAGGTTAGTTGTAAAATTTTCATCTTTAGACAAAAGTGCCCAAGCCATTCTTCTACATAGTGATATCAATTTAGATGGAATTGAAACATAGTTTGGATTCCTTAAAGAATCCAAATTATGTTTCAATTCCATCTAAATTGAAACATAGTTTGGATTTTATGAAAGGAATCCAAACATGTTTCAATTCAATTCCCATTAAATCTGTATCTGGGGAAGAGCAATTTTATGAAAAGATTTATTTATTGACCGACGAGTCTCAGCAAAATCATGGGTGGTATTTAGATGGGAAATTCACTAACCTTAAATGGGCATTTTTATTCCCACGAATTTAATTTCCCACTAAAAAGATTCAAATTTCAATGAAGGAGAGAGTACATTACCTGCAATGTGAGGTATCCCAAAGTTCACTAGGTAGGTAACATATCGATGGTGCAAAATTGTTTCCAAGATCCAATATTAAATAGTTATATAGGTGAAATTCTCAGTATTTCATTACCTAGCTTGAGAGAAAAACATTCATCTAGATATCAAACATATCATGGCAAGAATACTCACGACTTAATCAGTGAAATTCTCAGTTTTTCTAGTCTCTAACAACTTTAGCAGATTCTAAATCACTTGAAGATTTGAAGAAATCCATAGATGAATAAGTTTTCATTATCGATTCATCCCCATAAATATGGAAACATTAAACATGATTTGCTGCAACTGTCTGGTTTCTTTCATATTTTGGTAATACTTTCACATTTTCTCGTTTCATGAATTCATTTCTCCTTTGTAATTGAATCCGTATATTCATTTTTGCTAGCTTCTTTGATAAATTTAATCTGTATATTCATTTTTGGTTGCTACTCTGAGATCTTGTACTCTGTAGTCGCATGCAACAAATTTCTGATGCAACAAATTTCTAAATGTTGAGGGTAAGGATATCCCACCAGATCGAGAAAGCATCTAGGTGGCATGGTCGATGGCAACATGAGCGGTGGCCAGATGAGGAAATGGCAAGGCAGTGAGCGGCGGTGGATATGCATGCAGATCACAACGCCACAGGGGATGACATTAACTGCATCAAGAACTATCAGAAACAAACAAATTCACAAATTTGATTTTTTAAATTCATTTTTTAATCATAACAATTCATAAAAATAAATGGCATACAAAGGAGAAATAATGTCACATCAACAAACTCTAAACAAATCAAAATTTTGATTTATAATATTTAATAAATATCAAAATAAATTTATTTAAAAGCTAAATCAAGATCATAAGAAATCTCACCAAAAAATTAGTTTAAATAAATCAAGATGATTGGGAACGTAGGTTATGCAGTGCATTATATTCAAGATCCTATCTACAAAATCAACCAAATAATATAACAAAACAAACCCATTAATAGGCTAATAAGACAAAGATAAAAGTATAACAATTTTTCAATATAAGGAATAAAAAAATAAATTCTACATACATATTATATATAACAAATAAATAAAATGAATGTAATTATTTTTTATTAAAATTTAAGGTTATAAAAATTTAGAATTTAACCTCTAATTATAATTATTATGTTCATCGATTATTTATTTATTTATTGAAAACATAAAACAATTTAGAGATTTTATTTAGGCATTAATTGATTTATCTATTATAAATTCCTTTAAAATATGATCACGATATCTTTAATCACAGAAAGAGATATATCTAAACATATATCTTAATTATATTTATTTATTAATTTTTATATGTGAAATATTATCTATTTTTTTTATTGAAAAAATAAAACAATTTAGAGATTTTATTAGGGATAGAGACCAGAAGGATAATAATAAATAGGAATTTGAGACACTTGGGATCTTTTTTTGGAATTGTCGTGGCTTTCCATGGCGCAAAAGTCCTATGATAAGTTGAATCCCGAGTGATATTGGTATTATCTGTCTAGCTAAAACTTGGGAGCATGAGGAGTCTAAGGTCCATAACATGGAAGGATTTGTCTTGTGGTCGGCATGGAACAAAAAATCCCACTGTAGAGGGATAGGAGGCATAGCTTGTTATATTAGAAAAAACATTTCTCCTCACATTCAACTTCATAAGATTGGCCCTCTTAATCAATACATTTGGATAGAAATTTCAGACACCAATGCTAAGAAGATGTATATAGTAATTTGTTATTTTGCACCTATTAATTCTACTTTTTTATAAGAAAAATAACCTAGATAAAAATTGTCCCTATAATAATTTAGAACAAGATATTTATAATTTGAAAAATGAAGGTAATATCCTCCTTATAGGAGACTTTAATGCTAGG
>JZKD02S0185599.1:250656-261060 GCA_000966675.3 Picea glauca
AAATATATTGATTTAAGAAATAGATTAATGAATAATTTATTTCTAATATATATTTAAGAAATAGATTAATAAATAATTTATTTCGAATATATTGATTTAGAAAATAGATTAATATATTAAAAAATATATTTTATAATAAATATAACAAATACATTTTACAATAATCAATATAATAGAAACCTCTTTATATACAAAGTTCATCCTAAAATAGATTTTTCACAATATGGAATCTTTAAGACCATTTGAACATATAAACAAACCTTTATTTTGAAAACCATGTAAAGAAATAAACAAAGCTTTGAACAAAGATTGTTTCCACTTTTAAACATAATGATGTAAAAAACAATTAATATACTTAAATGAAATTTCTTAATGGCTTACTAATCATTACCTAAGGCTCATATGCGCTTATGGCTATTCAACATAATACAACACCAAAAAGGCTATTTTGAATGTTTGTAAGGAAATTTTTATTCGCCACAACACTTGGCATAGAGGTTCATGGTGGCCGAGCTATTAAAAAAACAACAATGGCCACAAATGAAACTTTTCCATCGTGATTGGCAACTGGTAAAAAATCTAAGAAGCTAATTTAATCGATTAAACCGTTTCAAAACACATGTTATGTACATAAAACATGAAAACAATAAATATAACATTGAAAAATTAAAAGAAAAATACACTATTTTAATTCTAAAAAAACAATAAATATAATAAGGAAGGAAACCAAGAGAAACAACAAGGAAGCTAGGGCTTCCAATATCGAAGATAACTATGGAACCCTTTTATTTTTTTGAGAATGGACTGAAAATTACTTGAATCAAATAAGGGAAATATTGAGATGATCAATAGAATAAAATCCCATACCTGAAATTTGTCCTCTGCAGATTTATATGTGACCTACGATCATCCCTTACAAATTTGTCTCTTCAATAACAACTACCCACTCCAAAGTCTTTGCTGGTAAAACTCTCTTACACAAATCTTCCCTCTAAATTTTGGAAAAAGAATGAAATAATGATTAGAATTTTCATTTATAAACACACACATTTAGAAAAAATGAATTTCTAGCTCATTTTTTTATTGTATATTTCAGTGCATTGATGATAAACATGCACATTTTTTTAACTTACTTTTTTGGTGTACTATATAATTTTTATCACATCAGTGCGGTTTTTACGTAAAAACCTGTCGACGAACAATTTAATTCAAAAAATCAAATACAAACATCCTTAGTTTATAACATCAAATTGTCAATTTTTTAGATTCTAGCTCATTCCATATCAATGCAATTTATTCAAGTTCTCCCCCACACATTTGTAGTAAGTCTAGATTTTATTTATAACTCATTTATCTCATTGAATTCGTGTTATTTATGCACATTTATTTGAATATTTTTTCATTGAATTTTACAGGATCATGATTTAGGATCGAGTTTAGATGCACAAGATATTTGATTAGTCCAAAAATGTCGTGAGATGTTATCACAAGAAAGATATCACATGAAGTTTTTGGATGAAAATGGACAGTTGCTTTACCTTGCCAATTGTAACATGCCATCTTCCAACAACCATCTTGGGTCAATGGTATTACACCATGAATTGGATCTGTTTTATGACACCCTAATAGTACGTAGTTGCTCAAAATATAAAGGGTTGAAGGAGAACCATCGACGTGTCACATTGTTCCATTATATTAATGATTGACTACCCAAATTTTAAGGTCTAGTACCTCCCATTGTAGTCAATAATTCAATAGGTGATATATAAAATACATGTAGGAACACTTCCACATGCTCATGTTTGAAAAGTTGAAATCCAGATCAACTAAGGTTCGTCCTAGATTGACCAACCCATCTTTTTCTGTTGAGTCAATGAAGAGTTATAATGAACCAAAATATGATATCAATACTAACCAAAACATCTCTATTAGGAGATCCAAAAATTTGTATGATCTAAGAACAAAAATGTCCAAGTACAGACCAAACTTGGTTCAATTGTTGGAAGTTAGCAATGAATTCCCTCTTCCTATCTATCTATAAAGTAAATACCAAACTTGTTACAACTGATATTTGTATGGCAATTGGCCGTCTTCCATGCTTATGCCCAATGTTCGAACCAATTTATCTTTTTGTGGTAATAGTTATATGATTGTTAAGTCTAAAATAGATGTTGCAAATATTGGGTTTTTCATCCTTTCAAATGTATCTGTTCCTCCCAAACAATCAATGCACATATGAAATTTTATGGTCTTATTTATAGTCAATCTAATTACTTGAATATTGAATATAAACATAACATTTCCATGTATAGCATGTGCATGGACAATTATGCTTCTGGAAACTTTAATAGGAAAAAAATGTTATATATCGATGGTCATCCATGAACTCATGAGAACATTGTAGAGTTCATAAATAGTTGCAGGTCCTCATTATTTAGTGCAAATTTTTCCTTTCAGGAATATTTAAATGACAAAGAGTTCTTTATGAAAAGGAAGGAATCCATATTTGTTGTTGTGCATGCAATACATAGTTTATCTCTTGGCAATGAGTTGCTAATAAACTATAAATTTCATAGACTACCAACCACTCATAAAAAATGCCTTGCATTGGGTCTACCTTTAGGTGTCCTCTTGGGGCGTAAGAAATATATGATTTTTTTTTTTGTACTGGGGGAATCGGCAACGCGTGATTCTTGTACTCGCGTGACATAGGGTCGATCCCCGTCAACTACCACTATAACCCCAGGTGAAACCACCCAACCCATAAGAATGGATCAAAAGCAAATAGGGGTGAGAATCGATCTTGAGACCTCATTTTTACATATTTCCTTCCATTTAAACGACACTTTCCAATCAAACTACACCCCTACGGGCATAAGAAAAATATGATTAATTAAATGTATTTTTGTATTTTCAATAGAAATATTGTAAATGTATTGCTTAATTCAACAACTTTTTTATAAATTGGTTGGTTTCATGTCTATTATTGGAGAAAAGAATTTCATGCTTCTAATAAATGTTTGGTATAATCTTTGAACATGCTAAATGCATTATGTTACTAATATGATTGATATAATGTTAATTATTTTTATAATTAGGATTTTAATGATGAATGACCTGTCTATAATCTACCATAGCACCCGACTACAATGTCAAATCAAGAGATTTATATTAAACAAGCACAACTTGAAGATGAAGCATACCAAGCACGGTTGAATCAACCACCTATTCAATTCCCACTATGTCACGAGTCACCAATTCAAAACCTCTATAGTAACATTCGTTATTCACATGTTGTGCATAAATGAAATGATATAGAGGTTCGTATGGATGATTTGTTATAGGATACTCAAGAAATGGAGGGTATGCTATTACATGCATTCCAAAAAAATGGATTAGGGGATGACACTAATATTGTCGATACCTTCTTCAAAATATTGAAATTTTCTTCCACTACCCCTCTCTTTGGACATGGGTCAAGGTTAACTCAATAAGGGACAACAATATTACTGTAGAAATTGAAAACAATGTATGGAATGTCCGATGCATGTTTCTCAACACTTTTGAGGTAATTTACCATAAAGTCCCCAATTTTTTTAAGAAATCTTGTCACATAATGAAGGAATAAAATGATTGATTTTATGCATGCTTAATGATAGTGTACATTTTTATTTCCCACTAATTGTAGGTTACTCAAATATAAGGTACTTCCGAGAGATAATGTCTTGCTCAATAGCTGTGTAAAGGAAAAAAAAATACTAAAAATGTTGGGTGTTGAGTACATATCATACCATGCATGTATGAACGATTATATTCTATACATAGATAAATATTTGGACACATTGACATGTATATAATGTGGGTATGATGAGTACCAAAAATAAAATAAAAAGGGTAAGACACATGGTACTCCTCATAAGATATTGAGACACATGCCCATAATTCCAAGGATTCAAAGGCTCTTTTGTTGCAAACAATTATCTAGAAGTTAGGATTTATGTGAATTCTAACATATTCAACAACCATGAAGCATAGAGATGATACATGACCTGATAAATTCAAGTATGAAGTACAAATCCTATTATTGAACATATCCATGGATGAAGTTAACCGATATTCCATCCAAAACACCAACTATTACATTTGGCCAGTGGTAGTGATCAATAACAATACCCCCCCATGGTTTTTCCTGAATAATGGACATCTTATGTTGGCTCTTATAGTCCTCGATAGAAGACAAGTGAAGAGAATGGATGTCTACCTCCAAGCACTCATTAATGAATTTAAGAAATTATGGGAAGGGATGCATGTATATGATGTGTCAATAACCATCCCAATGGAGATGTATTTTACGTTGTATGGAATATGTGCGTACACCATGAGTGGTTATCTAGGACTAAGAGTTTGCTCTGGTAAGTATGTTGATTGATTTGTTTACATCTGTAATGTTATTTGACATACTTAATTTGGTGCAAATATATTTTGGACACTAATGTGCTCTGTATACAATAACATCATTTAAGTCTTGTAACAAAAGGGTATCATGGATGTAAATGTTCTGGACCTCCTATAAAGGCTAGGTGGTCCAAATACCTACTAAAGTCGGTGCATGACTCTTCAAGGGTATTCTTCCTCAAAGACCACCCTTATAGAATATTTGCATCCAGTTTCAATGGTAAACCAGAGAGAACTTGAAGAACCGGGACAATGACATAGATAGATTGGATTAGGGAATATGACACAGAGAAGGAGAAGGAAATAGTAGAATTTTTTGATTCAAATGGGAAATCTATATTTGATGATCATAAATTTTTTGACACCTATGTTGAAAAAATTCCCATGGGATGAAAAATAAATTTATATTTTATGATCTTCCATATAATTGGTAGCATATTAAGCATTCCCACTTACTAGATCCCATGCATATATTAAAAAATGTTTCATATTCTTTATGGAGGAACATATCATCAAATAAAAGAGACACATTGGTTGTTAGAAGAGATCTTATTTCTTAAAATATCAAAAAGAGACATTGGCCAAGAAAATAAAGTAGAGGAGAGGCCGATCCCTCTTGTTCTTTTAAAGAAGGTGATGTCCCATGGATTTTGAGGAAAGATGATCTTTCTATAGCGAAGGATGTTATATTAGGTGTGAAGGAACCTTATTTATATGGGTCAACTTTAGGAAATTGATTCACTATAGAAGGACATTTGTTGAGGTTTAAATCACATGACCATTTGAACCTTGTAAGGGTATGCATGCCAAATACATGATTCTTCTTCTATAGTGTAGGTAAACATATACTATGCACTCACAATTTCATTGCAATTAACGATGTGTATGTCTATTTTGTAGTGTTATTATCCTTTGCACATGTGTGCTTGTGTGAACCATGAATTTCCCTAGGACCTTCGACATGCCATATTGATTATTGGTATTTGTACATTGGATCACATCAAAAAATATTCATATGGCTAGCTTCCCATGGTGGTGTCAAGAGATAACTGAGATTGTTTGTATGTTTGAGAAGGAATTGCCGACGATTTTTATGTACTTTCTAGTCCATCTTATAATTCACTTACCCGGTGAGGTTAAATTAGTTGGGGTGATATCATGTTGTTGGATGTTCTTAGAGGGGTACATGAAAAATTTGAAGGGTTTTTTTTAACAAAGGACAAAACTAGAGGACTCTATGGTAGAGGGGTACATAATATACGAGTTGTTCTATTATTCCAATAAGTACATTAAGAAAATCAAAGACACACTAAGGGAATTGGTTTGGTACAAACAAAGGGATGAGGACAAAAGAGAAGGGGAGCTACTCAAAATGAATGGAAAAAGACGCATGATAAAGAGTAAGCCACTTATATTTTGTAAAATTTGTACAACACAATTGTTTACACTGAAGTTGATAATATATATTTGATTTCATACTATTTTTTTTGAATTCTTATATACATTAGTGAATTTAGAAATTGATGCCATCAATAAATTCGATCCTTAACAAACAGAGACAATGCAACCATGGGTCACATTGTATGAAGAGGAAAAAAGGAAATGGACAGTGATAGGAAATCATTAAAAAAATTGAATAGTAGAAGCATGCTTTGTCCTAATCATTTAAAATAAAACATGGCAAAAATCTATCCCAAAGTTGGGTGGCTGTAGAAATATGGCTTGTTTTATTGTTACCCACGTGGAGGAGAGATGGATGCATTGAACATAGGGATTGCATGCAATAACTCTATATTAACCTATATGATTACCACACTCAATTTATAATATTACATATTTTGATTGTAACATGTATTATGTTTTTATTGATGTTCATGTTATTAGACATAAGACACCATCCTTTGTTTTCATTTTTACAGGTGTATTTGTTCCCATCTATGTGAGAATATAGACATAATTTTCGCATTGAGGATGCCAACAATGGAAACTTCACACAATATTGTGGAGTGGAGGTCGAGTTCGACCAATATATTCGTGCTAGCCACCATGATCAAAACCTAATAGAGAGGAAGTTAGGTTACATTGGAAATATACAAGAGATCTTTTCAATGTGTTTTTTTTAGTTGTAAGTGGTGGGATACCTTTGACTCTAGAAATGGAAAGGAAGATAGTGATGGTGGACTAATATGTACTAACTCCAAAAAAATGTGGGTTGAAATTAAGGAGCCTTATGTTTTCCAAAACACTGCAACCAATTGTTGTTTTACCCAGATGTGGTGTTGGATGGCGATTGGTGGTTTGTATTGATACATGATCCGATACCAAAACATTTTTTTGAGAAAAATACTCTTATAATGCCAAGCAAGGAATATAATTAGGGTGATGGCAATGAAAAGTGATATGTAAATGCTTTGTTTCCACATTTATATTGTGGATGTCTCATTTTATTATGGATATCTATAATTGACAAATTATATTTTTTTCTTCATTTTATAATATTGGATATAAAAAATTAAAAATTATTTACAACTATCATATTAAAAATACATAAATAATATAAACATAAAATACCGTTTTGATATATTTTTATTATCATACAACAAATTTAAGTTGTATTATATTAATATATATTTACATAGTTCAAACTTAGATATAATAACTATAATAATATATAATACAAATGCTATATACATATAATTCATTATAATAAATAAACCAAATTTAAGTTGTAATATATTAATATATATTTACATAATTCAAACTTAGATATAATAACTATAATATATAATACAAATTCTATATACATATAATTCATTATAATAAATAAAACCGGTTTCAATATGACTATGAATCTTAGACATGGACAATATTGAGATGGGAACAATCATGCTCTGCTCACTTTTCAGGACAATAAGAATGACTAGAGGCCTTCATAAATAATAGAAACCAAACATCCAACAGATAGAGACTTGAAAATTTCATAAATCCATATCGTTGGAACTATGCACTACAAAATAAAATTTAAAATTTAAATCATAATAAGTTGTATGGAGATTAACATACTTTTATGATTTAAACTTCCATAATTATTTTTATGATCTAAACTTCAAGTTAATACATTGGTGTTGAAGAGCTCCCTTCTTGTGCTGAAGAGCACCTCTTGTATAAGGGAAATGAAACAACCAACGATGTTAGTAATCCAAATACTTATTATAAGATAGACTACCTGCTATTGGAATGAGATAGCATATCGATTGTCACATGCAAAAAAAGAAAAGAAAAGTAGATATTCAGGAAAACATTCAACCCTCATAACTATAGATGCTGATCTGAAACTAATTACCATTAACTATTAAACTATCTGATATTATAGCTCAAACATAATCATTTATGCGATAACATCACATCCTAGTTAATGAATATGAAACCTGCATCCAAAGGCTTGGAATTTAAAACCTTAGGATGTAGATTTCATATTCATTTTTTTTTTGTAAGTAAGAGTTGTATAAAAATCCTTCAAAAAACTAAACTGTAATCTAGAGGTTCGGACCATAATAACTGAACTATCCCAAGGGGAAACCAGTTCAACCAGTTGGTAATAGTAAAGGAAAATGTTTTAAGCTACCAGTATTAGAAATGATAAAACTTAAACATAAAATCTTGAACAAAGAAACATCATATCAAGCATGGTCCTAACCTCCATGAGGCGAAATAAAGTAAAAAATTTGGCTAAAATGACATAAGGACACCTGTGCCGGTCATGCGGTTGGCCTGAAGCACGACCACATGAACTGGGAGGTGGTGAAGGTTGTCGGGTCCATAACTTCCTCTTCGACGATTGTCCCACCCCACTCCATGTGCTTGTGCATGGCAGTGCCCATGTCACCCCCTCCCTTCCATCTTCTACCAATGTACCACTCTATTCCATGGCCTCATGCATGTACCACTATGTCGACATCATCTCCAGGCACTTCCTCTTTGACAGGTATACCTCCTTCGTCCATGGCCATGTGCATGGAAAGGCACAAATCGTCTTCGTCGCCAACCCTTGTAGAATCTGCTCCTCCATCCCCTGAGTCGCCTCCGTTTCCTTCCATTGCATCTTTGCCTACTCCTGGTGTAGAGTGTTAAACCCCCTGTAGAGTGAAGAGCATTTGCAGGAGTGCTGATACCTTTCCATCCATGATTTCTAGTTGAAACTGGAGGTCGTCTAGGCCTTGCCACAACTCAAAGACCAGAACTTGTAGGATAACGTTGATGTCCTGCAATTGTGATTTTGGTACTAAGTCAGAAAAGGAGTGAGGTCCTGGATGTGGCCCCAGAAGATTTGGTGTCGCTCCAAGGTGAGGCTGACTGGAAGAGTTCTCTTACTATCTAGGTGTGCTCACCAATGAATTTGGTGAGACTACAGGAGGCAGTAACTAGGATGAGGTCAAGTCGAAAGAGGGCCCTAGGTGGAAACCTAGTGAATTGTCAGAGAGGGAAAAGGGGATGGTGCAGACTGCGGTTTGAGAGCCACTTGCGACCGTCTTGGCTACAAGGCCGAGCTGCACCTTAATTTTCCTCTTTGTCTTGGCATTTTGGTGGCGCTGAGGGGGAATGCAAGCATAGGTAGGAATCACAAATAATGGAGGTGTAGCTGGAAGCAATGAAGATTGTAGGGGAGCTCAGCAAAGGGAGGGAACCTCTGCAAATGCCACTGGTAGGAGGCATGGCGTCAAGGTAGCTGAAGGAGGCAAAGGCGCACACGCAAAGTAAATTTGAATTCATGGCGTTGTGCCATCGAAAATACAACAAGCTAAGGCCAAGAACACAGAGAGTAATGGTGCCTGGGCTGTTGCGAGCTAGGCTTAAATACATGAGGGTGGTGGGATGGTGTGCCACACTCCTGTTGTAACACCCCATATCTTGGCCTTTAGGGTGTTAGAACATTGATTGTTTATGCATCTTAGTAATTCAATCTTTAACATTGGTTTAGGCTCAGTTAGATTGGGATATATATTTGAGATATGTACATATTTACCTAATTATGGGTTGCATGATATTACTTTCATTGTTGTATATTCATGATGATTATAGCTCTTTGGTTTTTTTAAACATGCAAGTTAAAATGTGGAATTTAGGTACGTGGATCCTAGTTCAAGTTATGATGTGAATGCATAACATATGTCAGGCATGATAAAAATAAACATGCATTTCTTAAATTGAACATCAATACAGATATGGATCCTTATATGAAATTATTCTGTATATGCATAGATGTGAGTTATTGGTGAATTAACTTGCAGGTTAATGAGCTATGCGATAGCCAAATGAATGTAGTGTTGAGGTGAATTGGATATCATAGATATCAAGAAGATAGTATATGCTATATGTTGTACTTATTATTTAATTTATGATTCAAAATATTGCTATGATTTGTGGTGAGTGTGGTTTTGATAGGACACACAGCTTTCCAAGAGTGGTTTTTTTATGATGTGACTCTAAGAACAATAGTTGCATAATAGGGCTTGATGTAGGGTGTTGACCCTAGTTCTATAAGGAGGGGTGGAGGTATTTCCCACCATTTATCCTTCGAAACCTAGAGTCGTAGGAGGGCTGTGTGAAGTCACGCTTCCCTAGACGTGTGATGGTGACTTCTAGTTGTGTTGACCCTAGTTCTATAAGGAGGGGTGGAGGTATTTCCCACCGTTTATCCTCCAAAACCTAGAGTCATGGGAGGTTTGTGTGAAGCCACTCTCCCCTAGGCATGTGATGGCGACTGCTAGTTGCCTGTTGGGGAAGCTTGGTCGAGATGTATGAAATTTCCGCTTACGAGTTCTATGTGGAGTTAAGTCAATATAGTTGATGCTCCAGCTTAGTCCAACAGAGGAAAGGATAGGATGGAAGATGGAAGTAGGTTAGGAAGGAAGGATGCTTTGATGTTAGTTGAGAATACTGATTGGGGAT
>JZKD02S0185599.1:261154-271665 GCA_000966675.3 Picea glauca
GAAAGGATAGGATGGAAGATGGAAGTAGGTTAGGAAGGAAGGATGCTTTGATGTTAGTTGAGAATACTGATTGGGGATTAGAGATGACACTATTGTTTACTCACTTGGTTCCTACCATGTTTAAAACCCTCTTTGATTTCCTATTGATATTTTAAGTGTCATAATGAGTTATTCATGAATTGGTGTAATTTTGTTCGTTAAGATTATTAAATGATGCATTACTTGATCTGTTGTTTTACATGTCTTGGTGATCATATAGGAACTAAGCACTAGTGACAATGGTTGTTTATCGTTGGTACATACATGAGATATGTGTCCGCTAGCTAAGCACGCATACCCTACCTATGTACACTAGTACACTTAATTAATGTATTAATTATTAAAGTAAATTATTAACTATTTAATTGAATGTTTATTGAATATGTAATGGTGGGGTGTTATGTACCTTTTGGTAAAATTGTCAAATTGCATTTATTAGCTAGCATGAGAAGAAAGAATTTTCATTTTATTTATTGTTGTTTAATGCAAGTCATTTATATTTTAGTTTTATTTTAATCTTTTTCCCAAAAATCTAGATAAGGGAGGTTGATAGATAATAATGAGGGTGGCTGAGGAGACTTGAGGAAGGGTGTATGAAAACTTGATAAATAAGGAGGAGAAGTGGTGAGGAAGGGGAGGATTGAGAGGTTTGAGTATGATGAGAGGTTGTGAAATCTTTGGAAGATATATTTCTTATGATGGTTTTCTTTGAGCATTTGTGCTTTGCTGTTCTTGGAGGTACGAGCATGGAGGGCCAAGAAATCGAAAGGTTTCTTGGAGATAGGAAGCCGGCTAGGCTCCTAGTTGGCTGGGAGGATTCTGTTGTTTCACTCTGGGCAAGCGGGAAAATAATGCTTGGAAGCTCCCATGACTACATTAAAACCGATGAGCTTGGACAAGCTAAGAAGGAAGTATTTTTCGGTGGTATTTGATTATTGATATTTTGTATATACTTTTGTTTTAAGTTCTAAATCATAGAGTTAACATATTACTTATTTCATCATTTTATCTAGATTTATAATTGAACAAATGTAGAAGAATTGTGTAAATGAAAATCAATGAAATTATGCTAAAACAAAGTTGTTATTGTGTATGTATTTAATGAAAGGTTAATTGTTTAACATCCTTCATGGGTGTTACACCTGTCACATGGCCATTGTCATACTGGCTGCTTCGCGCCCCCTCTGTATGACATCTATCCTGCACTAGTGACAACCAACCCGCACACCTTGTGGCGCGATCGCCTCCTCTAGGACCTTCTTTCTCTCGGCCCGAAGAGCACCGATGCTCTTCTATCTTCCAATCGGAAGATCTGCACCCACAGTTCTTGTCCCGCGATCCTCTTTACTTATTTATCGGAGGACCGGGACTCGTGGCTTCGTGAGTTTACTATCTATCCTTTGGACTCTCGGATTCCCGAGATCTGATGCGTCAGTCAACGCTGATCTTCTTCCGCCGCTATCGGAACTTCGGATTTTTCGCGGCTTCGCTGCTCGCGACACCCAACACTTTGGGTTTCCAACCTTCGATACGCAAGGTGCCGAAATTCCAAGACTTGCGATATTACACCCTCGTGACTTCGCTACTCACGAGGTCAATCAACCTTCCCGTCGGATCCCGATGCCCGAAATGCCGAAACGTCGATATCCCGCGTCACCTGCCACGTCACCCTGATGTGGCCCACACTATCCACGCAATCGTCGGGACTTCACGTCTCGCCGTATCACGACTTCCACTTCAAAGAGTTGGAGTCTTACCTCACGAACTCCCGATATGCCGATCCACAAGTAGAACCACGCTTCTCGTGATCTCAATCGACGACTCCTGCAAGCCCGAGCTTCGAACTTCTTCCTCTCCTGCACTGTAGCCTTCTTACGCCTCCGCAAGATCCAATGGCCCTCGGATTCTCGTGACTTCTCCTCGGAGAATTTTGACTGTCTGTTCTTGCCGATGAAATCCATGAAATGACGAAACTCTCTTCCAAGGAATATGTCACCCTGCACTCAAGGCTTCCGCACCCACTCAAACCCTTCAATGTGCACTTCTTTTGTGCAATCCTTCGACAAATTCGAAGGTCTACTCCTCCTGAACTTGTTCTCAACTTCTCAAGTCCTATTTAAGAACGTTTTGCACGCACTCCTTGCGGAAAATCCTTCAACAACTACTAAGTGTTGAAGTTCTTCGATCCTGCGCACTCCTGCAGTAGAAATCTTTCAATTCCTTTCCTCAGAATCACAACTCTGAGTCTTTGTTCAGTATGCGCACGCCTTGCATGGCTCCAGTGCCAAATCTGCACTTCTTGGAACTTAGAACAAAAGTTATCCCTACTTGAACCCTTCAGTCACGCACTCCTTGCGGACAAATTCAACTGCACTCCTTGCAGGAATTCTCTGGTCCAAGATAGAGAAACAATTGAAACTAACTCCTTGTTCTCCTAAACTTCACTTCAACCATGAAATCACATACACAACATATAAAAGTAAATGTATGACAAGAAGCAAACATTCATGAGCATAATATCAACAATACATAGAGAATAACACAACCATGGAATTGAATCAAAGCTTTTCTATTAATTCAATATTTGTACATGGAGGTTCTTCATACACTTCTCTACTGCTCTTTTTTTTCTGCTTCATAATAATGTTACAATGTACAAAGGAGGGTGTCTATATCTCGTTTCCCTCTCGAGCTCTAAGCTATCAAATATAGAATTAAATATTCTATCTACTTTACATTAAATCTATTAAATGCCTCATCTACCTAAGGACAAGAGCTATCCGCTCAAGGTCCATTACAATACACAAAGTGCGCTTCATTAACTCTACACATTAATGTTTGGCGCAACAATATCAAGGTGTTTCAAAATTTGTGCTGGCGCTGTCCAGCTATCTTCCGCTCCCACGCTGGCTCGCTTGTTGAGTAGTTGATGCTCCTGCATCATACTCCTCAGCTTGAAAACTTTCATGGGATCTTGTCCATGAGCTCCTACACAGTCCTTCCATGCTTCTGTATCTCCATTTCATTTTCCCAGCTGGCGTCCTCTACTGGATGATTCTTCCACTTGACCAGATACTCGAAGTATTCTTTCCTCCTATTATTCTTACCCACTCTTTTGTCTAGTATGCACTCCATCTGTGGTTTCTCTGCAACTGGTAATTGTTTCATCCACTGGATGACTGGTTCCACAGTTCCAGCCTCTACTTCTCCAGCCCTGTATGGGTATAAATCCGAAACATTGAATATCAGAGATATCCCGATGCCATTCGACAACTCAATCTCATAGGTTTTCTCCCCAAACTTCTTCAGGAATCTGCATGGCCCAATTTTCTTCATTTTCAGCTTCTTGTATGTTCCCCTTGGGAACCTTTCCTTCCTCAAATGCACCAGAACTAGATCGCCAACTTCAAACTGAAGTTGTCTCCGATGCTGATATTCTCTGCGCTTATATTCCTAATTTGAATTTATCAGTCGCTGCTTCACCTTACTGTGAAGTTCTTTCATCACCTCAGCGAACTCTTCTGCACTAGCGCTTCTAGTCGCAGTCTGTTCTGACTCCCTGAGTTCAGAAACTCCCCTCGGTTGTATCCCATACACAATCTGAAATGGACTCTTCCCTATACTTTGATTCACCGAATCATTGTACGCAAACTTCGCCTGAGGCAATATGTTGTCCCAACTATTATGGTGCTCTATCACCAAGATTCTCAATAAATCTCCCAGACTTCTGTTTACTACTTTCGTCTGTCTGAGGATGGTAAGAAGAGCTAAACGCCAAGTTAGTTCCTAGATTCTTCCATAGCATCCTCCAAAAATGCCCTATAAATTTTGTGTCCCTGTCCGAAACAATACTTTTCGACAGTCCATGAAGTCTAATGATCTCTTTGAAAAATAAGTTTGCGATGTGTGTCGCATCACTGGTCTTCTGGCATGGAATGAAATGTGCCATCTTTGAAAACCTGTCCACCACCACAAAGATGGAATCAACACCTCTTTGTGTCCTCGGCAAACCCAATACAAAATCCATGCTGATCGCCTCCCATGGCCTCTCTGGTATGGGCAATGGCTGATAAAAATCAGTATTCTGCCTTCTCCCCTTTGAGTGCTGACAAATTCAACACCTGTCAACAAATATTTTAACATCTGTTCGCATGCCTGACCAAAAATTTGACTCGCTCAGCTTTGCGAATGTCTTGTCGTGACCAAAGTGACCTGCTAAACCTCCGTCGTGTTTTTCTTTTAGCAGATTCTCCCTCATGGAGCAATTCAGAATGCACAGTTGATTGCCTCTGAACAACAATCCCTCCTGGATCATGTAGTCTATCCAAGGGCTTCTATCTCTGAGAACTGGATTATCAGCTGCTTCACACGCTTCTGCAAAATCTGCATCTCCTGCGTACATATCCCTCAGGTTTTCAAAACCCAATGTTTTGACTCGGAACTCCTGTAGCAATAAACACTTCCTTCTCAAAGCATCAACGACTTTGTTAGTAGTACCCAAAATATGCTTAATCACAAATGTGAAATTCTGCATATACTCTACCCATTTTGCATGTTTCTGATTCATCTTCTCTTGTTGAGTCACAAACTGCAATGCATGATTATCGCTGTACAATATGAATTCTTTCGGGATCAAGTAATGCCTCCACTTCTTCAACGCCTGTATGATAGCATAAAATTCTTTGTCATACGTTGAGTACTTCACTTTTGCCTCATCCAGCTTCTCGCTGAAATATGCAATTGGTCTGTCTTCTTGGCTTAAGACCGCTCCTATGGCATATCCACTTGCATCACATTTCACCTGAAATGTCTTCTGAAAATACGGCAACACCAGAATTGGTTTCTCTGTGATTTTCTGCTTCAACAGATTGAAGCTCTTCTGAGCCTCCGTTGTCCAATGGAAAGCCTTATGTCGTTCTTCACCGTGTCCATCATCTCCGCGCTAATTCCACTGAAATTCCTAATGAAATTTCGGTAGAAACTAGCCAAACCATGGAAACTTCTCACCTCGAAAATATTTCTCAGTGATGGCCAATTTTTAATCACTTCCACCTTACTTGGATCCATTTTCAACTCATTCGCCGAAATAACAAAACCCAAGTAAATGAGTTCTATCTTCATAAATGAGGACTTCTTCATGTTGATCAACAACTTCTCCTGCTGTAGTTTTCTCATCACAATGGCCAAGTGCTTCAAATGCTCAGCCTTCGTCTTACTGAAAATCAGTATGTCATCCAGATATACGACAACAAATTTCCCGATGAATTCCCTCAGGACTTCATTCATCAGCCTCATGAATGTACTCGGGACGTTTGTTAAACCAAACGGCATGACCAGCCATTCGTACAAACCCTTGTTTGTCTTGAATGTTGTCTTCCATTCATTACCCTCTCTCATGCGAATCTGATGATATCTGCTCTTGAGATCAATCTTCGAAAAATAATTTGCCCCACTCAGGAAATCCATCAGATCATCCATTCTCGACAGTGGAAATCTGTACCTGATGGTAATTTTGTTGATCTCTCTTGAGTCTGTACACATTCTCCAACCTCCATCTTTCTTTGGACTTAATACCGTTGGAACAACACATGGACTCAAGCTTTCTCTGACCAATCCTTTGTCCAACAAATCTTGGACCTGCTTCTTGACCTCCTCATTTTCCTGCGGCGTCAATCTGTACGCAACCTTGTTCGGTAAACTTGCTCCTGGTATGAGGTCAATATGATGACTCACACTCCTCACCGATGGCAATGAATGAGGTAATTCATCCACAATGATGTCAACGAACTCTCCCAGCAGTTCCTGAATCTCATCTGGTAAATCGTCCACTCTTGTGCTGGTCAGAAAACCCTTGGCTTTCTGAAAACAAAGAATTGTGGATCTTCCTTATTCTCCATCTCTGTAAGAAGCTCCTTCCCACTCATGAGAAGTATTGTACTGCTTACTTCCGACTTCACTTCCTTATCCTTTATCGAAAGCAACTTGTGTGTCCTCCCATCCTTCTCCAGGGTATATGTGTTCATCCTCTCATCATGAACCACATTTCTGTCATATTGCCATGGTCTACCCAGCAATAAATGACATACATCCATGGGAATAACATCACACAAGATCTTATCATTATACCCACCTATTTTGAATTCAACCAAGCACTGTTTGGTAACACTCACCTGATGTCCCTTCTGTAGCCACGAAACTTTATATGGACTCGGGTGATCAGTCGTTTCCAGCTCCAACTTTTCCACCATCTCGGTCGAAACGAGATTATCTGTGCTTTCGCTGTCCACAACGACCTTGCATTTCCTGTCTTTGGTCTTGCATGCGGTTATGAACAGTCGGCTTCTCTGAGCTGTGTCTTCCACCTCCTTCTCAGGTGTCAAAAGGAATTTATGCATCCCAAGCGATTTTCCTCTTTCTGCATCTTCAAACTCAGCATCATGCTTCTGAGCTTTAGTGATGTGAGATTCTCCGTTGTCCTTCTTTTTCTCTGGACACTCGAATGACTTGTGCCCATTCTTCCCACATGTAAAACATGTGAATCCTCCACCTCTTCCTCTACCTCGACCTCTAGTGCGAGGAAGAGTGTTTGCATCAACATAATCACCTCGCTGATCAATCTATTGCCCTCTTGGCTCGACATATGGCTGCCTCTATGAGGTTCCGCCTTTTTCAACCTTACCCTGAGGTTTCTTCCATTCCTCCTTAGGCTTCTGATATTTCTCCTGGGAAACTGCCTTGCCTCTGGACTGACTTCTGCCTCGCCCTCGCTGACCTTGTTTTCAGCTCAGCTTCTCTTCGGCTTTCAGAGCCAATTGGTAAGCATCTTCCACCGTCCTGATGGTTAGCATGCTTAATTCATCCTGAATGTCGTATCTCAGACCATTCATACATCTCGCAACCTTCTCATCATCGCTCTCCCGATGACCTGCTCTGATGTTCAGTCGATAGAACTCTTCAGTATATTCCTTGACTATCATCAGTTTCTATCTCAGGTTCTGCATTCGCCTGAACAGAGTGATTTGGTAATCCCTTGGGATGAACTTCGCTTTCATCTTCGCGATCATTCGATCCCATATTTTAATCTTCTGCTTGCCTTTGCAGCGTCTATCAGCCTGTAGCTCGTCCCACCACAATGCTGCATGCCCTTTCAAGCGTGTAACAATGTGCTTGACTTTCTTATCTTCTTCCACATCTTCATAATCGAAGTATGTGTCAAGAGCTCTAATCCAATCTAGCAGCTCTTCTGCATCCAGATTCCCCTCATATACTGGAATGTCCATTTTCGCCTTCGCACCCATCCTGGCGATAGCTTTAATCAACCGCTCGGTTGATGCGTCCTCTGCTGTGACCTCTTCTTCATGTCCAACTTCCTCTTCAACCTCGGAATCACTAAGATCCCCTGCACCAACTCCGCGTCTCTGTGCTGTCTCCATCTCCTCGAGCCTTTCTCGGAGATCTCTCATTTTCCGCTCTATTTCTGGATTTCCTGCTGGCCTACCTCTTCTTCGCACCTCCCTGTTTTCGAGATCTGGTGACTGTCTCTCTCTTCTGGGTGGCATGATGAATCTCTCTTCTCTTCTGCTATAGAAAGCAAAAGATATTCCTGCTCTGATACCACTCTGACAGCCAACCCGCACACCTCGTGGCGCGATCGCCTCCTCCAATACCTTCTTTTTCTCGGCCCGAAGAGCACCGATTCTCTTCTATCTTCCAATCGGAAGATCTGCACCCACAGTTCTTGTCCCGCTATCCTCTTTACTTATTTATCGGAGGACCGGGACTCGCGGCTTCGTGAGTTTACTATCTATCCTTTGGACTCTCGGATTCCCGAGATCCGATGCGTCAGTCAACGTTGATCTTCTTCCGCTGCTATCGAAACTTCAGATTTTTCGCAGCTTCGCTACTCGCGACACCCAACACTTTGGGTTTCCAACCTACGATACGCGAGGTGCCGAAATGCCGAGACTCGCGATCTCGCACCCTCGTAACTTCGCTACTCACAAGGTCAATCAACCTTCCCGTCGGCTCCTGATGCCCGAAATGCCGAAATACTGATATCCCGCGTCACTTGCTACGCCATCCTGATGTGGCCCACACTATCCACGCAATCGTCGGGACTTTGTATCTCGCTGTATCACGACTTCCACTTCAAAGAGTTGGAGTTTTACCTCACGAACTCCCGATATGCCGATCCACGAGTAGAACCACGCTTCTCGTGATCCCGATCGACGACTCCTGCAAGTCCGAGCTTCGAACTTCTTCCCCTCCTGCACTGTAGCCTTCTTACGCCTCCGCAAGATCCAATGGCCCTTGGATTCTCGTGAATTTTCCTCGGAGAATTCTGACTGTCCGTTCTTGCCGATGAAATCCCCGAAATGACGAAACGCTCTTCCACAGAATTCGTCACCCTGCACACAAGGCTTATGCACCCGCTCGAACCCTTCGTTGTGCACTTCTTTTGTGCAATCCTTCGACAAATTCGAAGGTCTACTCCTCCTGAACTTGTTCTCAACTTCTCAAGTCCTATCTGAGAACTTCTTGCATGCACTCCTTGCGGAAAAGCCTTTAACAACTACTAAGTGTTGAAGTTCTTCGATCCTGTGCACTCCTGCAGTAGAAATCTTTCAATTCCTTTCCTTAGAATCGCAACTCTGAGTCTTTGTTCAGCCTGCGCATGCCTTGCATGGCTCCAGTGCCAAATCTGAACTTCTTGGAACATAGAACAAAAGTTATCCCTACTTGAACTCTGGAGTCACGCACTCCTTGCGGACAAATTCAACTGCACTCCTTGCAGGAATTCTCTGGTCCAAGATAGAGAAACAATTGAAACTAACTCCTTGTTCTCCTAGACTTCACTTCAACCATGAAATCACATACACAACATATCAAAGTAAATGTATGACAAGAAGCAAACATTCATGAGCATAATATCAACAATACACAGAGAATAACACAACCATGGAATTGAATCAAAACTTTTCTATTAATTCAATATCTGTACATGGAGGTTCTTCATACACTTCTCTGCTGCTCTTTTTTTTTTTCTGCTTTATAATAATGTTACAATGTACAAATGAGGGTGTCTATATTCCGTTTCCCTCTCGAGCTCTAAGCTATCAAATCTAGAATTAAATATTCTATCTATTTTACATTAAATCTATTAAATGCCTCATCTACCTAAGGACGAGAGCTATCTGCTCAAGATCCATTACAATACACAAAGTGGGCTTCGTTAACTCTACACATTAATGTTTGGCGCAACAATATCAAGGTGTTTCAAAATTTGTGCCGGCACTGTCCAGCTGTCTTCCGCTCCCAGGCTGCTCGCTTGTTGAGTAATCGATGCTCCTGCATCAACTAGCACCCCATCCGGGGGCAGAATTCACATTCATAATCCCACCAGCTGCTCAGAAAAAAGAGAGTAGAAAAGTAGATATTCAGGTTGACCCTCATAACTAGAGATGCTGATCTGAAACTAATTACCATTAACTATTAAACTGTCTAATATTATAGCTCAAACATCATCATTTATACGATAACATCACATCCTGGCTAATGAATATGAAACCTGCATCCGGAGGCTTGGAATTTCAAACCACAGGATGCAGATTTCACATTCATAATCCCACGTAAAATTCTTATAGATGGCGGTCTGTATCCACCAGCCAATGTTTAATATTAACCGTATGATGGGCTTGGTAACCCGGTGGAAGTAGTTATAGTGTTCCCAACCATAGTACCAACAAAAACGGATCATGCCAAGCATCTGCCACTAAAAACAAAGGGCGAAGATAGATTCGCTTAGAAGCAGATGCTTCGATGTTTTCCAGCATATATTAAGCATCCAATTTACCTTTTCACCGACGTCCTTAATATATTCTATTCGATTTTATTTTTCTAAGGCCAAATGGTAAAAATGCATTAAAATTTCCCACAGGATCTATAGAAAAGTGGGAACCATCAATTTCTCGAAGCAAAAAACGCAAAATTAGATATTTGAAAATGAAAATTCGAATGGACCCGATTCGATGGTGCCATCAAAGATACTGTATGCATATGTTCTGCGATGATACACTCTCTCTTTGTTTCGGTTATTGAATGATGGGCATGTTTCTTCCTCGATATGTTATAGAGGCACAGGATTTACTTTCTAGGGATCATGTTAATTCATAGAAATATCCTTTATACTGTGCAAGATATGAATCTCTTTATTAAAAACATAGAAACACCCTTTAAATTGTGAATCAAGTTAAATCATAGAAATACCCTTTATACTGTTAGAGATATGAATCTCTTTATTGATTTTTTTTTTAAATGTGAATCAAGTTAAATCATAGAAATACCCTTTATACTGTTAGAGATATGAATCTCTTTATTGAATTTTTTTTTTTTTTTAGAATTAGGTATACTAGGGTTGGGGGAGGACATTAATAAGAAAATACATTGTCCTATTAATGACTGGACTTGAAAGA
>JZKD02S0185599.1:295757-306949 GCA_000966675.3 Picea glauca
TAGGATTGAAGGGTTATAAAAAAGGGTGGATGTTAGAATGTGGATATTATTAGTATAGAAGTTCTGTTCAGTATGAGTTAAGTTGGATTAGAAATTTTCATGAAATGATCGTTCATCATTTTGATAGCCAAAACATAGGAATCTCACAGAAATTAACAATGATGATAAATACCTAGTTCTCTTAACTACAAGTCTTCTAGAATAAATTGAAGATTAATGTTCCTCATATTTTGTTTTTTTTTTGGGCAAATTTGGGGTACATTGCATATGGTATCAGAGAAAAGGTTACAACACTTGGACCTTAAGCAGGGCCAAATTATTTACTTAGCACATATTTTTCCTATTTATGTAAAACTAACAAAACAATTACAATTACAAACATAAAAACACTTTATTTTTGTTGTAATCATGGTAGCCCAGAATGAAGCAGAAATCATACTCGAGGAGAATCCTGAACAAAGGATTCCTGAAGATCAGAGGCAGAACAGTGATAGAAGTTTACCTAATGAAGTTCTGGAAACTATGAGAAATCTCATTGTCGAGCTGCAAGTTTTCAAAGAAGACAATGAGAAATTGAAAAAGGCACATTAGGAGCAACAGGAAATAAATGAAGTCCTGCTACGAAGCATAGTGAAAAAAAAGAGCCCAAAGGATGATAATCAGGAAGAAGAGGTGAGTAAAAGGGCCTCCAAGAATTCTGGTCCTGAAGTAGAAAAAGAGGACAACTCTTCCGAAGGTACACCTTCAACAGAAGATAAAACAAAAACAGGAAGAAAAAGGAAACATGTGGACCATCTAGAGGGAGAATTTAAGAAAATCAAACCGTCTACCTTTGACAGGGAATCCATAACAGGGGAGGAAGATGAAGCATGGTTATTAGAAATAAAAAAGTATTTCCAGATATACAACTATTCCAGCAATATGAAGGCCAGAATGACCATCTATAATTTGAAAGGAAAGTCTAGCATATGGTGGCAAGACCTGAAGTTGGCCAAGGGCTTAAAATAAAAATAGATGAAATGGTCGGATTTTAAGAAATACTTTAAGAAACAATACCTATCTGAAAGTTACTATGAAATAAAAACTAAAGAATTTTATGAGCTATGACTCGATCAAATGGCTATGGATGATCTAATAAACAAATTCCTAGAATTACTAAGGTTCGTGCCTTATATCCGGGAAGACAAAGTGAAAATCCAATGGTTCCTAAGCTGTTTACCATAGTCCTATAAGGACATAATTGAATTCAATAATCCCAAGTCCTTGAGCGAAGTTTTCTGGAAATACCGAATGTGTTATGACCAATACAAGCAACGATCAGAATTTCCCAAGGCTTGGAAAGACAAGAAACAAGAACATATGAACCAACGGAAGAAGGGATATCAGCCAACGCCTTTTTAGAACACATCAAAGAGTTTTACAAGGAAATATTTTCACTTCAACAACCAAAACACCCAAGGAGGTGGTAAACCAGTTAATCTGGGAACAAAAAAGTTTGGGGACATCCCCCGCGAACCACTGAAATGATGGGAATGTGGAGAACCTCACCTAAGGAGGAGCTTTCCACATTTGACTTCAACAATTAGGACTACGGTTCAAAACCTACAGGAAGCCTCTACAGTGGGAGAGGTGGGTAGAATCTTGCATCAGATCAATGCAGCCGTGGATGGCCGACAAGTTGACCACCAATCCACTATAGTGGAAATTGAAGGTAAAATTAACAATACTCGCATTTCTGTTTTAATTGATCCAGGAGCTACATTGAGTTACATCGCTCCTGGTGTAGTAGATTCAAATAAACTCAAAAAAACAAGCCATGCAAAATGCTGGCTAGCACAACTAACAACAGGAACAAAAAGAAAAGTATCTGATTTTATTTCTGATTGTGAGTTCAGTTTAGGTGGTCAAAACACAAAGAAAAATCTGAACATTCTACTGTTAGGGTCTTATGACATCATTATCAAAATGGATTGGTTAGAAAGGCATAAAGCAGTGTTAGATTGTTATGAAAAATCACTCAAGTATAAAGACAAAAATGATATTGTTAGGAAAATTCAAGGTATACAAAAAGCAATCTTAATTAGACAGATTTCAACAATGTAATTTAAGAAATGCATGAGAAAGGGTTGTCAGATTTATGCCATCCAAGTAACAAATCTTTTGGAAAAAGAAAATAAACCTAGCTTGGAGGATTTTTTCGTCTTGCATGATTTCAAAGATGTGTTTGTTGATGAGATACCTGGATTACCCCCAAGGAGAGAGATAGACATTTGTATCGACCTACTACCTGGTTCAACCCCTATATCTAAAGAACCCTACCAAATGAGTTTACCAAAATTACCAGAATTAAAAATTCAACTGCAAGAATTATTGTATCAAGAATATATCAGACTGAGTGTTTCACCATGGCGAGCACCAGTCCTTTTTGTTAAAAAGAAAGACAAAAATCTGATATTATGCATCAATTACAAACAATTAAACAAAATGACTATTTAGAACAAGTACCCCTTACCTAGGATCTATTCGATCAAGTAGGTGGGGCAAATATTTTTTCTAAATTGGATTTAAGATCTGGTTATCACCAGGTTAGAATAAAATATGAGGACATAAGTAAAACAACCTTCAGAACGAGATATGAACATTACGAATTTGTTGTTATACCATTTGGACTCACTAACGCGTCAACCACATTTATGTGTTTAATGAACAACATTTTTAGTCAATACTTGGACAAGTTTTTTTTGGTATTTATTGACGATATCCTAGTGTATTCTAAAACAAAAGAAGAACATGAAGATAACCTAAGGATAGTTCTGCAAACTTTGAGGAAACACAAACTGTATGCCAAATTCGATAAGTGAGACTTTTATTAGAACAAAATACAGTACCTAGGACATGTAATATTTGAGGAAGGTATTGCAGTCGATCCTGAGAAAATAAGAGCCATCATGGAATGGCCGATTCCGAAGGATGTAGCGGACATCCGATCATTCATGGGAATCATCGAATATTACCACAAATTTATAGAGGGGTTTTCCAAGATTGCATACCCTATCACATCATTACAAAAGAACAAAACTAAGTTTAACTGGTCACAGAAATGTCATGACAGTTTTAATAAGTTAAAGGAATTGTTAACGATCACACCCATTTTAAAGATAGAAAATCTGGACAAAGACTTCATAGTCGAGTAAAGAAAGAATAGGTGGTGTCCTAACTCAAGAATTGATATTATTATTTATTTATTTATTTATTTTTTATGTTGCATGTGTTATGGGTTATAATTTTGGTACAATCAAGAAATTCATAGTTCATTGGCTCATCATGAACGCATAATTAGGAATCCTAAGTCATTAGTGACCCAATTAGAGGCTTGTTCCCCAAAATAGATCCATATATTAAGAAAATATCGCCAACAACTTCTCCAAAGATCAAAGTGAGCCAAACCAATGACCAAAGGCCATAAGTGATGTATTGTATACCCTTTATACTATTCAAGATTCACCTAGAAGGAGATGCTTTGATGTTTTTCAACAGATATCAAGCACCTAATTTGCCTTTTAGCTCACATCCTTTGATTGTAATATAGGAGTCAAGCAAGGTTTCCTCTATCCCCTACCCTTTTCGACATCTATATTGATAAGTTAGAATATAGTTTGGAGGATGTAGGTTGTGTTGGCATGACTCTTGCTAGTATAATCATCATCCTTCTTCTTTCTGCAAATGATATTGTTCTTATGGTGAAGAGTCTCTATGATCTAAGTAAACAACTTATAATCCTAAAGGACTTCTGTCCTAGTATGGGCATGACTGTGAACATTGACAAAACAAAGGTTATGATAATTAAATCCAAAAATATCACCTACGATACTTTTGTATATGAAAACAATATATTGGATGAAGTTCTTTCATACAAATATGTTGGAATCGATATTCACCACAAGCTCAATTGGAACTATAACGTTGAGAAAAAGATAAATGGAGGGTGGAAAACTTATTATGGGCTTGAAAACAATTGTAAATCATCGTACCTTTGGATTTGGGATAACAAAAAATGCCTCTTTCACACTCTCGTCACTCTAGTTATCTTATATGGATGTGAAGTTTGGGGTTGTAGTATCTCTAGAGAATCTTGGAGAAAGATAGAACGGATCCAAAATAATTTTACAACTTATAATATACAAAATAAGGATAATACACCCTATCCTATCCTCCTCATAAAAGAAAGCTTGCCCCCCATCAAGGGCATTGCTATGATTAGATATATAACTTACAAAAACAAGATAAACAACATGGATGACAAGAGGCTCCCAAAAATTTCTTCAAACTCTAGCCGAAACCCCTAATGACTCAAGCGGGGATGGAATACAGATGCTAAATCTTGGATAAATCATTTGGGAATACAAGAAGAGTCCGTCATGCAGATAATATTACAAATATTATCACTTCTAAATTTAAGGAGAATATGTGGCGTAATAAAGAATTAGAGGATAAAAGGAAACTAAGATACTACAAGGAGGTGGTCCACCTTAATTTAGAATATCAAAAGTAGCTCTCTGTTTTGAGAAGTGCAAAGAAGAAAATCAACATTGCTAAAATAAGAACAAAATCTCATGAGCTACATAGTGAAACTGGACGTTGGACAATTCCCAAAACATCATGAGATGAAAGAATCTACCATCCATGTTTGTTTTTTTCTTATTTTATTTTTAAGCGTTGACACATGTTTTCATGTATTCTACATTGAACAAAGTAGTTTAGAAAAGTAAATAGATTTCAGTATGGTGCAAATGCAATGCGAATTGTCGATGCACTCTTTTTTTGTTATTAGAATGATTGTTTACTCAACACAAATAGAACAAGTTTGTAAAAATGTGACAAGGACATGGAAATATACTTTTCTTTAGCAGGAAGGAAGTAATTGTGCACTCAATACAAACAAAAAAAAGTTTGTAGATTATTTGATTATTTTAGATATAAAATTGAGTAGGTTGATCTTATAGATATCGATCTTATTAAATTAATGCATAAGTGGGGAACAATAGTCTAGTGCAATATGGAATGTTTAAAATACTTAAGAGGTTTGTTTATTTCTAATTCTTTGGTCCAAGAGATAGATAGATGAACGTCTTGGGTGGAATCAAGAGAAGTGTCACACCATTCTCCTATTATGTTCCATGTAAACAATTAAACTAAATTATGGTTGATCATTAGTACACATTGAATCCATCCACAGGTTCCCGATATCGATCCGAGGAAATGACATATTGGGCCAACAAATGCATGCCTATTTACATAATAAAAAAATATTATGGTTGATCATTAGTACACATTGAATCCATCCACAGGTTCCCGATATCGATCCGAGGAAATGACATATTGGGCCAACAAATGCATGCCTATTTACATAATAAAAAAATAGTGGAAAGATCTAAGAATATAGGTATTGTTATTATCTAATAGATAACGATATCTACTCAGCTATATTAGTATGGGCAAGGAAAGCTGACCCAACGACCAAAATATCTATCTAACATATATAATTGAGAAAATGTAATACCAATACCATAAACAACATCAATAAAGAAAATTGCATCTATGCCAAGTGATTGGGTCCCAATTGGTTGATTATACCGTACAAAAACCCATGGTTGTTGTCAATGCTCTTCTTATTAGCTTACGTCTATGCCCAAATGACCATGACGAGTTGCTATCTCCTATGTTCAATGTTCCACTAATGTTTTTGAACTTGTTTCATGTGTGCGGTTTTACTTGTGACTATATGTGTGTATGGATGCCATGCAATGTTATTTTTTGCTTTATGCAACAAGCACACCACTATAAAATGATTTATATAAAATTTAGTTTTCCCGAGCACTTTAAATGCATTTGGGCATCAACCCAAATCTCTCAACATGTTCATGTATTGAAATTGTCCATCAACTCCCATTCCTCGAGTTATTTTGAATCATGGCAATGAGTGATTTTTCCTGGTTAGTGAAATTTCTATTAGGAACACTTGCATTCATTATATTTATGCTAGTTGACATATGCAAAGCACTCAAGACCGGAGCACATTGGGTGCCAACGTATTTTCTAGTTCTTAGTGATTTCACCATTCATATTACGAAGTTCATTGAACACGAGAGTAACCAGGATTTACTTGGTCATAACTCGGGCTCTTCAAACACATTGGAAGATGAGGAAGGTAATAAAAATTTCATTATCATACATAGTGGTAGAATAATGATACGTGTGTTGGTAGCCTTTTTCCTTCTAGGAATGGCCCATCTCCGATATGAAGAGAAATGGACCAAAACATTTGCGTAAGAACAACAAACTCATATCTTCTCAGTGTCTAAATCTTCAGACCATTGTCTAGCAAAGATAATGTCCAACATGCTAACCTATCAACCTTCAATCTTTAATTCTAAGGATTTGAATTTAGTTAAAGCTAGTTTAGAAGGAAGATGTCAAAATTAACACTACTCTACACTCTACACTACATACGAATTTAATTCATAATGTTGAAATGATTATGGGACAATGATTTATTGGAGTTAAAAAGAGACCTTTTTACTGCAGTTCGAATGCCACCTCTTAATGGAAGATAAATTAAAGAATGAGATTGAGGAAGTGTTTCTGGACTTCAACACGATTTCATCTATGGTTGACACAATTTTAGTTGTGGTTGAGGTGTAGATTGATCACCACGGCTTGGGTAAGTCACAATAATGAAATATTTATAATAAATGGAATGATCAAGCTAGAAGTGGGCGACCAACAACAAACAAAAGTTTATTTACCTCAAAACAAAGTTCAATCGGTGCAAGGTGAGTGTACCGACAACTGCTTGCTATGGTGCATTGAAAGAATTAATGGAGCTTGACACTTTGAGTTAGATTTTAAGTTGTCAATGCATGAAACAAAGAAAAATAACAATCTAAGGAAATATGAACCTATAAATCTACACTCGGAGAAAGGGTATGAAACCAAGGTTTTCTGAGCCTCATTTCACAAAACTAGTAAAATATCTTGAAAGCGTAAATTCATGGCCAAAGAAAAAAATAATAATTTGTTTCCATGTGAATTGCTATGTGACAGATTGTTTACCTCCTCCTTGCGTTTATGAATTCCTTGCCTCTGTATCTCTGAATACCTTGTATTTGTATCTATGAATACCTTGTCTCTGTATAAAAAAACACACAGTAGGAGCTCTCACGACTCGATTTTAGTCCACTAGAAACCCAAAACCCTAATGAACACACAAAGGAAATCTAGAAATGAACTTATCCTTACAAGCAACACAAATTTACTTTGATAATTCCCTGATTCGACATGCCAAAACTCGAGAGAGTGGAAGAAAATGAAAGACACGGTAACAAACCTTGAGAGAGTTGAAGAAAATAATAGATAGAACGGAAAAACATACGACAAATGATGGATTAAACTACGAGGTTACTACCTTAAATGCGTTGACCTGTGACACATAACTGCTTGATAAAACTACCAAGATAATTAAGTCTCGTCATCGATATAATTAGCTCTCTTGTTTAATAGGATCAACCCATCCAATATTATACATCTGATGATTAAAGTACACTGATTTATTAGTACTCTTCTCCTTTAAACAGGTTTGAGCACTAAATATATCTCACACAATGCTCATTTCTTTAATGACTTTCCATACAATGTACATAGTTAACTATCATTAAGAATCAAACTAAATGCTGGATCAAACTATGAGGATCATTACGTGTGGCCATCGGTATAATTAACTGCAACACATACCTGCTAGATCAAAATACGAGGATCATTAAGTGTCGGTATCGATATAACTAGCTCTCTCCTACTCTACTCCTTTAAATGCATTTGAGCACCGAACATAACTCACATGATGTACATAGTTTTACATCGTTTCATTCTCCCTCTCTCATCCTATAGGCCAGGGTTCCAAATTCCATTAATACTAAACATTGAACAATGTGAATGTAACATCCCCCAAAATAAATTATTTTTAAGGATGAAAATACTTAGGAATTTATTTCCGTTTTTGGTTAATTCGAAATTGGAAAATTATTTCCATTTATGGAAATTCCAAATTTCGAATTTAGTTAATTGTAAATAATGATTATGACTATTGGGAAAAGATCTGATTTGACCCAACTAACTCTTTGACTATGACACTCGTAGGAAACAAATATTTTTATATTTATTGTTGATGGACAAATGAAATAGCCAGGTTAAAATCAGCTGACCATGACTCCATGAGTGGGGAACATGTTGGAACTAACTCACGGTTGAATGTTACAAGTGAAAAATCAAGTATTTGGCCATTGGTAGCCCTTGAAAATTAGGGATTTGGAATTATGCGAAAATTCCCAAGGGGAAAAAGACCTAGGCACAATTGCCTTTGGATATATAGCATATGAGAGGAGGCAGGACGCTGCCTCGTATGTGGGGAAATAATTATCTCTTGTTGTTATGAACACTTATTTTTGAGTGTGAGGCAAGGAGAAGTTACTGAGATTGAAGGAATATTGCTGAGGAGGATTTATGAGTTCGCCCTCATGGATTCATTGTCAGGCTAGGGGGTGAACGGGACAAGTAAATTGGCTGTTATGTTCTAAGGTTGGGAGGAACTTGGTTGTTCCATTTGTTGTTCATAAATTGTTTAGATATGTCTATCTACTCCTTCTTTGTTCAAATGTTATTTGAATTATTGGATGATATAATTGCATCTGCTTAAATGTGAATGAATTTCTCTGTTTTATTAAATTCTGATGGAATGAAATGAAATTTAGAATAAACCCTTACAGTTTAAATGTAGATGTTGAGCAAAGATTTCTATGTATCTTGGATGGAATGGAATTGAATTATGGAAATATATTAGGAAATATATTTATGTTAAATAGAATATTATTTCAATATAATGAGCTAGGAATCACTACCAGATCGGTGAATCATATACACCTGGTTATTCCGTTTTGCAGGTGAACTTTAGACTGTGAAAACACTATTCTAGAAGTAAATATGAGATTTAAAACATTTACATACCTATACGTACAAACATATCTCTATGGGTCATCCCTTAATTCTGGAACGAATTGCTCTATCGATTAAATTACTGTTGGAATGATTACATACAATAGGAAGTAAGTGTGTGTGTGTGTGTATATATATATATATATATATATATATATATATATATATATATATATACAAATTTGCATGACTCATTTTAAATGTCTATTGTATGCATACCACCATGTACAAACTTATAATGGAAGGCAAATAGTTTAACTAGTCATAAACAAATTTCTGGAAATGAAATGATGGAAAGCGAATAGTCTATCTAGTCACAAACAAAGATCTGGAAAATAAATAATATAGGGAAAACGAACAGTCTAACTGATCACAAACGAAGTTTTGGAAATGAAATATTAGAGGAACGAAAGCCCGATGAGTCGAAAGAGAGATTCTGAACACCTACAATTTGTATGCACATACATTTCTTTGATAAGTTCGAATTACATAATTGTATTAACAAATAATAAAATCGTTCCAACTTCTTTATAAATATCAAGGTGAACTTGGAAGGGAGTGTAAAGTAGAATTTTTGAATACAAGTATACGTATTGCTACCCATTCCATAATTCTATGTGTAACATAAATATGATACCGAAGCAAAGAATTAACTGATAGAGCTTCCATCTAAGTCAACTATACAACTATGAACAATGGTACAATCCTGTTCGTTGCATCCTATTCTTTACTATTACATTGCAACACAGTTTTTAATCTTTAGGTCCTTTCTTTGAAATTTCAGATACATAGATAAGGAATCGGCCATCTTTTTAAACTTGAACAATCTCACCCACGATGATGACGTTATAAAATAGAATCATATTATTCCTTAGAGATATAGGGTGCTCTCTGAAGAGCGATAAAGTGAAACCTGAATACCTTTTGTGCGTATGGCATGGTCCTGAATCTAAAATTTGAATGGTCGAAGCCCATGCAAGGAAATATAAACTTATCATTAGTAATTATAAAACAAAAGATAAATGAGTGTAATGTTTCAATAGAACGAATTAAGAAAATAATTTTTACAGAATGTCACTTAACTTTCGTCTTGGGAAAACTGGTGTCCTTTTCCCATTCACGTTTTGGTTGAGTAGACGCCCCAGACCGAGGGGGAAGTGAACCAAGAAATTTATGATGGGTACCCTTGCAGCAAGAGGGGTCCCATCATTAGATTGGTTACCAAATGGTCTAAAGAAAACCTTTCAGGAAATCAAATAAATAAACAATAACAATACCCCGAGAACTTGCAAATCCGAACCACAAGGGTTCGCATGGCATATGCAGGATGAATGCATGAATCAAGTCAGAGTATGAATTTAAATATTTCATGCCGAAAGAATGCATTGCTTAAAATATAAACACAGAGTTAAATGCTATATTCCAATTACGTTTATCAAAGTCTAAACATGGATTGATTATCTGTGCCGAAGAGAGTGCATTGCTCAAGAATTAAATACAGAGTTCATATTTATGCCGAATACCAGGCTTCGAATGGTATTACCACACAAAGACAAATATAATATCACAATGAAAGACGTAACCCAAATTTAATTATGGACTCAAATATTTGTAGGCTGTAGGGTACTTCTTAACGAATTGTTCGGGGCACAAAATCCCCACTTTATATTTATATAGATATATATACCGAATGGAAATACATAAATCATTTAAGAGAGATTTCAATTGTAAGAATTCGCTAGCGGTATGATAGAACCTACGTAATGGTGAACTCCTAAGAAAAACTCAGTATGACAATACCCAAGAGAGGCAAAGAAATACCATAATACCTTATTGAAATGAAATTATTTTCACCCGAACAACATATAACATGCAACACACAGTATGGGTTTTACCCTACTAATCCAAATTTCTAGACTAGAACTTGTTGGCCAACTGAGAGGGGGGGGGTGAATCAATTNACACAGTATGGGTTTTACCCTACTAATCCAAATTTCTAGACTAGAACTTGTTGGCCAACTGAGAGGGGGGGGGGTGAATCAATTGTCACCGTGCTTAAACAATTATGCTTCTTTTAAAATATTTACAAGGCACTCAATGATGATCACAATAATGCAGGGAAATGAACAATGGCACATTCAACATCA
>JZKD02S0185599.1:331810-352488 GCA_000966675.3 Picea glauca
GAACATACATGATAAAGTGCTGCATAACTGCCTCATGGATTCAAGGGCTTCCCATAACCTTATGCCAAAAATAGTCATGGAAGAATTGGGACTGGAAGTGACAAGAACCTATCATAGTCTCTATATCCATTGCTGCAATGTTGGTGTTGAGTCTATCGTGGGAACTTAGGACCGTGTAGAGGAGGGAGTCTGGTGGAACCTGAATTGGTTCCTCCGAGATTTCCTCCTCCACATAGGTCATTGGAGGCATTGTTTGATTTTTTATTTGTTGTGTCCGAGCTATCAAGGAATCCTTCTCCAATTCACGTAGGCGTCTCTGCCTTGCAACATAATAGTACCAGGAGGGTCCCCTCTTGATTTTCCCTCTCTCATGTGGCATGATAGAGCCTAGAGGCCAGATAAATATAAGAATGAGGCTAGAGAAATATGAGAGGCCTAGAGACAGATCGTTGAGCAGAGTGGAACCTCAATAGAGAAAAGAAACATGATGATGAATACCATGGCCAACCTGGAGAATATATCCAAGGGGATGATAAGACCAAGAAACCTCCTCTTGTACCTGTTGTCATCCCCCTTCCATGACTCAGTGAGGGATCCATTAAACCTGCATAGGGGCATTGTCCCTCCATCCTTTGTGTGCGTTTATGATCATCCTCCATCCGAGAATGAGGCTTGGGCTGGTGGCTAGCCATATTTATGGCTTGGATTACATGGGGGCTGTGTGGCCTCCCCTGTGCTACGTGTCACCCCATCCTAGGGGGATACTCTCTTCGGGCTGTATCAATACATCTGATCATTAGACTGGGAGGTGGGGATATTCAAGCAACCAATTGGATTTGCTCTTCTTTTGAGTCTACTCCCTCATTGGCTAGGCAATCTTCAATTTTGTTGGCATCTCTTTTCACATGCGAGAGGATGAGTGTGATATGGAAATGAAGGAGGGACCTGAAGTCTTCCAACAATCCTAGTAATCTCCAACTTGGTGAAATTTACTAGGGGTGTGAGCCATGAATGATTTTAGAAATGAGATGGATAATTACCCGGGAGTCCCCTTCCACTATGAGATGAAAGATGTTATCACTAATTGCTAGATTAATACTCTTGAGAAGGCTCCAAAGTTATGCAACATTGTTTGTGTTGAATCCCAGATATCCTGCTGTGATATGTTAAATTATCCCCTCATTATTTCTTAGTACCACTCCAAAACCAATTGGCCCTCAATTACCCTTTGAGGAGCCGTCAACGTTTAATTCGAGAAAGCTAGGAGGGGGAGGGGTGTTGGAATAGGGGAAGACCCAGGGTTCAATGCTACAACAACTCACCAACAAAACCCTAACTACCGTCCCTTTTGACAACACCTACAAAGAAGATGAAGTCTCAGCCGAGGTAGAGGTAGGGTTGGTTGCAGGACTCAGGTGTCTACAACTTTTGCTGGGACACAGATATGTGATTATAACACTTAATAGAGCAATTAGCATCGTTAGTTCATCATTATCTAACCAATATCTACTCCACATAGAAAATAGAGCATCGCAAAATTCACCCTGATCTAATGTATTTAAGCACTTAGCAAAGGAACTAGATTAGATGTAGTAGATTCAAGCACTAAACAAGGTCACATATGTCGGATCTAGCATCCAGATTCATCATAAGAAGAAAGAATAAGAAAATCTATCTATCTATATGAAATCACTTAGAAAATAACACATAAACACATTAGAACATCACACATAGCAGAATAACACAATATTTATGTGGTTCACTCCCACCCTGGGGTTACGTCCACCAACTTTTCTTCTTTATTAGCTTCAATCAGGAATCTACATGCACAGATCCAAAAACGCTTACTCCGCATAAGACATGAGATCTGCACAACTCGCTAGATCCTCCTTCCTTGCGTTACAACACAAAGTCCTCCACAGTCTCTTACAATGACTTGCACTTGGCTCTGCAAGTCTCACACAGTATGCATGAAGCCTTACACTTCTTGATCACACAGATCCCACTCTTAGCACTTAGACAACTTTCACAACACTTGCGTACTATTCCACTACTTCTTACATTGCCTAGACTTCTATTTATACATACAAAATAGGCCTAAACATGGGTAAATCCATGGGTCGAGATCCAATTCCCGTTACATATTCCCAAATCCCAAAAAGGACCCAAAAAGGGGTCGAGATCCTGCGATCTCTACTTCGTCTTGTGCTATGTCTTTGACAGGTTGTCTAAGTCCCAAAATAAGTCAACCTGACCAAGGATCTCCCAAAACTTAGTCAAGGGCCAACAGGCCCCCAACACTCACCTGTGACACGTCCTGAGTCACTCTGGTTTGACTAGTTCTACTTCAAACGCCTCGATCTTGGCTCGAGCTGCTTCAACTTTCTGTTGTGCTATGACCTCCTTTTCAGCAAACTCGTGGATGAATGCATCATTGATAGGTCCCTCTAGAAGTTGTTCTACTGTAGTGACAACCTGCTCTAGCTCTGCTCCTTGGCCTTCTACCTTTGTAAACAATTGATAGGCCTTATTTTGCACAGGTTGGAGTTTCTGAGTTATCTCCATAACTCTGCTCTGGATAGTATGGATTTTTTTTTGTGCAGTGCATTTCTCCTGGGAGCGCTTCATTCTTTCCACAGTTGATAGGGAATTCAACTGTGCTTGTATCTTTTCATATTGGTACTTCACCTCTTGGAGCTGTGACTCTAGTGCTCTTAATTCTGGACTCTCAGCGAGTCATTCATATGTTAGGTCATTGCGATCAGTGAGCTGCCTACATTCCAAGGTAAGAACCTTGAGCCATTCAACTGCGCTCTTGGGGGATTATTCTCTTTGGTCCCTTACATCTTGTGGGGTCTCGGGTAGTATGCATAGCTCCAAATATACTATGCATTATTGTAGCTGCTGGATTACTTGTTCAAGTTGTGCTACTTGCTGTGGAACTCGCTTTTCGACCTTTACTTCTATGACTGTCACAGAGAGAAGTGCTTTGTTGACTATTTCCTTTACTTTGAGTTGCTTCGTGAGAAGCTGTTCCTTTTCTTGTTATAGCTGTGCTTTTTCTTCATCAAAATTTTCTTGGAGAGAAATCTTTTCCTATTTTGCAGCACTGCGTTGCTCTAATAGTACCTCTTGTACTTGTGTCAAATCTTGGGTGGCTTGCGCTATTTCTTCCTGTGCTCATTGAAGGCGAGCTTCGACTGTATCGGCTAAACAATGGAGTTGATATGGCTCGTCTCCCAATTCTGACTCTGCTGGCGTAGTGGAGACTGCGCGACTGGACTGTAGGGCTTGTTGTACCCCTCGGAGTTTAGTATTTATTCGATCATACAACTCCTCTTGCTTTGCTTCTTGTTTCTCTGCTATTTCCAGCGAAGCATCTTGTAGGGATGCTATGAGGAATTCAAAGTCATCATAGGTGATGACGCTCTACATCTTGGTCATGGTGGCCTTTGCTTTCTTCTGGGAGGAAGGTTTCAGAGGGGAACCTTTCCTCTTCTTTAGGGGATAAGCCTCATCACCCTGTTGTTGTTCGACCTCTTTGTCATTCAACTCTTCACCATCACCTCCTTTCTCTGGTGAGATGGAAGCATTCTTCAGGGATGCACTGTATAAATCCCGAACCTCTTCAGTTTTTTTTGTCCTGCTAGGTCCGAGTGTATCGTGCATAGTTTTTGGGCTGTCAATGTCAAATATCTCCGTAGGGTCTGCTGGAATGAGGAGGTCTGCTGACCAGTCCTTGGTTCTCTCCTCCAAGTCCTCCTCCATTAGCTTATAGTAGTATTGGAGTTGTTTCTTGTGTTCCTCAGCGCAGGCTGTGATGTAAATAAAATGTCAGTCGACGCTGAACTTCATTAGGGGCATGAACCGATGTAGAGTGTTCAGAGTGATGCGAGGCTCAGACTGGATGGTTGTCTTCAGTTGGTTGTAATAGGTATGAAAAACAACATTGGACTGCCACTGTTTATTCATATGGCTTGAGTACCACAGTGTATTGAACTTCGCAACCAATGGTTCAAAAGGCTCGATGTCCAAGAAGGTCGCACCTTCCGGAATCTACCAGGCAATAAGAGAGATCAGGATCAATAGCCAGTTGAACTGAAATTCGTACCCTTGATCCTGGGCTTCTCTGTAGTCGAGTTCTAATTGGTTCACCAGGTACTTCACCCAGTTCATCTGAATTTCTTCTGCGCACTTCCCTGTGAGGTCGACTACAAAACCGGTGACTTGGGTGGGTCGGTTATTTCATACTAACTTCCATGTGATCAACTGACAAACGAGGCACACTGGGCCACTCTAGATAGAGGCTACCTTGTAGCCTTGTGTGCCCTTCTAGACATCAACATAAGTGTCCTTGATCCACTGTGCTAGAGCGCGATCCATGGCTTTCCCGGAGTAAAAATCTTGTAGATCAGATCCTTACATACTCAAGCCCGTGATCTGATTGCTTAACATCGGATCAACTATTATACAATGGTTTAACCACAAATAACCTCCATGGTAACAAGATAGTAGTAGCTTGACACATGCATTCAACTCTTGTTGTCATTCGAAGTGAGGAATCTTCATGACATTGAGCAGGGTGGACTGCATGAGGTTATGGGTCCACGAATGGGGGATTATCTTCGATTTATTCCCCTTAGTCTGGGTCAGGTACTTATGCGGGGAGAACATGTTGTAAACTTTGCGATATCCAAGGTTTAAGTCACTAAACTTCAATGCTGCAATATTATCTTGGTCTACTTGAACTACGCATATCGCCTTTGGGAGGTACGCAGTGACCAAGGTATACTCAAAATCTCTAGGTACTTTGTCTCAATTTATTATGCTGCTCAGAGGTGGTAGATAGGTGGGTAAGATGGTTGGGATCAATTTATCATTCGCTAGATCATCCCTGTGCTTGGTTCACTTTTCATCAAATGGCTGGGATGGTACGACTTCATGAGTAGTGGATGGAGAGGCTGGTAGTCCTCTCGTCGATGATGCTTGTATACCTGAAGACATCGACATGACTCTCTCAGTCATGAGGTCGATCATAACTTCTTCAACAATTTTCTCGATAGCGCTCAACTTGTCCGACATACACACTCGGGATTAACAATCTCAGGTTCGGGGAATAACTTAGACACTGTAATAGGATAGACAACAAGAGTGTGATGATCACTGTATAAAATAAACTTAGTTTGCGGGCTCAAATTCTCAGTTGGAAAAAGTGTTCTTGGTGCATGGCGCGACGGGATAAATAGGTAACTCGACAACGGGTCGCTTGCAATGGGTATGAATCCTTCAATAATTCTATTTTGTCTGTTATGGCATGGTCCCAATGATCGGATGGCGAGATGGCTGTCCATAAATGTCTTTCTTCCCGTTTGGAGTGTTGGTTTAATGATTATAATGCCCCCAATGACTATATTTCTTTGTTATGGCGAAGTTCCATGCGTCGCTGTTTTGATATCCCGACGAAGATCCAATTTTGCAAATTTTTCTTCTGCGAGGTTTCCTCTGGAACCTTCTGCAACTTGTTGATCTTAGCTCGCTTCTTACTTAGATTTCTAGCCTTCTTCCCAGTGAGCTTCATCTCAGTGTGCCTTTTTCCATTATGATCCTTAACTTCTTTTGTCATAGTTACTTCGTGTTGTTGAGATTCTTTCCTAAGATTCAAGGGTAACCCTTCTTCTTCATTTGGAATAGGTACTTCAATCTTCAGTGGTTCTTCTAGTGTTCTTGCCACTTCAACATCCGGGTCTCTGGTGTTGAATGGATTTGATATGTTCTTCTGTTCTTCAATCAAGTGTGTGATCCTTCTAGTCATGAATTCTTTTAATTCTTTCTTCTTTTGTTCTAAAAATTCTTCTTATTCTTTCCTTCTGGCATGATCTCTTTCAATCCAAGGTTTTCCTAGTAGCATGGTAAATGGGGCGTTGTTCTTATTGAATTTAACAATATCAAAATATTCCTCTGTCGAAGCTCTATTGAAAGTGATAGGTAGCTTGGCAAGTCTCCCACAGAGGATTATTAATTTTTCTATGAATAAGCCTTTTCCTCCCAATGAGGGAATCATAGAAGGCTTTCCTAAAAGTTCCCAAGTTATTTCTGTTATAATATTCACCCGTGTTTCCTCATCTTGAACACAGTCAACATTGAAGTCTCCTATTCTTTCTTCAAGGAATTATTTTTCTTTGAATATCTCTGATAAGTTGACATGTCGATGGTCATTCAGGGTTTCTCTTATCTGTAGCAATACTCTCTCTGATTCTTTCTAGGATTTTGTCATAATCTTAGTTTCTAGATCTGCCTTAGGGTTTTCTTGATTCACATTCATTTTTTCAACCTTAACAATCATTCTAGGGAAATCCAAAGCTTCATGGACCATAGCTTTACAACAAAGACAACTAGGTCTTCTCCCAGGGCATTCCTTAGCAACATGTCTGGGTTTTCTGCAACTGTAACAAAGGGTTAATCCTCTCTTTCATTTAAATGATACCCAACCTTTTTTGTACTACGCACTAGAATCATGGTAGCTAACCTGCAAAAAAATTTCTAGGATCCTGCATACACTTATTAGTCCAAACATTCTTTCTATGCATAGGTATAACATATTTTTCACTATTCTTATTAGATCTATTGATATCAAACCTTCTTTCATCTATGGATACCCTAGTTTTCAAGCTAGGATAGAATCTATCAAATATACCTAGATCCTTACTTTTGAAACAAAAACTTTCACTAATCTTACTTCTACAGAGCACAAAGCTTTCAGATCTAGAATTTTTTTAATATTCTTACCTTTATCATAGCACAAAGCTGTCAGATCTTACCTCTTTTAATAAAAAAGTCTAACTTTTTCCTTTCTTAGAGCACAAAGATTCCATATCTTACCTCTTTTCTTTAGATCGGATTTATTTTTCGTAGCACAGAGCTTGACCAAGCTAAGTAGAGTACGGCGCACTAGAGCAACAGATCTACGCATAGAGCTTTCACAATTTTAGATCAGATCTTTGCACAAAGCTTCTTCTTCCTTAGTTCCCAACAATCACAGTTTTAGTCTCGACAATAGAAATATTTGTTGGCACAGGGGTAGACCCAACGTTCAACGCTACAACAGTGCACCAACAAAACCCTAACTACCGACCCTTTCGGCAACACCTGTGAAGTAGATGAAGTCTCACCCGATGTAGAGGCAGGGGTGGTTGTAGGATGCATGTGTCTGCAACCTTAGCTAGGACACAGATATGCGATTATAACACTTAATAGATCACTTAGCACCGTTAGTTCATCATTATCTAACCAATATCTACTCTGCAGAGAAAATAGAGCATCGCAACATTCACCTTGATCTAATGTATTTAATCACTTAGCAAAGGAACTAGATCAGATCTAGTAGATTCAATCACTAAACAAGGTCACATATGTCATATCTAGCATCCAGATTCATCATAAGCACAAATCATAAGAAGATCTATCTATCTATATCAAAGCACTTAGCAAATAACACATAAACACACCATAACATCACATAGAGAAGAATAACATAGTATTTACGTGGTTCACCCTCACCCTGGGGCTACGTTCACCAACTCTTCTTCTTTATTATCTTCAATCAATCATCTACATGCACAGAGCCAAAAAACCTTAATCCACATAAGACAAGAGATCCGCGCAACTCTCTAGATCCTCCTTCCTTGCATTACAACACAAAGTCCTCCACCATCTCTTACAATGACTTGCACTTGGATCTGCAAGTGTCACATAGTATGCACGAAGCCTTACACTTCTTGATCACACAGATCCCACTCTTAGCACTTAACCAACTTGCACAACACTTGCACACTATTCCACTACTTCTTACATTGCCTAGCCTTCTATTTATACATACAAAATAGGCCTAAACATGGGTAAACCCATGGGCCGACATCCCATTCCCGTTACATATTCCCAAATCCCAAAAAGGACCCAAAAATGGGTCAAGATCTCGTGATCTCTGCTTCATCTTGTGCTCCGTCTTCGACAGACTATTGAAGTCCCAAAATAGTTCAACCTGACCAAGGATCTCCCAAAACTTTGTCAAGGGCCAACAAGGGGACCAAGAGTTTGGATTACAAACAATTTTGAATGGGCAAATGACATTCTATTAGGCACCCTCAGAGAGGTTTAGCTGTCAGGCTTGAAGGATGTTACTTTTCGAGGGATTTCATTTTAAGTCTTCCTGAGTCCATAACTTGGCTTTGATAGTTTCCTAAACTAGGTTGAGGATATTTGTCCAAGAATAGTGGGGAGGGGAGGAGGTGGAGTGGAAAATTATTTTGTTTCTTTCTTTCTAGAATTGCCAGACTAAGAAGCCAGGTAGAAGTTGACGAATGTGATCTAGGATTGGGTTTTGATAGGTGATGGATTCCCAATTTCCAATGGTGCTTACAATGCTGGCTCGAGTCCTATTAGAGCGATACATTAATTGCACTACCATATCCCAAGTGGCTTCACTGTGGTCACATTGATTTAAGATATGCTCCATTGTCTCTTCTTTTTGCCGACAGAGGAGGCAGATTGAAGGCCCCACAAAACCTCATTTTCTTAGGTTGTCCCAAGTGAGAATGCAGTTCTAAGAAATTAGTCAGAGAAAAAGTGATACTTTCGGCCATAATTTTGGATTCCAAATTTTTCCCCATATGTGCTCTTTTGGTTGCATTTGGTAGTTTTCTTGGAGGTGATAAGCATCCTTGAATGAGAAGTTACCTTTTGGAAAGTGGCCCCATCCGAGGATGTCCGAACCATCCCTGATACATATTTTCTGCTGATTAGCACAATCTCTCTAGGATTGTGTGTCAGTTCCCTCCCGTATGCTTACTTCATGGGGTTGATTTTTCCATATGCGCCAGGGGTGTTCCTGCGAGTTTTACTTCTAGAGATATTTTACATGTAGAGTGTCCCTTGAATGCATTTTATAATGAAGGGGGAGAAGTTCTTCTATGGAGGATAAAGGCGGTTGTTGTTGCCAAGAGTCTTTCGAAAATAAGGAGTGCTCTCCATTTCCTATCTCCCAAAATGCATGTTTCTGTATGAGAGGTCTATTGCTCCAAGTTGTGTTCCAGATGTTGGAACGTTGAATCAGATCATTGAGTCTTATAAGAAGGTCCTCCCTCATATTGGGTGCATATTTTTGTTTCCATAGTCTTACCCATAATTCTATGGGATGCTTGATCCAATGCCACTATATTTTTTCCCCCATTATACGATTGATTTTTCCTGGATCCCTAAGACCCAGTCCACCCAGCGATTTAGATCAAAATTGTTTTTCCCAGCCTACAAGTGCCCACTTCTTATCCAGATGATGATTGTGCCACATGAAACTTTGATGGAGGTTTTTGATGGCTTTGATGACTGACTAAGGTGCCTCTAAGGAAGTGAAGAGGTAATTCAGTAGCACCTGAAGCATAGATTTTAGAAAAACCAGTCGAGAAGCAAGGTTTAGTGATCGAAAGGTCCAGTTACTTGGTCGATTAGAGATGGATAGCATAATGCTATCCCAAGAGATGTTGTGGGTGGATGCCCCTGTGAGGGGGACACCAAGATAATTGGACGGAAGGGAGATCTTGGGGATACCCAATAGTATGGAGATATGGTTTTGGATTTCTACTGGGGTGTTAAAGTAGTAGAGTTGCGACTTTTCAAGGTTTAAGGAGGTTCCCAATGCTTTTGCAAAGTCCGTGAGGATGATTTTGAGATTTTTAGCCTCTTGGGCGGTGGGGGTGTTCAACAACAATGTATCATCTACAAATTGATTGCGGGAGGGAGCTGGTCGAAGGTTGTGGAGAGGTAAACTATTGAGGTTGCCATCCACTACTGAGGCTTTGTTGTAGCACCCAAGGCCCCCGACCATTATGAAAAAGAGGAAAGGGAAGAGGGGATCCCCCTATCGAATGCCCCGAGTGGGAAAAAAGGGATGGGAGGGAACTCCATTTATAAGAATGGAGAAGAAGGATGAATATGTGAGCTTCATGATCCAAGATACCTAAGTGTTATCAAATCCAAAGGATTCGAGGAGGGAGCACATATATTTCCATCTTATTCTATCAAAAGATTTAGAAAGGTCAAGTTTCATGAGCATACCTAGGGATCGAGTTGAATTAAGTGAGTGAATGACCTCATGTGCCAAGATGAAACTATCCATGATTTGACGTCCCTCCACATAACATGTTTTCTCTTTAGATATGATGAAGGGAAAGATTAGTTTCAATCATAGAGTAATAACCTTCATGATGATTTTGTATATCACATTGAAGATTTCTATTGGACGAAATTGTTTGGGATGGGTTACCCTTTCTTCCTTTGGGATTAAAGTGAGGAAGGTAGCATTGAAGTTTCCTAGAGGTTCCAGATTCCTCAACTACTAGCGATACTTCTTCCTGGATCAACAACCAACAATAGTGAAATAAATATATTGTAAAGCCATCTGGGCATGGGGCTTTACTTGGTGGCATCTCTTTAACTACTTGATCCACCTCCTCTTGTCTGATTGGTCGTGTCAGTGTTTCATTTTGTTCTTTTGTGAATAGGGAGGGGATGTGCTTGGTAATCTTGCAAATAGCAGGCATTCGATCCTTTATAGGTTCCATGAGAATATATTTGTAGTAGTTTGTCAATTCCTCTTCTATGCTTGCATGATCCAGGATGGGGTTTCCCTGGTTATATTCTAGTTGAGTGATTATGTTGATGTATCTCCTATGCACCGTGGATTTGTGAAAGGACTTGGTGTTCTTTTCCCCTTCCTTAAGCCATTGTACTATGATTTTCTTCCTCCATAGTATATCATCTTGCTTCTGTCACTCCTCTAGTTCTACCTGTAACTGCTCTTCCTCCTTTATCAAGGTTGTTGTTCTTTACCCCAGAATAAATTCCTGTTGTAGTTCCTACAATCGTTGCACAATTTATTTCTTATTTTGTAGTATATTACCAAACACATTTTTATTCCATGTCTTTAGCTTCCCTTTGAAGTTTTTTAATCTTTGGTGGAATTTATACATACATGTGTCATGGTCTATTTATGCTTGCCTCCATGAAGTTTTGGAGACGTTTTGAAATTCCTGGTGGGTAAGCCAGAACTTCTCAAATATGAAGGGCTTAAGTTTGGGCATGGCACTTGTGTCTAACCATAGAGAAACTGGCAAGTGATCTAAGCCAAATTTTGGGAGGATGTTGGCTTAAAGGACCAGATCATCCAACAATAATGATTTAGATATGAGGAATCGATCTAGTCTACTTGCAACATGTTGGTTCCTTGATCTATGGTTGGACCAAGTGAAGATACCATTTCAAGTTTCTATGTCTATCAAGTTGAGTTGATCTATTAGAGTTCTGAACTTACCACTATCATGATCCAGCCGCTTAGTGCCTCCAATATTTTCCTCCAGCGTAAGAATGATGTTGAAGTCACCCTTTATCATCAAGTGCACTGATCCCAACAAAGATCTGATTGTAGCTATTCTTTGTAGGAATAACTATTTGTCTTGAGCACTTTGCGGTCCATAAGAATTTGTAATCTTACCCTCTTTTTTAGAGCCTATGGCCCTAAAGTGGGAAGTGAGTGTGCCCATTGTGGGGAAATCATTATCTATGATAACTGTAGCATGGTTCCATAAGATTTATATCCCCCCTGTGGCCCCATTTGAATCTATATGAATGGAGTTGTAGGTCCTCCAACAACAATGGAATATGTCCTCCATGTCAACCTTTGACACATTTTGTTTCCTGTAAGAGGAGAATGTCTGGATTATCTACATGAATGTTGTCTCGAAGGGTCCTTTGTTTAGACCTTCCATTAAGCCCTCTAATATTGCAAGTGATGATCTTCATCATGGTGAGTTGGGGGCTAGATTGAGGTATCCTTCCATGAGTTTTTGGATCTTCCCTAAGCTGAGCATATAGTTTCCCACTTATTTGATGAGTTGATTTGTTGATTTGCGACGTCAGTGCTTTCTTTCACGGGAGGTATGTTTCATCTCAGAGGCTGGTTCTGAGGATATTTCTAGTCGTGAGGTGGCTCCTATGGTAGAGTCAATGAAAAATTTATGCACTTTTCTAAGTTTTTCTAATGGGATGGTTTGCAATTCCTTTCTGTTAAAGGATTTCTCTAGTTTCTCTAGGTCTATATCCACTATATATTGTTCATCTATTTGCATTAGGGTGTCCGCCCCATCCTATGGCTTACCCTCATTCTATAGGGATACTGGGCCTATTTCTTGGTTTTGTTCTTTGGATGATTCCAACTGTTGCTTGGATTTTCCCTTGTCCATATCCTGGTTTCCATTCTTGTGGGGATTTTCTATGTTTTCTTCCTCTAGGAGTTGGTTGAGGATGTCAAAGGAATTTATGGTAGGGATTTTCTGAGTGTTTTCTTGATTTTGTTTTCTGGGGGGATGTTTTTTCCTTCCTGTAACCGTGGTGTAGCCATCCTTTTGCTTCCCCTCTTTTGATTTACAGTTTTTATCATTCAAGGGAAAGTCATAGAAGATGTGACCATGCTCTTAACATTTTCTGCAGTGGAAGGGGATGTTCTCATAGTCCATGGTTTGATTCCAGTCTTTATCTTGGTATTATATGGTTACTGAGCCTGGTAGGGCCTTTGATATATCCATGTATACACATATTCGGGCGTAGGAAGTGTATTTCCTCTTCTTTGTTACCTCTGAGGATTTTAATATATTCCCACTATATTCCCTATTCCCATGAGGATTTCCTCTAGCCAAAATTCCTGAGGTAGGGAATATAGTCTAATCCAGGCTGGTGCCATGGTGAAGTCCTCTTTATTTGGGATAAAATGATCCATCCAGAACTTGAGGAATAACCCTGAAAAGTTGTATAAACATGTCCCATTGTCAAATATCCTATCCTTGTCTTATAAGATATAGAGGATGATCATGAAAAACCCCTTGGAACTGAGTTGAACTTCATAGTCTCCCTTAAGATTCCACCAGTCTTTGAATCATTCCATGAGGTCACTTTCTGATGGCCATAGGCCTAGAAAATTTCCTATGAGAGCATTCTCTCTCATAAAATAGGTGTGTTCCCCAACCCTAGTCGAGTTGATGGTGTACCTGGGCGGTTTGTCCGATTGGGGAATACATTTTCCTGGTTCCCATCCATGAGATTTCTTTGGATGAGATGTGCTCGGTTCCACTTCCATTTATTTGCTGAAGCTTTGTTCCTTGACGAAGATTTTTTCCTAAAGTTGGGGTGGAGGTTCAAAATATGGACGCTTGGCTCTCGTTCCTGTTGATTATTTGGGTTGGTTTTCATTGATGTCAACCCTTGAAGAAAGTCCTGTAGCAAATTCCGGTAGCACAAAGGTTTGGGTAATGGACCTAAGTTTTTTTGATGTATAATGGTATTATTTTTAATATATTTTAAGGCAATAGTATTCTATATGGAGAGTACATGTCATGGCATTTCCGGTGGTATGTGGAACACCACATAGCTCCTCATAGTTAGAGATTTATGGCCATGTGAAGTTGGAGAACCCTCATGAGTCATCTAGAAGCCCCAAAAGGTCAAAGTAGTCAAAGTGGTTTCAAAGAAGAAATTATTTAAATAATACTATTCTATATGGATAATACATGTCATTCGATTTCCAGTGATATGTGGAACGTCACATAACTCCTCACGGTTAGAGAGTTATGGCCATGTGAAGTTGGAGAACCCTCACCAGTCATCTAGAAGCCCCAAAAGGTCAAAGTTGTCAAGTGGTTGCAAAGAAGAAATTATTTAAATAATAAAGTGAAGTGATTAGTGTAATATAATTCAAAGTGGATACAAAAGAATTTTTTTAAATAATAAAGTTTATGGAGAAATTACTAAGTGGACAAGTGGTTAGAAGTGGGTTAGCCCTAAAATAAGGAAAGTGGTTTAAGATGGTTAGAAGGTAATCCCTTGAGGAAGATACATAAAAGTATAAATAATAGGCAAGGGTCTCTTATTTTAATTACACTTGAGAATATTGAATATCTGTAAGTGACTGAGGTATCCAAAGGATATATAAGGCTAATTTCAGAGGGAAGGTGAAATAAATAAGGTCGAAATTCAAGGGAGGATAAATTCTTTGGATGATTCTTTCTAAGGTATGTTATTTACAGGTCATCTCACCATTTTTGCAATATTTTTTTTTTCTAGAATGATTCAGGCTGCAAAATCTGGAGACCGTTGAGGAAACATATCCAAGTAGTTTTGATAAAAATTCCATCTTGCGGGTCGTTTTATTTTTGGAGTTACACTCCGTGGAAAATAGGGTTTGTGGCTAGTCCTGAAACTAGTCTAAAACAAGTGTTTCAGGTAAAAACGTCATAACATCTTCATAACATATCAAAATTCATTAAGACCAAATGTATTGGTTAGAGTAGAGTATGTAGTATTTTGTGTACCATTTCCAGATCCATACAACAAATATTTCGTGCAGGGCACGCTCTACAAGTTCGCTCTCTGGAATAATCCATAATTTAACAAGGTATGCCATTTTTGCTATAACTCCTTTTTTGAGAGGTTCCAAGTAGTGAAACCTGGAGGAATTGCATAAAAGACACTGAAGAACATTGTGCACTATTTTCAGATCTTTATTCATTACATGTACATAGTTATGATTATTTCAAGTTAGGGTTGTCGACTAATCCAAAATTAGTCATGTGAGACTAAAGTAGCGTATGATGAAAATGATAGTCTTTTGTTGTTAAAGTGAAGGAAGGTTTGTATGTATGTGATCATATACACTAGGTATATTATAGAGATACAAATAAGAATTGGATGATGAAATTGATGAGGGATTTTGGTTGAGGTACATGTTGGGTACATGGTTGAGACAAGTAGTTGATGAGTGGGCACATACATGAGGTGTATAGTTGATGATGTTGGTACATAATGATGAGTAATAGTTTATGTGTATTTGATGCATGATCAATAGATATTTGGTGCATGGTTGGTGAACTCATTGATGGTACAGGTTGAGGTATAGGTTGGTCAAATTTGATGCACTTGTTTATGGTATAGGTTGATTAAAGGTTGTTTGTTACATGTTGATACAGGTTGTTTGGTGCAGGTTGATTGGTACATGTTTACAACAGTATATCTCACAGTGATAGTGTGACAATGGTTCCATCATTCTAATTCTATGTGAGGGTAGTTGTACGGGGCAAGGACATGTGGTTGTAGCCACCTTCCGGTTGTAGCCAGAGAACATAGGGGGTTGTATCCTCCTTTTGGTTGTAGCTAGAGAATTGGGGAGTTGGATATTCCCTCAGGTTGTAGCCTGAGAAACTAGGGGGTTGGAACTTCCTTCCAGTTGCAGCTGGAAAACAAAGGAAGTTGGTGCTTCCAATGAATGTAATTCTTAAATACATATAAGAAAAAACATTCTATGGTTTTCTCCCGCTTTGGGTTTCCACGTAAAAACACTGGTGTACTGTGTATGTGTATGATTGCTCATTTTTTCATTGTTTATTTACTTTGCAACTATTGAATGATGATGCTACATTGATATAACACTTTCATTTTATGGTTAAAAATGATTAAATTGCTTTATTACTGATTCACCCCCGTTCTCAGTAATCAAACAATTCCTTCTTGTTCGTTCACAACCACATTCCTGTATGAGGGGGGTTCCCCCCCCCCCCCCTTGGGTTCATCTCTAGAGATCAATAGCTTCGGCTTGGTGCGACGCTGTGGTCTTGGGTGCAGTGGCTCCATCTACATGAGGAGGTATTCACACACAGGGATATGTTTTTCCAAATGGTCCGTCAGAGGAATATGTTCTCATAGGAATGAGTCTCAATGAATTTTTTGTTCCCATTATCAGTGATTATAATATTATGAATTTTTTGTTTTTTTCTAACATTAACATTTTTTGGGATGTAGTTTAACTATTCTACGTTTTACTTCTTTTTCAACTAATTTAAGTTTTATTGAAATAGGACAAGAATGTTATATTTGTAGATTTGAGTGGTTAATTCTATATAATCCAAGTGCCCAGGGATTTTTCAGCACCTAGAATCCTTTTCTAAATTCAGAAATGCAATTTAAACAATATAAATTGTGATTTCATGAAGATTTATGTTGTTGGATCCCAATGAAAAGGACAAAATCATAGAATGATTAGACAACGCCCTTTTTTTGTAATTCTACTTAATTATCCAATTATATTTAGCTACTCTATGAAATCACTGAAGTAGCAACATTAAGAAGAACATATTTTGTAATGAATATTTGATCATAAGAATTATGAACTCAATTGAAATCAGAATAAAAGGTTAATACAACATCTATGTTTTTCCACAGTATTAGCTAAAAATTGGTTAAGTGTATTAGATAGGTCAGGTTTGAACATAGTTAAATAATTTAAACTTTTAATAAAATTATTAAGTGTATCATATATGTCAAGTTTGGACATAGTTAAATAATTTAAACGTGTAATAAAATTATTGTCTAATGTTTCAGTAAATTCATACTTCTCATTATCAACGCCAAGTTTTACATTCTTTTCTAATTGTGTATTTTAGAAGATCACAATTGTTCATGTTGATTTTTCTAAACATTTAATTTGCATGTTTGTTTGAGAGATCAGTCTAGCTTCTTTCCTTTTCCATATTGCAGATCCAATACAATAATGAAAACATAGGGCTTAAATATTTCATATCAAGTTGATCTGAAAAATCACTTTTTTTTTTTTGATAAGAAATTCTAAATTAGTAAAATTTGTAATTGTGACATCCTTAAATATTATTTTTTTTTATTTTAATGTTATTATTTTGAAAATAAATTTCCATTTATGGAAATTCGTACTTGGAATTATGAAGGCATGTAATTATTACTTTTGTGACTCTTGGGCAAGAGTTTGACTTGCGAACTATCCTCTTTTGATGGACATATGTATGCGACATATATTTTAATAAATTAAATGCTGGAAAACAAATGGAACAACCTTGTTAAAAGCAATTGAATATGATTCCATGAGTGGGACACATGTTTGATTTAACTCAAAGATGATTTGTACAAGTGTGAGAAGTTGAGTTCTGTCACTAGAAGCCCCTAAAAACCAGAGATTTGTAAAGATGCAAATTTCCCAAGGAGGGAAATGGATGGATAAAGTCCTAGGAAATGAAAAATGAAATATATACAACATATGTGTGAGGTAGGATGTTGTTTAGTATGTTGTGGAGATGATTTTTTGTTGTTATGAGAACAAGTGGTGTTAGGAAAATGATTTTCTGAAATGTACAGAGAGACCGTGGCTAAGGAGTGAAACTCACTTTGCCATTATGGAGTCATGGCCAGGCTAGGGAGTGATTAGGACAAGTATTATTGGTTTTTTTGTATCTACAGTTGGGTGGAACGTGGTTGTTTAGTTTGTTTCTCAACATCATTGTTACATATAAGTGTTTTTCATAGATCTCTTTTTATTTCTGTTAGATGTTGAATTGTTTACAGAGAATAATCTGATCTATATAGTTTCAGTTATTGGTCAATAGAGTTTATGTATTTTATGTAGCCACAGAATGTGTGTATGCTACATAATTGAACCTGTATAGATGTAGTTTATTATTCATACAAGGATTAATGATTGCATGTATCTACAGATTTTTTAATTATTCTTATGCTACATGATTATATTAGTATAGATACATGTATGATACATAAGTTAAATGGTCACCTTATGACTCATAGATATCTCTACCTAGAATTATATATAGTTATAATCCTTAGAAATACAAATATTAAACAATTCTGCATTAATATACAAAGCCCAAAAACTCTGGGAAATTCCCATATACATGTCACAAACCCTATTATTATTATTTTTTTAATTAGCATAAATGCAATTTACACGTCTTGAAACATTTCTATGCTACACCTTATGGTTATTATCTATCTTATAGGTTTACATTTATTGATCATAGTAATCAAACCTATAGTCATTTCTAAACTATTATTTTCATTCTTGATATTAAGGAGTTATATAGTATTCCTATCAATTGTACTAAACTTGTTAAAATTATAAGTGTTTCAATATGCATCCTAAGTCCTTCAATTAACAATATATATGTATATTTTGAATAACATAGTCATTGTTTATGAAAATCATGCATACTATATAAATCTACAAAGGGAAATAGGGTATATGAAATTTGTTTTCCTTATGCCAAATTAAACTAAATAATCCTTATGCTCTTATGACATAATTGCGCATTAAATAAAATTGAATTTACCCATGGTATGATGTTAACGATTGTTATTATTCATCATTCTTTGCAAAGGTAATTGGAAACCACTTGGAAAACGTTTAGTTAAGTCTTGTCGAGTTTTAAATGAGATGGAATACATCATGATATTAGTCATTTCTCTTTAACAAGTGCTTCCCAGATCCATCACCACCTAGAGGTAGTATCAGATATTGGTTTCAATGACAGCTCTAGATTCTTACAAGGTTTGCCTGAAACCGTAAGGAACATCATTCCTCAAACCTGGTTTACTATTGTACAAAACTTTAGTTGTGTTTAACGAGCTCTCTGATGAGTTTTGTGATGTGTCTTACTGTGTGATGATCATACTGCACAAGGAGCCATCCCGTAGGCTTAATCTACGCAAGGAGTCACCCATTTAAACTTGCTCTGCATGAAAGGTTTAATTGTGAGTTTGTTCTGTGCATGGATTTCCTCTATAAGAATTCTTGTTTGCAAGGCATTGTTCGTACCTCAAAGGTTTTTCCATCATAGAAAATGGTTTCCATCTCAATAAGACCAAATATTCCTCTTACTATAAGTACACTCATATTGCTAAGTATTTCTTCTGTTATCTTTTTCGTAAAATTTGACACTAACATTGAATCTCCTATTACAGGTCAGGTTTAAACCTAAATGCATGTGTGTTCTGATGAAGGTAGTATACTAGAGGACTTTTCCACAATGGTAAGTGATTGTTTAGCTTATGTTGGTCGCAAAAGTTTAATTATTCAATTTTCTTCGGATTTATCTTAGTAGATTGAACATGCACTACCAACATTCACTTGTTTTTTTATTTTTATTTTGGGTCCAAACCAAACGACGTAATGACCCTATTCCAATTCGAATTCATGGGCGATGTTATCACATGCTAATTTACATTAATTTTTCCAAAGCATCTTGTCCTTGTGCTATCTTTCCACTCAGATTTTAAAACTTTTTCATCAGCTCCATCAAGCTCCCATCACCTAAATCCTTCACTCGAACAATCATCCAAAATAGTCATGTCCTCCATGAGTCAAAATTGGAAAATATCCCAAACCTATATCTAGCCTTAATGCTTATCTAAATCTCTCGGTTCCATCACTTCATTCATTTTTACCCTTACTATGATATTCCTATTGAAAATTAAAAATATTCCTTTTATTAAGCTTAAGTTCCCTTATCCTATCCACACAGTCATGTGATGAGCCTCATATGCCCAAAGTCCTTAGAAAAATGGAAAAAAAGGTTTATAATTATTAATATAAATATTTTTATATTAAAGTATTTATATTAATATTTAATCGAATATTTAATTCATGACCTCAAGTGAAATCATGGGCACGAATCTCAAACTAAGTGGAAAAGTCAAAGGGTGGATGGAGGGAACACATACATTTCGGGGGTTGAAAGTAAACAGAGGTTAATTATGTGAAGGCTGGCCGAAATTTAACCTGTGGTTTTTGGTCAGGGAGACGTGTTCTTACGTGATATATTTCGGAGGTAAAAGTGGTGTGGGTTAAAACCAATCCTCCCAAGCCCGAAATAATACGAACCATATTTTATATGGTTTATGTGTGACATATTTATGTGTGTTTCAATACTAATCATGGAATTTCCAACAAATTTCTTCCTCACAGTGGAAATTTTTCACAGAGGTAAAAATTAAAGAGATTAACGTTTATTTCCATGGAAAATAATTAAATGGGAAGATGCACGTGAAAGGAAGATTTGGATAATTGTTTATCCAAAGTTTTTGATTGGGAAAAACAAGACATGGTTTGTGAAATGGTAAATTGGGAAAAACAAGACATGGTTTTCAAAACCATAGGAAGCAAGCAATAAATGATTTTTCAAAACCACGGGCATGAGTTAAAATATGGAAATTTAATTCTATAGGATAAAAACTATTTGGGAATTATTTTTATTCAAATATATTATTCCCAAATATTTCAGGAGAATATGGATAAATGAAATTAGATTTGAAAGAGTACAAGTGACATTTCAAAGAGAATGTAGTAGAGGAAGGAGCTGAAGCATCAGAGAAATCGACAACTAGATCATAAAATGTTTTCTTGTTAATCATTGTAGTTGATTCTCATACCAAAACTGTCATTTGTAATCATTATAATCAGTTTTAGAAGCTAAAACGTTTCAGTTCAACTATTGTAATAGGTTTCTAACTAAAGGAACTCAAATTGTATAAGTATTAGCGATTCTGAATGTATTATTGTTTTTTTCTTAAGTAAAAAGGGGCAGTGCCTGTTATATTTCCATTTCTAAAGTACAAAATTCAAATCTGTGAGTGAGGCCAGCTGTCCCGCCTAAGCAGGAAACCGGGACAGCGTGGCTTCCATGTCCAAGTGTCATCCTGAAAGCATAGTTTGTAAAAAAAGACAGAGGTGGCGTCCTGCCCGAAGGAAACCAGGACCCATAGTTACA
>JZKD02S0185600.1:0-22726 GCA_000966675.3 Picea glauca
ATAGGCTGGACAATCTAAGAGAAAGTGTTTTTCATCTTCAACCTTCTTAGTGTCACAAAGGTGACACACTCTTTCATCCCATGGCGTTTTAGGAACTGACCAACGCCCAGTTTCATTATGGAGCTCGTGAGAATTTGTTTTTATCTTAGCAATGCTTATTTTTTTCTTTACACTTGGCAAAACAGATAGATAATTTTGATCTTCTAGATTAGGTTTGATTACATCTTTATAATACCTTAATTTTATTTTTCCCTCTAACCCTTTATCACACCACATAATGTATAATACATACATCCTCATATCTTTGTAAAACTAGAAACGATTTAACGATTTAATGATTTGACTTTTCTTTTTCGTTTTAATTTAAATTTTTTTTTTCTATTTATCCCCTAAGTTCTAGGTTGTACATATACATTTTATCTTCTCATTTAGTTTTTAATTTTTTTTAATTTAACTTTACCATTTTTTTCCCTCATTAAAATTGAACTTAATATTTCATAGGATCATTTTAATATTTCTTTGTTGGAACTTATACCCATTGAACGTATGTGTAGAGGGTTTAGGCCTATCCATATGCCATCGAGGTCATATACATTGGAAATGTTGTAAGCCATGGTAATTACTTTATTATTATTCAAATATCCATATTCCATTGGAGTCAACGCTCGTTCTGACCATGCCATCATAGTCAACCCTTGTTCTGACCATGTCATATACCCATGACCCTAATAAGGTTATTTAACACATATTTCAATGTTTTTGATAATTTCACATGGGTGGGGGGAGGTTATTTCCTTAACTAATGTTGGTTTTCACGTGGGTGGGGGGATATTTTTTTATTTTTCTTTATTAATATTTTGTTTTTGCATGAGTTAAGGGAGTAATTTTATTATTTTTTTTTATTTTCATTAACAATTTAACTATTTTAATTTAATAATTTGTGTTTTTTATACTTTGGTTTTTAATGCATGTCATTTTAATTAATTTAATTATTTCCTACTTTATTTCATTTCATTTTATTTTCCTAATTTTTAGGATGCAAATTAGCCAAAATTACATTACAAGCCCTAGGTCCTATGCCACGTCTGGGTTCTGATACAAATAAGGTAAAGGGGATAAAATTGTTTAAGCCAATCAGCTTTGGATTGCCTTATGCATGTGGTATTTTTATTTTCAGGTTAAAGATAAACAACCCAGATTCACCCACAGGTAGATCAAGGGTTGCTAAGCATCGTTTTTCAAATGGGCATATCGTGAGTTGCAGGTGTCAAAATTGAGTCCATGATACCTTGTTGGAAAGGTAACGATACAAAGAATACATTGGGAGAAGGATTGAAAGAAAAAAAAGTGATAGAGAATGCCAAAATATGTGAAAAACATAAGGTCTTGAATTTGGGGGGAAAATGACTGTGCAAACTTCAGAAGACCATATCTAGAGCTACAAGTAATGAAATCAGGCCCAATATAGATCGCCATAAAGCTAGAAGAGATTAGAACATGATATCACAACAATTATTTACATATTGAGGGAAATAATTCGTGTAAAACACATAAACAAATACCTGGATTTAATTCAAGAACGAGTTGTGCAATGTTCAAACAATTGCACCGTGAGCTATAATAGTCAAAATTGGATATGCAAGAGAACGGTAGAAGGTAGAGATAGAGGAGAAGAATAAAATATTATCCTAATCACCAAGATGATACCATAAACTCCCAGAAACATCACAAGGAATAAAAGAACACAAAAACAAGTCGAGTGAATAATATTTTTAAATAAATATCATTTATGAAATGCCTTAGGGTGAGAATTAACCACTAGTGAGTCTCTTTAGCTCCTGTTTGTAATTATTACATGTTCATTTTTTAAAATTCAAAAGAAATTAGAAATTTAAAATGACAAAACGACGGGAAATGAAATGAGCAGTCACAAAAGATGAGGAGTCTATCTTGTCTTATAAAAGAGAATTTGATGAATGTAAGAGGGAACTTTTTCCCATTGTATAGATGGATAATAATTGTATTTATGAATATATGAAGAGCATAAGGAATTTTGAAGTCATAAATTTTTTCAAATGCTTGTGGGATTACTCTACACATGTATTTGTTGTTTACGTTTTCTAGGTGTTGATCATATGGACTATTTGTATGATTAGTATTTAGAATTCTTATGTTGTTGTGATTTCTAATGAGTATAGGGATGATGTTACATGTCTCATGTTCAACTACTTGAGATGTATCTGAAATATTATTGTCTTAACATATTCTTGATTGCCATAAATTATTTTGTTGTCAAAATATCACTTTAAATTGTGCTCATCTATTAGTTTTTCTCCCACGAGATAAGTTAGAATTAGTTAGGTCAGATTAGTTGTTTTTTTTTTTTTTTTTATTATTATCTTAGATTATATTTATAATTAATTATAACTCTTTGGGAGACAATTCGTTGTATTTCCTTTTTTATTATTATTTTAATTCTTAGTAGAAACCAGGCCCACATACTAGTCATAAACACTACACCAAACAAGAGTAGGTATAATTAGGACCTTCCAGCGGGTGTTCTCCCTTCCCTGCTTGATATGTCATTTGGACCTATCAACAACACCCTCAATAAGTATTCATTTCATGGGTACAAAACCTTTCAAGGAACAATTTAACTTTAACATTTGTTTATTTAAAGGACATATAGATGAATTTGCTTTGTAGAAATGGTTAAAATATAATATTTAATAGTGAAAATATCATATTCACAATCCTTAACTCCCTTCCCCATTTCAAATATTTGTGTGATGGTTACTAGGAGAAACATGCTAGAGATGAGTCTACAACATTTAGGAAAGAAACCATATGGGAAATTGTTTTTGATGTCCTTAAGGAGGAACTATAGCCTATTAGAAACTATGATGGATAGTACATGAGATGGAAAAATTTGTGCTAGGAGAGAGACTAGACAATGTCAGAGTACATTCCATGTAATGCGCTGAAATTTGGGTATTAGAGACTCCCAATGGAATTTATTTCTGAAGTACCATAATGGCCTACATAAGTACAACCAAATAGAGTTGGAGTTTAATATTTGATATTTTTATGGGTATTTTCAGTGTGTGGAGAGATGGTGCATCAATTTTCAATAGAGATGGAGTTCTTGAAAATGTACTCACTAGGAGTTTCTTATTCATATGCTGACAAAATTGAGCATACAATTAAGCAAAATGACAATATTTTGGGTCTGCAAATCCTCCACAATAAAATCATGGTAAAATAGGGCCTAACTCATACAAAAAAGGACAAAGAAAGAATATCCAACCTCAAGGAAAACTATTCCAATACATAGACAAAGAAAGGTAATGAGAAGTTGAAGATGGACATTATAAAGTGGTGCGAGTTCCAAAATCCCCTGGCACAAAAATAATGAATGTCACTCGAAGAATTCATTGTTGGTCAAGATAAAATTCTTAGACTTAGGAATTGGGCTAAAAAATTGATTGAAATCTAGATAAGGGAAATAAAATCACTGAGGCAGAACCCATGTTACCATTACAACCATAATACACACTAGAAGAGAGAGAGAGGAGCTTCAGGAAGGTGCATGAGTCATCCATTCATAGATGTGAGTGAAAGGAACTTTACTACATTTCATTGTTGATAGTGGTAGTCAAAATATATTTATCTTACCCAAGGTCATTAAGATATTGAAGTTTCTAATAATGCCACACCTCAATCATACACCATCAATTGGTTGAGTCATGGATGCGACATCTATGTTAGTCATGAATGCCACTTTTCCTACAACATAAATCCCTTTGAAGATGAGGTAATATGTTATTTTGGCCCACTTGAAGTTTGTGATGTTATTTTAGGACAACCCTATATGTGGCAATGCCATGTTATTTTCGAGTCTAGGCCCTATAGTGCCATTATTACTTTGGGAGGTTAGCTATATAGGGTATCAGAGGTAGTTCCAACTACCACAATTTCCTTGATCTTAGCTAAGTAATGTAGGAAATCAATATCTTAGATTGGGATATTTTCCTCCTTCTTGATTTCATTGGAAGGGGAACAAAAGATTAGTATGACCTCCATGACCTCTACATAGGGTCTATTTACATGATATAAACATGTGGAAAACATAGTGGAAGAATACAAGGACATCTTCACTTTTCCTCTAGGGTTGCCTCTGCATTGCCAAGCCAATAACTCAATTGATTTGGTATCTAGTGATCCTTTACCTAATGGTCCATTCTTTTGGAGAATGAAGACATCAAATGTCATATTCAAGAGTTGATCCAAAAGTGACCCATTCAATTGAGATCTTCACCTTGTGGGAGTACATTGTGCTGGTGCAGAAGAATGATGGGACATGGTGACTATATATTTATTATATAATTATGAAAAAATCATAGACAAGAACCAATATTCGATTCCCTGAATTAAAAATCTTCTTCACCAACTCAAGGTTGCCAAGTTTTTTAGTAAGATTAATCTAAATTCAGGATACCACTAGATTTAGATTGAGAAAATCGATGTATGGAAGCTCACCTTAAAGTATAATGAAGGATTGTTTAATTGGTTGGTTATGTTTTTTGACTTAACTAATGCATCAACAATGCTCATGAATATGATGGATGACATCTTGCGGTTGTTCACAAATCATTTTTTTGGTTTTTTTCGTTGTATATTTGGATGAAATCATCATATTTAGAAACAAATTAGGCAACACATTTAGGAAATGAATGTTTATTTGTGGTTGTTGATCAATTCTCTAAGATGAGTATTTTGACACCCTACAAGAATAGTATTTAGGAGAGGCCACTGCTAAGGTCTTCATCAAGCATTTTTAGGTTCATTTTAGGCTCCCATAGACAAAAATTTCATATAGGGATGGTAAATTCATGATTAATTTTTTGTCCATGATGTGGCAAAGGATGGACACCAAGATGGTCGAATTGACTACCTTCCACCCCAAAAATGATGGACAAATATAGGTATTCAATAGGATTATTTTGGATTCCTTGAGAATGTACAAATACAAACATCTAGACACATGGGATGAGAGATTTCCTTATGTTCAATATAGCTACAATAGATTCCTTCATAGATATATTGGTTACATCCTCTTTTAATATATGATTGGGGTTCCATTCAATGTCCTTAATTGGCGTAGCTTTTCCCATTGCATCTACATTAGAAGAATCCTCCCATGCTTAGGCTAAGGTTTATAGAGAAACAAAAATTTTTGAATGGACCCAACACATCCAACAACAAGTTCATGATATTTTGTATAAAGCCAATGCCAAGTAAAAGCAATGACATGATTAGTGTCAAGTTCCACACAAGTTTTATGTGGGAGATAACATATGGTTTCAATTGTAGAGAGAGTGTCTCATAGGAACCTGTTGATGGGTCTTAAATCCCTTGATCCAACAATAGGAACCAAACCCGCCACCGAGGCCCAATTAGAGTCTGCAGTGTTTGAGATGGAATGGTTCTCCATATCTTGCGATTCAGCCAATTTATTGATGGGCTTTGCATTTTCTTATGAAGGCTCTCCCTTCATGTAGGACTGTTCTTTTCTATATTTTCCTCTTGGGTGGGACTAGTTTGAGAGATGTAAGATAGCATAAGCCAACTTGACAAGTAATAAGATTTAATTTCGACTACTGGGAAGAGGCTGAGTTTGGGATAACCCGTTGCTCAAACATGCAGACAATGATTCTATGCCAAAGGGCCTAGTACTAATACATTAACCAAATGAACATTGAATTATTGTCTGAGAAAAACTAATTAACATAAATAAAACACATATGTAATCAAGATCACAGTAAGAAAAATAATTCATCTACTATAACATTCATCACATGAAAACACAACGATTTATCTTCATCATTAAAGAAAAGAACATAAAAACATTGCACCAGATAACTTGACAACAAAATCAATTGCTCTTACTCATTTACTGGATCATTCATGGAACATGATAGGAAGTAGTTCTTCTCCAAGTCCAATCATACACATCTAATGAAAATAACTTGTCTTTGGTCTAGAAGGACTTCTCTATTCATAATAGTCTCAAAATAATTCTTAGCAACCAAAAAAAGGAAAGAGTTCTTACAACAACCATCAACCCTTGACTAATCGGTCGATGTATCTATATATAATATAAAATTCAATCAAAATTAATGTCTAAGTATAGTTTGAACCAAAAACAAAATCACCATGTGGCACGGTCATCCAACAGTTTCTTTAACATTTCATTTGGGATATTTCTTGAAACAATAGACTTTCTTCATATTCATACCAGTTGATAAACAGATCTTCACAGGTTTGGGCCCATGGGAACCTATGTTGTTCCATTGGGGTGGCATATACTCCTCTGATATCTACTGCATGCGTTTGATACTTTACCAAACTGGCGTTTAGTAGTTGCAACATGGTCCCGGATCTGATTGGATGTTCCGCGAATTGTTGCACTTGTCCCGACTTTGCATCGGCTATGTTTGTGCATTCTTCGGCCCAAAGAGAGTCTTGTATGGAGTGTGTATTGAAAAAATCGCTCAAGTTAGTAAATTCATCGAGGGTTCTGAATTTGGGGAGACCGACATCTTTCATCACTTTATTAATTTTACCCCAGTGTTTCTGGCACTTGGCCCATTGCTCTTGGATTTCTCGGTGTGGGTCCCGGGTCATCTTCGACCAGTATTTGGCAGATTTATTCATGCGGTCGAGACTAATTTTTCCAACTATCCAAATGCCATGATTTTCCTTTTCTCGACCCTACTGGACTGCCTCAATGTATTCGAGTCTCTCTACCGCTTGTTGTGCCTTTTCGTGTCACCTCTCCATTTCTTTGCACGTCGCAAGTGCCATGAGAGTATCCTCCTGGAACTCGACTATGTTCTCGGTTAACAAGTGCCTTTCCTTCTTGAACTCGTTATAAACTCCGTTGAAATCACCCTTCAGATACATAGTGGTCTGTGTAGCTCCTTTATAGTATTTGAAAAGATGACGCAGGTGTTCGAGCTCTTTCAGGGTGTCGGCTAGTTCCTTTTCATCTCTTCTGGCTCTATCCTAATCAACATCTGAGAGGGCGTTTCCTACACCGATTAGTTTGGACATGCAAGTTTCTACAATGATGATTAAGTTCTCCTCTGTGGTAACCATGATGGATTGATTCAAAATGATCCTTCGCTTTTTTGCGGTCCTTTGAACGATGGCCTTCCTCTTTTGATCGTAGGAGATCGCATAGATGTCTGCTACTTCGTCTACTGGTTCTTGTATCTGTTGATCCCCCCGTGTGAGGTTGTTTCTTAGGCTACCCACGGTGTATATTTTCTCAGGAGTGGGCTCTTGAACTCCTTTGCTCTGTTTTTTAGATTCATCCTCTACTTGTCGCTCGTCGGGGATTTTGAATATTGGGCACAATGGAGGCATCGGGTATAGACTCATTGCTTACTTGCTCGTCGGTTGTAGAACTGTCGATTTCCTTTTGTGGAGGTTCGTCACTCGGACCTGCTTCTGCTTCTTTTTTGCCAGACTCTCTTATGTCGAGCCCACCTTCAGACCCTATTTCCTTTTGTAAGACTTGCTTGTCTTGGACCTTAGGCTCAGGGGAAGTGATTTTCTCAGGACCTTCTTCCTCTTGGACTTGCACTGGGGTACCGTGAGTAGGTTCCAGACTCTCGTCATCATTGTAAATATGTATAAGAGTTCTCAAGGGATTGGGTTCTTGTGTCTCTATCGAGATCCGACCTGTCTCTTATTGAGTTGTCCCTCCTTCCAAAGGATCGATCAACGATGTTGTGGATTCAGGGTTGCCTAACCCATGGGCGTTGTTGGGGACTGTGGACCCATGATCATTCGACTCTGTTGGGACACTTTGGACAGTAGTTGAAATTGTAGGTCTTATGAAAAGATACGGGTCATCCCACATCTGTTTCATCAACAACTCGGTTTACTGATATAACAACATACCCCTTTCTTGTGCAGCTTGAACTTCAGGGGAGTCCCTAATTAGTACCAGGGATCTGGGGTAAACCGTCGCCGCCTTGATGTCTTCCTGGGGATCATCTATTTCTTCGTTGGATTCAGATGCTGCAGTTCCTTCCTGAGCCCTAAGAATTTCCTAATCTGTCTGCTCCAAAGATGTCGCTTGTTCTTCTAAACTCATATCTTTGAATCTGGTCGTCTGGGGATTCTCCCTTCTTGACACCACTTCATTCCAGTCTTGAGCATTCTCAGTGAAAATTTCATCTTCGAACCGGTCATGGGCATAAGGCCAAAAAGATGATACCTGTGATGCGTGATGTAGGACCAGGCCCTTGGGATCATGTTTGCGGAATCGATTGTTTTGGAACCGAAATTCTAATTGACCTAGCCCAAGTTGCTTAGCATGAGCGGTGTCCTTGACCATGTAGAAGCCAATATGAAACCCAAACAGTATGAAGGCCTGCTTCTTGTCTTTTACTAGAGTTGCATTGTATCCTTGCTGGATGGTCTAATAGTAAATCTCCCCTAACACTAGCCGGTCGGAAACATAAACGAGTAATAAGTGGGGTGCCCCCGTGGTGCCGAAAAACTTGATGTAGGTTTCTCTCTCATCTAAATACCAGTGACCAACTTTGGCTACAACCTTCTTTACTTCATATGACAACCTAGGGCATTCTTTCCTGAATAGCAAGGAATAAATGCGTGCAATAAAATGATCACAGATAATAGTATAGGACTTCTTGTACCTGTTTTCCCATAAGATGTTGAAATATACATGGACCAGGAGCTCCGAAGAGTGCCAATGCAGGTTCATCCCAGCGAAAGTGTTTCTGGCACAGAAGGTGTCTAGAAAATATGAATCCATGTAAAAAGCAGGAGTATCTCCTTCCTTTGGCACCTGGGATTTCCTTATGCAGGTGCTTAACTATTTGGAGATGATGGCACCCCAATTGAAGTTCGTGTTCGAAAGGGTGACTGTATAAGCTAGAGGAATCCAAGCCTCTAAGAACCAGGAGCAATCCTTCTCTCCATGTAAACTGCAAAGTAGAGCCTTGAGATATATGTATGGTTCCCTAAGGTTGATCGTCGGGCACCAGTCAGTAGTCTGGTTAGTGAATTTTTTGTCTTCCCTCCACCATGACGCCATGCTCCTGCTGGTGTCATGTGATGCATAGAAACTTAGAACGAAATCAGTCCTCAACTTTATCTTAGGCTCCCTGAGCTTGTAGTAACTCTGAACCTTCGATGGCAGGAAGACCCCTATGCATTTTCCATTATCATCATTAATCAAGAATTTTTCTGCATCAGAGTGGTCAATAAGCCACTTCAGGAACTCAATGCAAGGAAATACTGGAGACCATCTTGCCACCATATGCAGATATGCCTTGTGAATATTGGGGAGGACTTTGTCATCGAGTTTCCTTGTATCAGGATCATTGTGTGGGGTATATTCGAGGGGTTCTTCTTTCTTGATTTTCTTGAACACTTATTCCCAGCGAGGAAAATTTGTCTTGGCTCCAATACTTGCCTCCATGTCTCTGAAAGCTAGGGGTTGGACAAAGGGATCCTTGGTGATTTTCTTATTGATGTCTCTAATTGTCTTGCAACTGCTGGGGAGGAGCCTTCTCCTACTTTTTATTCTTGCAGCTTAGGGGCTCTCGGCGATTTCCTGGTGGAAGGCTTCTTTGGAGGCATTGTTATTGCAACTTAAAATGCCTTTTGAACATGTGTACAAAGTAGCGTTGGGTGTGGACATATAACAATGGAATGTAAGAAAACCATTAGTGGATACATACATGTAATGCTTGCTAAGATAATTTCTTAATACTCACTGAAATTTGGGTGTTTCTTCCGGGTTGTTGGCTTCACTCTTCTGTTTGTTTTGAATTTCTTGTTGTGCAGAATGGGACCATGCAAAATGAATCAAACATGATATAACTGGAGAGGTACTACCAGTCATATCAATCAGTTAATATGAGTAATGAATGTAAATTCAAAATAAATTACCCTCGAATTTCTGCAGATAAACCTTAACTGGTTGACGGTAGAGGCGCAGAAGAAGATTCATTGTATCGGTGGGTTTAACGGATCCTTTTGATTCGTGCACGAATTAGTAACTAATGCACGATCTATGAATTAACTACCATCTTTGAATGTGGTGCATATGACACATACGGAGGTAAAACGTCTCATCACGTCACATCACCCTGGCATAGGGATCGGGGATTGACTACTATCTGAGTGCATACTTATATTGATATCCTCTTGATAGAACCTCCAACATCGATGATATTGGGGTTGGTAATATGGGGAAAAATGGGTATGCAACTTCTCGATGGGCCTTCACTTTATGAGCCTTTATTGTTGAAAAATGTTTTCGGCATAGGTGGTCGGCTATGTTTACTCCTTACCTCTGCATGGTGCTTACTATTATACTTTCTGCCAAAATCAAATGGATCGGTCTTCAATGGAATCCTTCCTGAGGTTTTTCGTAGGAAATAAAATGCTTTCATCAACCGACACCGATGAAGGTCGGTACTCGGATACTTTGACTTTCCAAACGATTTTTTCCACCTTACAACTTTTACCGATGTTGAACCTTTGAAGTGCATTGGGGAGACTTCTGGGTCGTCAATTCCTTGAGTGGTTGTAAAGTCCCCTTTATGGTTAAGATGACTCTTTGTTACAAGTTCAATTAAACTTTAATTTGTTCATTTAGGAAACATATAAGATAAGTGAAGGTATCAGTTTCGTAACTAAAGTGAAGATAGTCAATGCAAAAGATTGAGTGGTACCCAAAAAGAAAAAGTCATAGACCTTTCTAGGGTGTGTAGAGTGCTCAACAAATGACGATTCACTGGGTGAATGCAAAATCTTTGGTTCATAACGGGCACACATTTATTCATACCTATATGTATTACACAATTTTTTTTTATTTATGAAATTATCATTTTAGGGCTTGGCCACTCACTGGGAGGGCATCAGGTTCCCCTCTCAGATATTGCAATCGATAGGTACCTGCCCCGATTTTCTCGACCACTTGAAAAGGTCCCAGCCATAGGATTTGAAACTTAGAATGTTTCCCCTTTGGTTCATTTGCTTTGTCCCACTTCAACACTAAGTCTCCTACCTCAAAGTTCTTTTCTTTAGCCTTATGTTTATCAAACCATTGTTTCACTATTTGTTGATGAGCTAGGAATTTCGACCTAGCCTTTTCTGTCTGTTCTTCCAGCATGAGTAGAGTGTCGATTCTTTGTTGCATGTATAATGAGGGTTCCTCATTGGAGTCTTGGGCCAATTAGAGAGATGGTAGATAAAGCTCGTTTAGGAGGATGGCTTCCTATCCGTAGACCAAAAAGTATGGGGAATTCCCTACAACTTCCTTAGGTGTGACTCTATCGGCCCATAGAGCGTTATGGAGTTGGTTGTGCTAATTTTTTTGGCTATCTATAACCGTCTTCTTCATTATTCTTACCAGTTTCTTATTAGTTGACTCTGCCATACCGTTTCCCTGAGGGTAGTAATTTGCAGAGTACTTGATCATGATCCCTTTGTCCAAAGAAAAATATGTTAATAGGGTAGAAGAAAAGTAAGTTGCATTATCAAAGACCAGAACATAGGGGACACCAAACCTTTTGATCAGTTGTTGTTCTATAAATTGGATTACTACCTTCTCATTTACATGAGTCAAAGGAATTTCCTCTACCCATCTCGTGAAATAGTCAGTGGCAGTAAGAATGTACTTGTGGATTTTTGAAGAACTAGGAGTAATTTCTCCTATGATATCCAACCCCCATTGCTCAAAAGGCCTGGAGACAGTCACAGGATGAAGTGGGATTGCTGCCCTTTTCTCTTTTCTAGCACCTATTTGACAAGTCTTACAGTTCCTAGCGTGAGTATGAGCATATTTAAACAAGGTGGGCCAGTAATAGCCGACTCTCAGAATCTTATGGGTGGTGGTGTTCCCTGCAAAGTGTCCTCTAGCGGGACCATCATGGAGTTCCTTCAGCACCTTGTCAACATCTTCTCGTTTGAGACATCTCAATAGTACCCCATCATAATTGATCCAGAAGAGCACCAAATTTATAAGGCGATAGTGTACAGATTTCAATCTCAGGGCTCTCCTTTCCCTAGGGTTGAGGTTCTTGGGACAAGCTCTGTGATGTAAAAGATAAGCTAAATCATTGTACCATAAGTCTTGTCTTTGGGAGATGTATGCTACTTCATTGCACCATAGTGTCATTTTGTTTTCTCACTCAGGATCTTCATTTTCTTGATCCCGTGCTTCGGCTGTGAGCTTACACAAACCTTGTCCTCTTACTAGCTTAGCAGGTTTTATATCTAGATCAAATTCCTGGACTACTGCCATCCAACTCCCCCTTCTTTCCCCCATTTCTTGTTGGGTAAATAGGGATCGAACCATAGGGTGTGATACAATGACCTTAGTGTGATTCTTGAGAATGTAGGACCACATAGGCTTGTTTTTCTATGGAGGGATAATTGAGGTTGACTCCTTGAAGATTAGTACTTATAAAGGACATTGGGGCTTCGTTGTTGTCATTATCCTTCTGGGTTAAAACCGCCACTAGCGATTGGTCAGAGGAGAAAGTATAAAGGAAAAAGTCTCTATTAAAATCGGGACTTCGCAACACTGGAGCCTGGGATATGGTGGATTTGATATCATTGAAATCATTTTTCCACTCATCATCCCACTTAAATTCGACATCCTTGCGAATCATCTTTTGTAAAGGTTTGATAATTTCGGCAAAATTGGGAGTGAATTTCCTCACAAAATTGATTTGCCCGAAAAAGGACTGCATGGCTTTCTTGTTATGAGGTAGCGGGAGTTGGGCTATGGCCTTAATCCTTTCCGGATCTATGCGAATCCCTGATCGATATATAATATGACCTAACAAATTACCTTCCTCGACACCGAAGATAGTTTTCTTAGGATTTAGCTATATACCGTACTTCCTTCATCTCTCAAAAATCTGGGTTAAGTGTTGGATGTGCTCTTCCCTATTCTTCGAATATACTATTACATCATCTAGGTACACCACCACACACTTATTGATAAGTCCCCGAAAATCCACATCCATGGCCCTTTGGAAGGTTTCTCCTGCATTGATTAACCCAAAAGGCATGTGTTTATAAGCGAAGGTTCCCCATTTGGTTCGGAAGGTGGTTTTTAAACGGTCTTCCTCCGAAACTAACACTTGGTTGTAGCATGAGAAACCATCTAGTAAATAAAAAATCTCCGAGCCCGAAACGGTCTGCAAGAGTTGTTCCATCGGCGGGATGGGATAATTGTCCTTTTCTGAAGCTCTGTTGAGGTTCTAGAAATCTACACACAATCAGATATCTCTCGAATTTTTCCTTATTGGGACAAGATTTTCCACCTAGGTGGAATGTCTAACCTGGAAAATTATCTTTGCATCTAAAATCTTCCTCAATTCCTGATACATGAGGGGTTCCAGGGATGGGTGGTGCTTTCAGATCTTTTGTTGGAAAGGTTTCATTTCGTGTTTCAATGGGATGGTGTGTTGAATAATACAGGTGTCGTACGTTTTAAAATCCTTATAGGACCACGCAAAAACATCCTAGTATTGCCTGAATAATTTGAGGTAGGCCTTCCCCTCTCCCTTAGATATAGTTTTTCCGAGATTAACATTCTTCGGGGCCTCTAGAGTCCCGAGATTCACAGTTTCATGGAGGGGGAAAGAGCTACCAGTCTTCACGTTTTTGGGTCCTTTAAAACGATCCTTTAGATCAAACAGACTCTCTAGATTAGCTATCCCCCTTGGGATTGTGTGAGCCTTCAATTTTCCAACATCTTGTCCTGCTTGGGGATTAGTTTAATTTGTTTTCTCTTTGAACTCTTCATCATCTATGGCTAGGCCTTTGAAATTGTCTTGGTTGGTCAATAAGTTTATGATTTTCTCATCACCTTCAAAACATTCCAATTAGAAATGTTTTTTGGCACCGACGGTTTGTAGAGAAGATCTACAATGAATCAGGAAGATTCATAATTTTCTAAAGGCGACAGTCTGGAAGCAGATGTGGATAAGGAGTCGGCAATAATGTTCTTTGCTCTAGGTATCGTGGTAATATTGAAAGCGTCAAAGTGCTCTATTATCCTATGCACCTCATGTTGGTAATTCTTAATATGAGGTGAATTGCAATGTATAGTGTTCCTCACTTGCCTAACAATAATATCAGAATCACCGAAAAACTTCAATTCCTTGACACCCAGATCTATGGATTTCTTTAATCCTTGTACTAGAGCTTCATACTCGACAGTGTTGTTGGTACATTCGAATTCTAGCCTATAGGATAGGAAATAACGTCGGACTCTAGGATTGATAAGGATACACCCTACTCCTAACCCTTCTTGTGATTTGGATCCATCAAAGAAGAGGGTCCAAATATGGGAAAGGCAATCGCTCTTTCCTTTTTCTATAATGGTTTCTTGCTTACCGATCTCTTGTCCTGTAAGCTCAATCGTAGGATTTTGGCAAAAGAGAGTGTTCCCTATCGGCGTCGACGGTTCCTCTTGAAAGATTATTTCAGAGTTTTGGGTAAGAGGAACAATGGACAATAGAGGATAAAAGTCCTCGAAGTGGGAATCACAGGAGTAATTGCCCAATACCAGGAAATCGGTAGACATGGGTTCGTTCGGGGTTTCTAGGTCAGTGATCATATGCTTCAGATATCTTTCCCTATCGATTCTGATCATGTTCTTGTATCCTTTTAGTGGTAACCAAAGGTGTGCCCAGTCCATACTAAAATATCCATTCAGCTTCTTAGACTAGTCCTGACTCATTAGCAGTCCATATGCCTCTGGGATGTCTACTACAATGATGTCAATTATTTGCACGAAATTAGGATGTGTTGCTATCCTGATCATTACATCTTTGAGTTCTCCCATAACCTTGACTTGGGTTTTGTCCAGTTGTATGACATGCTTATCACTTTGGAGAGGGACAACACCCAACTTATTACAAACTTCCAAGGGAATTACATTAGAAGACGCCCCAGAATCTACCAAACAATTGTGAAGATTCTGGTTGAAGACTTCAAACATTAGAAGGAAGGGTGGGACAAAAGGTATCTCCTTTCGTCCTTTTGTGTAGGTATTTACGGTTGAATTTCTCAATGGATTGGATGGGGGTAGGTTCTTCTGCTGACCATTGCTAGCCGTCGAGTCTTCTACAGAGCCCAAAGCTTGCAATAGAAAGTCTTTCTGCTTAGGAATTCTACATATATCCATAACCGATATATTAGCCTTTAGCTTCTTTAAATCTTCGACTACGTTGTAATCTAGTTTGGGAGATTCCTGGGTATGGATGCTTATAGGCTTCTTACCAGGGGCGAAAGGTATTTTTGGACGATCAGGGATTAACTTACTTTGTGAGGCCCGGGAAGCATTGGTATCTTTCGAGCCGAGCTGACCTTTATTACATGTCTGTGCTACCGAGACTTTTGTGGGTTGTTTCCAAGGCTTAAACAGATCATCCGAAGACACGATCATGTAGGGATCCCATATCAGCATGGTTGTGCCTCGTGGTGGGTCAGCGCTTTCCTGATCAATAATATTTATGGTTGAACTACTTGACTATTCATTCAAGGAGACCTTGTCCAGAAAATGGTTGGCCATCAAATTCATGGCATGTATCCATTGAGGACATAGTGGTTCTCCTGGTGATAAGTACATAAAGAATCAGATGCAACGTTGCCTAGGTCAAAGTTTAAGTTGGTTGGGGGAGGTTCAATCACTTTGAAAGGCTGGTTCCTTTTGAAGAATGGATTATAGGGATTTTGGCTTTGGTTTACCTCCCCTGTGCTCCTCTTCATGTCTATGATTTCATTTGAAAATTTCTTAACCATGCATTGTAGGTATTCTATATCTCCATTACCTTTGTTAGGAGTTTGTTTGGTCGGTTTCCCCGATGACCTAGTCAAAAGGAGACCCCTCCTGGGAGGGGGTTGGGTTTCTCTTTTTACAAGAGAGGCCTAGCCTTATTTACATCCTTTCATCTGGAATTCTATCGTTTTGGCTTCTTAAAAATTTTCCGCAAGGGTTTTTTTGGCGGCTCTTTTTATGAACATAGAGATAGAATCTGGGAGTGCATTAGAATAAACCTTGATTTGTAACTCTTGAGTTGGTTTTGCCGTGGGCTGAAATTTGTTCAAGATGGTTGTGAATCTTTGATTGAAATCATTAATCCTCTCCTTCAGGTTCATGGTAGCTGCGAACAAATAAACCATCCGAGCTCTCGTAGTAGTCTCTTCTGCAAATTTGTCTAGCAAATCCTTTTAGAATTTAGTCCAGTTGGTTATAGATCCTACTGGAAAATTAAAATACCACGTGGAGGCCGAATTCTCAAATGTGTAGGGAAAAAGTCTGCAGACTATGTTTTCATGTTGAACCTTCATAAGTCTGATCGCAAGTATGACCTTCTTGATATGATCTTCAGATAAACCTGAGGTCTTGAGATCGTGCTTGGGAAGCAACTTCTCCTAGTGCCAGGGAAGATTATGTGCCCGTCCAGGGACGACCACGACGTCTCTGGATAACCAAGGTTGATTGTTCTGAATCGGGATTTCCCTTTCCTATCCATGGTTATTCTCATCCTCCATATCTTCGGGATCCTATTCAAACTCTTCTTCTTCCAAAAATTCGTTTGGATCAGAGACGTCGGCGGCTGGTGTTTCGGGTATCAGATCGAGAGGTTCTTGAATTTTGGTGATCGCGAAATCTATTAGGTATTCTACGGAGTGTACAAAAACTTCGTTGGGAGTGCTGACCACTGGTATGCTCTGTTTTTTTCTTCTAGGGAGGATGGGACCTAGGGACAACACACCGATATGTTGGGTGTAGGCTCTAGTGATTCTCCTGAATTGATCGACTTCCTCATGAGAAAGGGTGTAAGGTATTCTAGGGTGAAAAGGTTCTTCCTCGTGCTTGGGTGAGTTATCCATTTTATGAATACTCGACGTGTGTGGGTTGTCTTGTGACAGACTAGCCATGCATGTGGGATGCTATGAATCTATAGGCTATTTGAAATACTATATAAATTATATACTCAACCATTCATTATTAGGCCCTCCTTCTAGCTCCAATTCTGTTGATGGGTCTTAAATCCCTTGATTCAGCAGCTGGAACCAAACCTGCCACCGAGGCCCAATTACACTCTACAACGTTTGAGATGGAATGGTTCTTGAGATCTTGCGATCCAGCCAATTTATCGATGGGCTTTGATTTTTCTTGTGAAGGCTCTCCCTTCAGGTAGGACTGTTCTTTTCTGTATTTTCCTCTTGGGTGGGACTAGTTTGAGAGATGCAAGCCATCATAAGCCAACTTGACAAGTAACAGGATTGAATTTCGACTACTAGGAAGAGGCTAAGCTTGGGATAACTCGTTGCTCAAACATGCAAACAGTGATTCTATGCCAAAGGGCCTAGTACTAATACATTAACCAAGTGAACATCAAATTACTATCTGAGAAAAACTAATTAATAGAAAGAAAACACATATGTAATCAAGGTCACGATAAGAAAAATAATTCATCTACCATAACATTCATCACATAACAACACAACGATTTATCTTCATCATTAAAGCAAAGAACATCAAAACATTGCAGTAGATAACTTGACAACATAATCGATTTCTCTTACTCATTTACTGCATCATTCGTGGAACATGATAGGAAGTAGTTCTTCTCCAAGTCCAATCATACACATCTGATGAAAATAGCTTGTCTTTGGTCTAGAAGGACTTCTCTATTCATAACAGTCTCAAAATAATTCTTAACAACCAAGAAAAAGAAAGAGTTCTTACAACAACCATCGACCCTTGACTAATCGGTCGATGTCTCTATTTATAATATAAAAGTCAACCGAAATTAACAACTAATTATAGTTTGAACCAAACAAAAAATCACCACGCGGCGCGGTGATCCAACAGTTTCTTTAACAGTTCATCTGGGATATTTCTTGAAACGGATTACTTTCTTCATATTCAGACCAGCTGATAAACATATATTCATAGGTTTGGGCCCATGGGAACCTGTGCTATTCCATTGGGGTGGCATATACTCCTTTGATATATATTGCATGTGTTTGATACTTTACCAAATTGGCGTTTAATAGTTGCAACATGGTCCAGGCTCTGATTGGATGTTCCGTGAATTGTTGCAGTTGTCTCGGCTTTGCATCAACTATATTTGCACATTCTTCAACCCAAAGCGAGTCTTGTATGGAGTGCGTCTTGAACACATTGCTCAGGTTAGTAAATTCATCGAGGGTGCCAAATTCATGGAGACTGACATCTTTCATCACTTTATTAATTTTACCTCAGTGTTTTTGGCACTTGGCCCATTGCTCTTGGATTTCTCAGTGTGGGTCCCGTGTCATCTTTGCCCATTATTCAGCAGATTTCTTCATGTGGTCAAGACTACTTTTTCCAACCATTCGAATTGCATGATTTTCCTTTTCTCGACCCTGCTGGAGTGACTCAATGTATTCGAGTCTCTCTACCACTTGCTGTGCCTTTTCGTGCCACCTCTCCATTTCTTTGCATGTCGCAAATGCCATGAGAGTATTCTCCTGGAACTCGACTATGTTCTCGGTTAACAGGTGCCTTTCCTTCTTGAACTCGTTATAAACTCCGTTGAACTCACCCTTCAGATACATAGTGGTCTATGTAGCTCCTTTATAGTATTTGACAAGATGGTGTAGGTGTTCAAGATATTTCAGGGTGTCGACTAGTTCCTTTTCATCTCTTCTGGCTCTATCCTGAGTGACAACTAAGAGGGATTTTCCTACACCAATTAGTTTAGACGTGTGAGCATCTGTAGCGCTGATTAAGTTCTCCTCTGTGGTAACCACGATGGATTGATCCAAAGTGATCCTTCACTTTTTTGTGTTCCTTTGAACGATTCCCTTACTCTTTTGATCGTAGGAGATCGCATATATGTCTGCTACTTCGTCTACCAGTTATGGTATCTATTGATCTCCCCATGTGAGGTTGTTTCTCAGGCTACCCGCGGTGTATATTTTCCCAGGAGTGGGCTCTCGAAGTTCTTCTCTCTGTTTTGTAGATCCAGCCTCTACTTGTCTCTCGTCGGGGATTTGAATATTGGGCACAATGGAGGCATTAGATACAGACTCATTGCTTACTTTCTCGTTGGCCGTAGAATTGTTGATTTCCTTTTGTGGAGGTTCATCACTCAGACCTTCTTTTTCTTCCTATTTGTTGGACTCTCTAGTGTCGAGGCCACCTTCGGACCTTATTTCCTTTTGTAAGAACTACTTGTCTTGGACCTCTAGCTCAGGGGAAGCGGTTTTTTTAGGACCTTCTTTCTCTTGGACTCACATCGGGGTGCCGTGAGTAGGTTCCCAACTCTTGCCGTCGCTATAAATATGTATCAGAGTGCTCAAGGGATTGGGCGCTTGTGTCTCTATCAACACCCGACCTATCTCTGATTGAGTTGTCCCTCCTTCTGAAGGATCGATCAATGATGTTGTGGATGCAGTGTGGCCTAACCCATGGGCATTATCGAGGACTATGGACCCAGGATCATTTGACTCTGTCAGGACACTTTGGACAGTAGTTGAAATTGTAGATCTTATGAAAAGATACGGGTCATCCCACATCCGTTTCATCAACGGATTGGTTTGTTGATATAACATCGTACCCCTTTCTTATGCAGCTTGATATTTAGGGGAATCCCTAATTGGTACCAAGGATCCAGGGTAAATCGTCGCCGCCTCGATGTCTTCCCAGGGATCACCTATTTCTTCGCTGGATTCAGATGTTGTAGTTCCTTCCTTAGCCCTAAGAATTTCCTGAGCTATCTTCTCCAAAGACGTCGCTTTTTCTTCCAAACTCATAGCTTTGAATCTGGTCGTTCGGGGATTATCCCTTCTTGACACCACTTCATTCCAGTCTTGAGCATTCTCAGTGAAAATTTCATCTTCGAACTAGTCATGGGCATAAGGACAAAAATATGATACCTGCGATGCGTTTTGTAAGACCCCGACGCATTCACCGTTATCATCGTTAATCAAGCATTTTTGTGCATCAACGTGGTCAATAATCCACTTCAAGAACTCAATGCAAGGAAATATCAGAGACCGGCTTGCCACCATATGCAGATAAGCCTTGAGAATATTGGGGATGCCTTCGTCATCGAGCTTCCTTGTATCAGGATCATTGTGTGGGGTATATTTGAGGGGTTCTCTTTCTTGATTTTCTTTAACACTTTTTCCCAACGAGGAAAAGTTGTCTTGGCTCCAATACTTGCCTCCGTGTCTCCGAAAGTTGGGGGATAGACAAAGGGCTCCTTGGTGATCGTCTTAATGATGGAAATTGGCTTGGGAGCGAACTCTAATTGTCTCGCAACTACTGGGGAGGAGCCTTCTCCTACTTCTTATTATTTCATCTTAGGGGCTCTCGGTGATTTCCTGGTGGAAGTATTTTTTGAAGGCATTGTTCTTGAAATTTAAAATGCCTTTTGAACATGTGTACAGAGTAGTGTTGGGTGTGGACATATAACAATGGAATGTAAGAAAACCATTAGCAGACATACCTGTAATGCTTGCTAAGATAATTTCTTAATACTCAATGAACTTTGGGCATTTCTTCCGGGTTGTTGGCTTCACTCTTCTGTTTGTTCTGAATTTCTTGCTGCATAGAATGGGACCATCCACAATGACTCAAACATGATATAAATGGAGAGGTACTACCAGTCATATCAATCAATTAATATGAGTAATGAATGTAAATTCAAAATAAATTACCCTCGAATTTCTGCAGTTAAACCTTAACTGATTGACGGTGGAGGCGCAGAAGAAGATGCATTGTATCGGTGGGCTTAAAGGATCCTTTTGATTCATGCACGAATTAGTAACTAATGCATGATCTATGAATTAACTACCATATTTGAATGTGGCGTATCTGACACATACGGAGGTAAAACGTCTCGTCGCATCACATTACCCTGGCATAGGGATCGGGGATCGGCTGCTATCTGAGTGCATACTTATATTGATATCCTCTTGATAGAACCTCTGACGCCAATGATATCAGGGTTGGTAATAAGGGGAAAAATAGGTATGCAACTTCTCGACAGGCCTTCACTTTATGAGCCTTTATCGTTGAAATTTTTTTTGGGCGTCGACGATGTTTACTCCTTGCCTCTGTGCAGTTCTTACTATTATCCTTTTTGCCGAAACCGAATGGATTGGTCTTCGGTGGAATCCTTCCTGGGACTGTTCGTAGAAAATAAAACTCTTTCATCAGTCGATGCCAATGAAGGTCGGTACTCCGCTACTTTGACTTTCCAAATGATTTTCGCCACCTTACAACTTTTACCGATGTCGAACCTTTGAAGTGCATTGGGGAGACTTCTAGGTCACCGATTCCTTGAGTGGTTGTCAAGTCCCCTTTATTGTTAAGATGACTCTTCGTTACAAGTTCAAGTAAACTTTAATTAGTTCATTCAGGAAACACATAAGATAAGTGAAGGTATCAGTTTCGTAACTGAAGTGAAGACAATCGATGCAAAATATTGAGTGGTACCCAAAAATAAAAAATCATAGACCTTTTTAGGGTGTGTTGAGTGCTCAATAGAACCCATTATAAGTTTCAACCACTCCAATATGGGCCTTACATAATTAGTAAGGATATGGGTGACAATGTTATGGAATTAAATATTCCTCCTTTCCTTGGCTTGCACCTTGTATTTATTATGTAGCTACTTCAACCATATTTTCCACCTCTCTTGGATACCTTAGATGTGGTCAAACACTTCAACCATACAAAAATAAATCATGACTACCTTGAGCAAGTGAAAATCAACTAGATGATGGACACTAAGATGAAACACACTTTGATAACAAAAAACCAACTCTATTGGGTTTCCAAAGTAGGGAAACTCCTTCAGTAAGGTAAGTGGCTCACCAGGAGTCATTTTGAGTAGAATTTTCACCATCTAATGAAGGAAATTGATGCAATGGGGACCATTTTTTCCTAATGTGGGAAGGTTGATTTGGGTGGATACTAGTGGCCACCCATATATTCCATTGACTCAGAATGTTTCTACATATTGGAAGTTCTACTAAATGTTTTTAGGTCATGAACTTCTAGAACATTTTTCAGAATTTCCCCTTGCAATTTTGGTAGTTTAAATAAGGATGAGTGCAAGCTAATGATGGTCTCTCATGACGTGTTACTGGAAATGAAAACATGGAAAAACAAAAATTTGTTAACTTGGATGAATTATTAAAGTTACTTTTGCAGTGAATTTGAATATGGTGTAAGAAGATGAAAAGTAGGAAATTGAATTAGCTTTTCGAATATACAACTTTTATTCATAGAAATTGTGAATAACTATGTCAAATTTGATTTTTTCTAAGAGTGGTATGTTATTTTTCTATCAAAATATAAGGTATATGTCTTTGTTTGTGCAAGTGTTGAGTAACTTAATGATGGAATTTCATTCAAAAAATTTGCATAATTGTGGAGAACATGTTTTTCTAGTTTGGTGTATTTTTTGGAAATTTATAATATATATTTTTTAAATTATGAAATTAAATATATCCTTGAAATTACAATGTCTTTTGTTCATGTAGGCTAAGAGGGTCTTCACATCATCAAAACAATTTCCTTTTTTTAGATTGTATATATTGGTCTCCTCTAGTGCAACATATAACACATTCTAGAAATGGTTTA
>JZKD02S0185611.1:10629-22725 GCA_000966675.3 Picea glauca
TGGCAATATGTTGCGAAGTGGGAGGAAGCGGTCTAGGAAAGGTACCCATAAGCAAAGAGTCTTTTAAAATACCTACTCCTACACTTTCGTAAGTGATCTTGGAATCTCCCAAAAAAGGAATGTTGTTGGTTGTATGAATGCGAGCGTCGGGGGTGCAGTAATCCAACTGATCGATAGTTACAATTTTACCTTGATAGGGGAATTGTACACATAGAAACACCGATGAAACAACGACAGTCATGGCATAGAACCAACTTCTTGCCAACAACAAGTTGTAATCGAGGGGAGCATAGACTACCTCAACATATACAAAGACAATCTTTCCTCCCAATTGAACAACTAAGAACTGCAAGAGTCCATGAGGACGAAAACCTCGCCCATCGAATGCTCGTAACATAGTAGGGGATTGATTAAGACCAGGTGATTTCAACCCTTTCCAACAAGCTAACGACATGGCACATGTGGAGGCTCCATCATCCAGGATTGTGCGAAGAATATGTTGATTGTGGAAAACAACATCGATCTGGAAAGCAAGACGGTGAGAGAGTCATAACTTGAAATTATTGAGGTTAAACATGATATTATTAGACGACTCATGATTGATTGCTCCGATGGTGGCCAAGAGAGTTCTATGTGGACTAGGGCAATGTTGTAGAACTTCAAGAGCTAATATAGCACATGGTGCTAGAGCCAAATCTTCAATGATATTGTAGTTTTGGGTGGCACGTGAACTAGGATTAAAAGTTGATTTTCGAATAGTGCTCTTGTGAGGACATAAGATAGAGTCGAAAGTACGTTTCTCAATCTAAAGTGGCACAGATTGAGGATTAACGATGGTGGAAGGTGGATCTGATGTAGTACCGTTCACGACCTTCTCTTTATTAGGTTTACTCGGAGTGTCATATGTTGTAGTACGAGTGGTTAAATCGATTCCATTAAACATATAAATGCGGGCACTCGATGAAGCTTCCTCACTAGGAGGGTGATTTGGATTGCCACCTGCCAGAGGAGCAGGGGCTTGCGCAACCAAGGACTGCTACTGAGGAAAAGGTTGTGTCAACACAATGGGTTGGGAATTTCCTTTGAAAAGTTTGGCAACTTCGTCGGGATGAGGACAGTCTCATGTGTAATGATCGTCACCACAAATGAGACATGGAAATTTCATTTTTTGCTAGGGTTGTTTCTCAGTAGCAGTTCGTGGAGTTAGTGTTTTTGGATTTTCATTATAATTATTGTTTTTATTTGGTTTATTTTTCATTTTCTGCTTCCCCCCTGATCATTGTGGAGGAGCAAATTGAACTACATTCACCTCAGATATTTGAGTCGGCGGGGAGGTGGATGAGAGTGAAGTCGAATCGGTAGCGGGTGCAGGAACTGAGAGATTAGCTAAGCCGGTCGACTGTGATGGAGATTGGGTTTTGACGACATCGATCATTCCATTTGCATGAGTTGTGGAAGATGGTTTTGATGGATTGGTTAATGTACGGGGAGCATTTGGTATCAATTCATACAAGGTATCAGATTGGGAATAAATCAAGTCCAGGTACTAAGTGTGAGCAATGAATTCCTCTTCTGTGATAACACCACCCATGGCAACATCACGATCAATTGGAGGTAAACAAGATTTAGTGAACCATTCAACCAACAATTGATCAGGAATGGTTGCTTTGATCCACCTTCGTCGTCATCTCCACTCATGGATGTGATCAACGATATGTACGGAGTTAGTTTGATGAAGGGAGGTCAAGAGTTTTGTACCAGTCTCATAACGGATTGGTAATTGAAAATGTGCGAGAAAAGCCATGGCAAGGGAGTTGAATATTGAAAAGTACTGCGTTGGAGCTCAATGTACCATTTGGTTGTCGAACCTATAAGTGTGCGCTGGAAATGACGTAACCGGATAGAATCATCCATAAGTGAGTTTGATGAACACCATAGATGAAACTTCATAACATGGTTGTTGGGGTCTTTGTCAGGTTTACCATTAAATTTTGGGATGTCAGAAGGTAACTTAGCAAGAATTATTGGCTAGAAAGGAAAGTGTAACATGGGATCATTTGTCAACCGTAATAAATATGGTAGATCTAGCGTGGTTAGGAATGGTAGTTGTCGATTGACCTGAGGATGATATTGGTGCGACACGGGGACACCAGTAGGGCCATAAACTGGTTGAGATGGATAGTTCTAGCCAGTAGGCCAGTATAGGTAGGATTCATCTGTTGAGGAACGTTCATGAAAGGAGAAAAGAAAATTGTTTGACTCTAGGGAGGATAAATAGTATAGCCCATGGGAGGATAGTTCGTTTGATTAGATAGAGGTGAATAAACAGTTTTCCCTTGAGGGGGGTAAACAATCTTTCCTTGAGGAGGGTAAAACGTTGGCCCTTGGGGAGGATAACATTGTTTTCCTTGAGGACCCCAAGTGGGATTTAGGACTCACGGAAAAGGTTGTCCATAAAGTAATCCAGAAGGATTAAGATTCGATATTCCTTCTTGTGGGTTGGGGTATGATGAACCTCCTTGATAAGGTTGATGAAACATACCTCCTTGGCATGGTCCCTAGGATTGTGGAGGGTTTCCAGGAAAAGAAGTTTGTCCCCATACCATTGATTGGGTAACAACTTGGGTTTGACCAATAAAAGGGGGTTGTCACCCAGTGGATATATGTAAGGGCGGTTATCCCCCAGGAGAGATGGGTCCGCTAGACGATGGTTTCCCCCTAGTCGGGACTTGTCCCGTAGTTGAGTGTACATGTGTGGTAGGGTTCTTCATTCTATGAGGCACAAGTGTTCCAACAGGGTTATGTGGAATATAAGGAGTTGTAGGTTGGAGAGGTGGTGTAGTAGGAGTAATTGTCAAGGTACCTTGTATATGACTAGGCAATACAACTAAAGTGTTATTTTGAATTTGTATTGACGTGGTAGTAGGATTTACTACTTTTTTGATGCAACGGTCAATAGTCTGACCAGACGGTCCTACCTCGACACCAACAGAGGTAAGAGGGTCAAAAGGTGGTCGACTAAAATTGAATTTTTTGTAACGGTCGCGTCTTGATGGAGTTATCCATATAGGACGAACATGGGTTTGTTGCAGATTTACCATGTTAGTAGAACGAACATGGGTCATGTACTCATGATTAAAATCTGTTTGTGTGGATTCCATGTCGGTCTCAGTATATGGACTGGACGACAACCGAGGGTAATCCTCTTCTATGACGTTACCGGATGAGTCTAATCAGAGAAGGAGTGGTTCGAGAGGAACTTGTGACAAAGGGTTAATAGGAAGAATGGAATCTTCCTCAACCATAACTAAGACTCTCTCGGGATTTGCTAACAAAGGAGTAGCAACGCTCCCAACGTTTGAATGATTCTCAACCTCTTCACTGTAAAAATCTTTAGCTAAATTAGGAGGTAAGGGTTTGTAGATTTCCTGAGGCAACCCTTGCATCCTACGTGATCTACAAAGACCTTTATTATCTACAGTCTCAATTTTGAAAGACAATTAAGTAATTAAACATCACTCCCTAAAAATCTAGAAAAACCAACAAGCAAACAATGCCTTCTCTCAATGAACGTACTAGTTGGTGATGAAATCCAACATCGCATGATCAAATTGAGAATGGGTTAGAATATGAGTGGGTGGATCAGTTACATTGGTGACCTGCTTAACAGACTTACACCTTGGTGCAAGCTTCCTCATGGTTTTACCTGTGGGTTACCCTCCAAGGAGCCCGAGTGAGTTTGACCAACATTTTTTCCAAGTACAGTGAAGACTTCCCTTCATCGTCACCTTGTGTAAGGGACCTAAAGATTATGGCTAATAAGGACACCAACTCGCAGTCAACCTCTTGGTGGGTACAGTCGACAGTTGAGTCCGAACGTATGGGTAGGATATCAAGTCTGAAATCCATCAAGAGAACTAAGGACAAGTGGATCGATAAAACTCCAGAGGACCCCAAATGGATTCGGAATTCACGAAGCACTGAGACCAAATGAAGACAGTTGAACCTCAAGAAGAACCCCCAATATACGATCTGACTACTATGAATGGTTAAGCCTCAGAGGGATAATCTTCATTGCTCTCTCAAATGCGACCTTGTGCGTAACCCCTATGTGAGAGGGGGATCCCAACTATGCTTATACAAAAATTGGATTTACTCTCCCTATCGCAAGATTCTGAGTTTGTCTTGAATGCTTTGGAGAGTTATTCACACAGCCTATTCCAAAGCGCTAGTCCTAGTCTATTGTTGGTGTAAAGAGCTTAAAAAAGAAAAAGTTTCTAGTTTGATTTTTAATTAGCGTTGATTTTACTGGTTGTTCTTTACACAGAGATGAGAGTGAAACTAATGATCTTGCAACTCGAATCCCAAAGAAGTAAAAGAATGATAAGCAAACGTTTCTTTCGATGAACTTCTATTTACGGAAAGGAGAAGAGTCTCTTTCTTTCACTACCAAACACAAGAATGCAAAAAAACCATGCAATTTGTTTTCAACAAGAATCAAATTAAGTGCAAAATTATAAAGAAATCCTTTCTGGTATCAAAAAAACCAATTGTAAAAAGTATCATTTCGTTTGATTGTAAATGTGAATTGAATGATTCATTTAATGCTTCTTATTTCAACAATAAAAAGAGTTTTCATTATTGTGACTTTCAAAAATGGGAAGCAAAATCACACAAACAAAAGGCACTCTCACAACAGTCAATAAGAGACAGAAAAACAAACTAATGATCCAAAGAAAAACACAAAAAAAAAAGCACACTTAAGAGATCTTCTGAAAATGTATAAAGGTCAGAGATCAATTAAAATAGTAAAGAGATCACTGAGTTTCCTTATAACAATATTTGATTGATCAGATGAATGAAAAAGCAACAAAACGAACCCAAATTTGAAGAAAAAAGGTTGATTTTCCGACAAGGAAATACAACAAAAAATCCAATCAAAGATAATAAAAAAATAAAAAAATCATCGAGTCGCCAATTTCCGTTATAGGAAAAATCCCTTGTGGATAGGTGAATATTCTCTTGGATTCTAGACCCCTACTACCAAGACAAAAAGATGCAAATGGACACTAACATCCCTTTAAATATAGTTAAGCTAATCAAAGGAAATAGAGGGAGAAAGTATGATGTACTTTGTTTCAAAGCTTGTCCCCTCTTAATCCAATCTAAACTTGATCTCCAAGCTCCTTAGCACGATACGATACCTGCAATGTAATGGACAACGAAGAAAACAAAGACTTCCTACTCTACCAAGATAAGTTTAAACCAAGTTCATCCATGATAGACACGCATATGCAATAATACACAAACTTGAAGGAAATAGGCCAAGCATATATTAATGAGAACATTAAAAAGACACTTACAATCTGTAGATGCAGTTGCAACAACCTCTCCAAGTCCTTCTCGTCCAACTCCTTGCTCAAAAGATCCACGATCAAAATAACAATACTTTTGTTGATTATTCTCCTCTTGTTCACCATGAGAATGTTTCGCTTTATAGGCTTTGAGAGGCTCAACCACCTTGGTTATATTTGGGATAACTTGAAGATATGACTCCATCAGTTGTGGCATCGCCCTTAGATGCAGCATAAAGCTTAGATTCGAGCCAATCCCATTCGAATAATCTCTAGCTGTCCTTAGAGAAAAGGGGGATTTATTCCCATGATTTTCTCAACCAATCGACACTCCTCCAAAACGGGCAACAGAGCGCTGCAACGCTCCCTGCTAGAGGACAGAGAGCGCTAGCGCTTCCTTCATATGAGCAGGGGAGCGTTGATTTTCCAAAAATTCGTCAAGATGACCAATTCTCAAGGCAAAACATTTTGTTTAGTCTGTCAAATGATGTGGTTTCTCCTTCCAACACGTTCTAGAGGATGTATCAAGTGTTTCCATGATGTTGTTCGCTATGCGACATATGCAAAACTAAAATGTGACATTTACGACACTTGTGACAAAAGTGCGACACTTGCGATAATGAGAATGTGACATTATTGAAGTGAGGAATTTTGACATTTAACACTTGCATTAAATCAATTTGGAGCTAGTGGTTGATGTGTTGTATGGTTAGTTGTTCGTACTGGCCTTGGATGAACGTGTAAGTGTAGATACAACATGCACTAAATGCATGTCGTTCTAACCTACCTCGAGCATGCCAGCTAAGCCATTTCACATTTGTTTTTTGTTGGTTGTTGCTACTCCACTTTGTTCGGTCGTGGAAGAAGAATACAGACCTGGTCGATTCCCCTGAGCAAATTTTACACACAGGTACGAGTTTTCTTGCTGCTCCATTCATGAAGTTTTTGCTCTGCTCTTTAATTAAGTCAAGACATGGCTCTTAAATTTGCTCGTTGACTATGCATTTCCAAAGTTTTATGGGATTTTCAACTGTGTATGGATTATTGGTGAAGTTTGGTCTCTGTGACGTTGTATGTAAATTGTTCGCATTAAAAATGATGTGGGTATCTCTTACTGTCTATATTTGCTCCGTTGCTTTACCTATGGAAAAAAGATATTGTTTGGAAATTTCTGGGCCTGCCTTGCCTCTAGTTTTCTTAGGTGGTTCCTCTCTGTCTAATGAGAATGGTACCACTATTCATAGCCTTTGGATTATTTTTAGACTCTGCCTATCATTTAATTGTGTGGCTTTCATGGCTATCATGCACGCGCCCTGGTATAAGCTCTGTAAATACGACTATGGAAACTTATGGTGGTGCTAGATTGTTGAAGATATGCTTTTGTTCAAACCCTCAAAATATTGGTTAGCTCATCCTCCTATACTGCATCATTGTTGATGATTGTTTATCGAACCTTGTATTTGAAAAACAGTGCAAGGGTGGCCAACCCAACATTTAATAAAGGCATTGTTCGTGCTCTTTTAGTCATGGGTTTTGTTGATTGTTTATTGCGCAATGTTAGAAATAATGTTGAGCCCACTTATGTTTCTTTTATATAGTCTGTCATGTGGCAATGTTGAGGTGATGACAGTGTTGTAAAAACATTGTTTAAGATATATGACCTGTTGTGTTAACATGCTTGAGATGCTGAAGGTGTTTGATTTTTATGAGAAAAGAGTATCTCTAAGGATGAAATATATATGCGTTGAATGAGTTTTTGTGAACCAGAATAAAAAGGAACTTTGGAGGCTTTGTTATTTGAAATCTCAGTTTGGAATTCTGTCATACACAAGGATCCCTTTTGAGTCCACTTCGTGAAACTCTGTAGTGGTTAAGAGAGTACCAAGGGTAATGATGTGGACCTTGGTCCGTCCATTCTTTGACTGTTGGTTGTGATTATTGGAATACTATGTCTCCTTGATTCTATTGTGCGAGAGCTGTGTTATCACTGTTGAATGTTTCTTGGGTAATAAATTATGAAATGATTCCTGCGCAATGCAATTTCTAACTGCAAAATGAACAACCTTGAAGTGAAACATCAGTTCTCGAATTTTGGAAACAAAGTGTTGAATTTCAATTTTGAAACAGTAAAGGGTTTGGAATTTTAATTTATTTTGAAAATGGCATTGTTTGGTATGGATAATGATAGAACAGTAACCATTGGAGTCTCTTCCATTATATCATTTTTACGCAAAATACACTGCCCTCATTAGCCCAATTACATTTTTTTCACTCCTTGTTCTGTTGTGACTTGTTTTTAAAGAGAAATATGTATGAAATTAAAAGAAATAATATGGAGGTTAATTGATGATTAGTATTTTGGGAGTTGATTATATACACAGTTGATTGTTTTTGTGATTGCTTGAACAATATCCATGTATCTTTCCCCCTCCATGATATCATTTTACGCACAATACAAACCCCCCATACTCCCAATGACCCTATCAACCCCCTGTTCGTATGGCAATTAATTGATGAAAGTTTTATGGATGGATTGCATGTGCCTTTAGTAAATAATAGAGCCAACTCTTGATTTATTTAAGTGGAGTTTCATGTATGGATTATTAAGAATTTTTCATGATTCTTTGAATATTTGCTTCAGGATGAGTTTATTTTTTCAGTAGAGGCAGTAATGGTAGAAGTAATAAAGGCAGGGGACAACTGCGACAAGAGACCTAATGCCTCACACAGTAAATATGGATTTTGATAATTGAAGTTGTTTTATATGTTGAAGACAATTTTTTTATTTTATTTTTCGATAAAGTTTTGAACAACAAGCATATATTTGACACTGTTTTGGACAACAACATTCATTTGAGCATTTTTTATTGGACAACTTGGATATAATGCTTCTTGGGGACATGATTACATTATATTTTGTTGGTATTTATAATTTGATCGTATATATATTAAGCGAGAGTTACAAAGAGATATTTTTGAATTAAATGATTTGAATATTTGTTATGTCAGATAATTATAAAAGGAAATAATTGGGAGTCACAAGGGGTCCCACCTATTTAGTTATTATTTAAAGACCCTTATTTATATGTTATTATTATTTATTTGTCTCAAACTAATTAGTTAAGTTATTTTGATTTAACTAAAGAAAGGTAGTTCAACTACCATAACTTATTGAGAGAGAATAAAAGCTCAATCAAATGAAGAGACAAAGGAGGGGAGAATAGAAGGAGAACTACAACCAAAAGGTTTTCTCTATATTAGTGAGATATTTTCAGTTTTCATTCATTATGAGTTTACTAGAAAGCTTAATCCTCTTGATGACAACAGGGTCTTATTGAAGGCAACAAGATTCAAAACTGAATCACATATTTCAGCAACTTGTTTTATTGTTGGCAATCTATGTATTCTTGTTTGTTTATGAATTAAATTTCATGATTGATAAAGACTATATTGTAGAGTCAAGTGGCAACATGTTGTGGCAAGTTGATCCAGATCATTAGTTTCAGTTTTATTGTGTTGTCAGAGTCTTTTTGTATGGTGCTCATCAAAGGCTTCTAAATCTGACTTTAGTCCCTACCCTCGCAGGGGTTTGTAAAAAGGAACCCAGTTTTGTGTCTCATAATGAAGTAAAATCATATTATTGTTTGTGTCTCACATATGTGTCTTCATGATATATGGTTCTTTCTTTTGATTTTATCTCCATGTTTACATTATTGTAAATTATGTATACTCTCACATAGCTCTGTTTAATTCTATTGTACATTGCTATAAACATAAAGTCAACCTTGATCCTTTGTAATTGATACTTGTGGATTAAGTGAATATTTTTTAGGCTATAAACCCCGGGTGACATTCCCAACTATCTTGTGTTAGCTGGGCAAGATCTGAAAATGATTAAGGTTCTTTATACCTTTTTCTCAGCACACTTTTTCTTCCCCTCCTTGGAAGCTTCTCGGTGCTCTTTTTGCTTCGAACCTCTTGGTTGCCCCTTCTTTTGGCCTATGTTTTCCAGGTATTGTGCCTATACACATGCCTCATCCACTGTCCTTGGCTCGAAGAGCATCAACTGCTTTCGTAGATGACTATGTAAGCCCCGTAGATATTTGAGGAGTACATCTGGGTTCTTGGGAGAGATACCCAACATGATGACAATCTTTTTAGACTCAGTGGTGTACCCTTGTACACTATGCCCCTGCCTCTGCCTAAAGTAGTGCCATCGGATCCATTGGTCCTCTACATACCCGATAGGGTGAAATTGGGACTCAATGAGGGTTTTGAAGTCCTCCCGCTTGGTTACTAGTGGATCACCCTTTAGTCTAAGTGTTTTAGTATGGCTTTCCCACCACGTTAAAGCATGGCCCTCTAACTTCAATCTAGCAAATGAAATCTTCTAATCTTCATCTATATGATGAATGCTAAAATAAAATGCTAGTGTTTGTAACCAATGATTCAATTTTAATGCATTGATCTCACCTTGGTATGAATTTATGTCCACTTTCACTTCCATCTTGAAAAGAGATTGTGAAGGGTTCACAACACTCGAACTCAGCTGCTCTTTCTCATATTCTTTCCGCGAATCCTTTCCTAAGTCTTCCTGATCTTCTGATTTCCCCTCTAATCTATTCTCCGAGTTTGAGCCTCCATCACATCTGAACAATTTGATCCTGCTTGCTAGAGCCACCATGAGGAGGTTCATATTGCAACTAATGTCGACAAATTGTGCTTCAAACCACTCAAATCTCTCTTCTCCTGGATCTCAAGGGTTATTATGAACATACTTGTCTGCCATGGCTAGGGTTTCTACGACTTTTCCTTAAGCCGATTCCTGGATCGTGCAACTTCCCACAAATACCCCAAAAGAAAAACCTCACTTTGATACCAATATGATATGTAAATTTCCATGGATATTCCACTGGAATAGTTTGTCACAACAAATCTAATAAAATACTGAAAATCTTTATTGTTAAGTTTTATTTTCCCTTTACATCTCCAAAATATTTAGCTACAGATTTTCTACTTATGCATGAAATAGATAAAATAGAGAATAGTAAAATACAATCACATCATCCACAAATAACACGAGATATGACCTGGGAAACCTAATGTGGGAGAAAACCCAGTGAAATGATGCAAGTACAAAGAAAAACACACTCTTTGGAGTTACCTTTGACTTGTGGCCAGTATGTCTACTACATAATCTCTCCTCCTCTATTATGCTCTCAGAACACTACTCTCAGATGATTTTCTCAGCTATGGAACAAGATACAATGCAAAAGAATGGAATCCATTCTCCTCCTAGTGGCCCGATATTTAACATAGCTCGGTGGTCATCTAGGGATAAGTTTATGACTTCCTCAACCCTCAACTGTGATATGGTTTTGAACCTTCTAGAATCTTCTTGAAACTACAAATGTGGCTAGCCCCATATGCATGAGTTACGAGGGCTAATGTGGCATCCTCTCGTACCATGGTGGTCCACATGATAGGTCAACTTGCGGGAGGCATAACTTTTGCATACGAGCTCCGATTGACGAATGATTTGCACTATTGGAAAGGTCTCAATGTGTAGAATAACGCCACAAGGTCCATAAAGTACTAAGAAAGATTTAATCCCAAAAAACATCATTTGATGCCTCAAAATGGCTCTAGAAGGTTCCAGACCCCAATTTTCCAAACTGGGACCTGCCACTAAAATTGGCCTGCAAGTTGATTCCTCCATTTTTTTCCAATCTAAACGGATCAATATAGATAAAAAAACACTATAATGATCCAATTCGGGATCAAGAAGAATCATGATGAACTTAGTAAGTACATGAGTGAGGATCTCGTGGAGGAGTAGGTCGAGACCAAGACAATGCTTAATATTTAGCGATAAGACACGTTGACAAAGCTTATGGATCATCGGTTATTTTTCCAAATGTGTTTCTTAACTTCTATTAAATATACAATATGGAGCTTAGGTCAATATTTAGGCCGACACAATGTTATAATTAATACATCCACTAGGGTACTTTCTTACTAAACAAGGCAAAGGGGCACTGGGAAGCTCTGATTGTAGAGCTTGACAGTCCTAATTATGCCAAAGTAGAGGTCAAGATGTCAAACTTGGAAGGGAATAAAGTTGATGTGCTCGGTGCCACAAGCAAGGGCCTCGGTTACAGATATTTCATGGCTACAAAATTGCTCGCCATACTCAAAGAGATATCTGATAAGCCCCCTCGAGGTAAGAGGAGGTGTAGGTATGCGATCTACAAGCGAATTGAGGCCAGTTCATATTATGGCTATAGGAATGACAAGGACGGTATCTTGGAGAAAGTCAAGTAGCCTACGGAAGAGGATATGCAAGGCAGAGCACTAAGGAAGTGACAGAGGATCTAGTCCATGTGTTAAATTATGAGAGGCATCTAAGAGTGACCTATGTTTTTGCTTCGACAAAGCAAAACCTCCACACAATTTAATTGTGGAGGTTTTCATATGTAGATTGTGAACTAAATTATTTTTCTTCTGGCTGCTAATATTACTATGCTCGACATCGTCGGCGTATCTGATTCACATAAAATTATTTTTAGGCACATATATATAGATAAAATGAATTTAAAATATAAAACAAAAACATATATAACTAATTTGTATTTATCAAATATTGAAAATAGTTTATGTTTGCCAAAAATTAATGAAAAAGTAAGTGGTTCTCTTAACAAATACATATGCACCGCATCTGGTGCTCTTTATCAGACATAAG
>JZKD02S0185644.1:0-22725 GCA_000966675.3 Picea glauca
TCGTTTCAGATGGGTGATATTCAGATGGGTGGTATTCAGGAAAGCCACAGCACAGTGCAAGATGGTATGTCTGTTTGTTTAATCTTTCAGAATAATTTCATATTAGATTGTACTGTCTATTCTCATTCATCCCTCACAATAACATGTTGTTGTAATATAATGTGACTCTGACATTGAGAAAATGGAACTCCAGGGCCTGATTTGATCACTGATTCAGAGCAAGGAAGAGGTCCCAATAGAACGATGTTTGCAGGAAAGAGGAAGTCCCACTGGGTGCTTGTGATATTCAGTGTTTTGGCACTTCTTGTGGGTCAAGCTGCTGCCATTCTTCTTAGCCGGTATTATTTTGATAATGGTGGTGACAGCAAATGGATTTTAACCCTGATGCAATCGGCAGGATGGCCTATTCTTTTCATACCTTTGGTACTTTATCAAAGAATGCAAGCCTCTAAGCTTACACCCCTCACACCCAAATTGGTGCCTATTTATGTTGCCCTGGGTTTGCTTGTAGCTGGGGACAATCTGCTTTACTCTTGGGGTCTCTCCTATATGCCTGTTTCGACCTATTCTCTTCTCTGTTCAAGTCAGTTGGCCTTCAATGCTGTATTTGCATTCATGCTGAACAGGCAGAAAATCAGCCCATCTATTCTGAATTCTCTTGTTTTGCTGACTTTGAGTGCAATTCTGCTTGGGGTTCATTCAGAGAGTGACAAGCCCAAGGGAGTGAATCCTGCCAAGTACATAGTAGGCTTCATTTGCACTGTTGTAGCTTCTGCAATCTATGGACTGATTCTTCCATTGATGCAGCTTGTATTCAATAGGGTTATAAAGAAGGAGACTTTCGCAATGGTTCTGGAAATGCAAATTTACACATCCATAGTTGCCACTGTGGTGTGCATAATTGGATTGTTTGTTGGCGGGGATTTCCGAGATATGAAAGAAAACGCTGACAGTTTCACAGCAGGGAAAGTTGCGTACTATATGACATTGATATGGTCTGCTATAGGATGGCAGGTTTGTGGAATGGGTGCAATCGGTTTGATTTTTTTGGTTTCTTCCCTGTTTTCAAATGCTATAAGTACCTTGACCCTCCCTGTTGTACCCATATTATCAGTGGGGTTCTTCCATGACAAAATGGATGCTTTGAAGATTATTTCGATGTTGTTAAGCTTATGGGGTCTCGTTTCGTATATATTTGGTGGGTATTTGGATTCAAAGCCTGCAATGGACTTCCAGAATGACACGGACTCAAAGAGTGCTATTAGAGAGGACCAACTCAACTCTCTGGTTGCGCTGAGCTAAGGAATGCCCTCCCGCTGAAAACCTTTGTTGCTCTTCATCTCTGTAAATGTATTGTGATGTACACTGGGCACGTCCGCCATTGTGGGAGCATTTATGTATTTGCATATATTTAGGGGTCAGATGGATAAATAGAGTGCCTTTGATTTGTTGGGCCTTTATTTATCCTAATTAGGTGAGAGATTTGGATATGTTTTATTAAAGTCATATGTATGCTGTATATTTACTTGGGTTTTATATCCTATATATATATATTGGTGGTGTATATATATATTGGTGGTGGTTGAGAGAAGTGGTTTATAGAAACATATACTTTATATTAAGATCATTATTTTAATGGAGTAAATATAATGGTGCATAAATGGTTGGCAAGGATTGCACCAATTCTTAATATGGTTGGATTTTTGGGTGTCTCCTCTCGACTAAACACACCATAAGGGTAGTGAACTGCAGTCGCCTAGCAAATGAAACTCATACCTTAATTGGTTGAGCTATCGAGAATTGGCAATGGTGCATCCCACTAATATAAAAGTTCGATTGGATTTTAGTGTGAGTATGGCCTTCCCTCGGGTCGAATTGGTTGGATTCGATTTTAGTGTGAGTATGGCATTCCCTCTCCCTTTATGCAAAAAAATAAATGAAAAAATATAACGTTATGCATTATAATAAAATAAAAAATATGATTACATTAGTTGAGAATCCATAGTGGTTTTTAACGACATTTATAATGGAATTGTTGCAATCTACATATTTAATGTCGACATTTCTAGCCACCTCTTAGGCTCATCATCTGATCTGGATTCGACCATTATATAATTTTTCATCCATATTAGTACTTTTTGGGTGGACAAATTGGAGGGATTGGCTGGCAGGGCCAATTTTAGTGGCCCTACCTAGTTATATATCCTGCAAGTTGACTCACCTAATTGTCCACCATGGTACCAAGTGGATGTGACGTCAACCTCCATAACTCACATGTGGGGCGATCCATATGTGGATTTTCAAAAAGATTCTAGTTGGTCCAAAACCTTATCACTAATTGAGGGTTGAGGATGCAAAAACCTTAACCCTAAACGACTATGAGGCTATGTTAAATATCAGGCCACTAGGAAGAGAAGGGGTTTCATTATTTTGTATGGTACTTGTTCCATAGTTGAGAAGAACATCTAAGAGTGGGATTTTGAGAGCATAACATAGGAGGTAGGAGATTCTATAACAGTGATTCAGGCCATAGTGTAAAAAACAACTCCATAGTGAGTGCCCCCTTCTTTGTGCTTGCATTTCATAACTAAAAAAAAGAGAGCGAAGCATAGGTCTTACCTTTTAGCTAGGTTTTTTCTCATATTGAGTTTCAAATGATACATATTGTATTCAATTGTGTGGATGGTGTGTTTATTTTCCTATTGTTTCATTTTTGTATTTCAATTATTTCATAAATCTGAGCAATAAGCTAGTAATAATTAATCTGGGATCTAAGGAAATAAATTGCATAATCTAAGATTTCATAATATTATAATATCTATTGTGATGAATTGTTCCAATGGAATATCCATAGAAGTTTGCAGATCATCATCAGTACAAGAATGATGTGAAGCTTATTCATATGCATCTTCATTAATAAATGAAGAAACAACGTTTATAAATCAGTACTTATATATTCTTCACTAACATTTAACATCTATATTTTCCATGGAAAGATTATTGATATCATAAATTCATGGCCAACCATCTACATCATGAAAAAGTAGTCCATTAATTAATTATTATTTAAGGAGAGTTGGCAACCAAGTTTAGCTAATTGTCAAACAATCATCTCGATTTAGACCACAATTAAAGACTTTTACAATCTATGTTGCCTCTATTATTCTCTTTTTGACAAATTATCAATTATAGCCAACATTTGCATCTCTTCAATTTTAATGTTGATGACAACCTATGTAATTTGGGCTCATGGAAAGGAAAAACTGGAAGAATTCATTGAACATCTCAACAACTAGTTAGTCTCCATTAAATGTATAGTGGAATTGAAAGAGAATTGGTTCCTTCCATTTATGTATGTCATGGTAATATGGAAATAGGATGGTTGCATTTCCCAAGAGGTCTATAGGAATAAAATGCATATAGAGCAATACCTACAGGTGAATTCTCACCACCAACCAAGTTAGAAAATGGATGTACTAAACACATTTATTACTAGATCCATGAGGATCACTAGCAATGACCATATTAAGTAGGATATTGAACATTTGCACAAAGTTTTCATAAGAGATGGATATAATGTTCTTCAAATCAATAAGTAATTTATGAAAGAAAAGAGACAACAAAAAAGAACTTGAGAACCTAACTTGGAAGAAAAGAAGGTGTTTCTAATATATGTACAAGGAGTATCTGATAAAATTACCAAGCATTTGAGGAAAAAGAACATTAGTATGATCTTCGCGCCACCAAACAACATCAAGAAAATCCTAAGATAAGTGAAAGATCTTATTGAACCAATATTGCAAAATGGAGTTTACCAAATTCCATGTTCTTTCAAGAAAATCTACATTAGTACAATAGGGAGGTCCATCCAAACTAGAATAGAAGATTGCATTGTAGACAATTTACATGATAGGACTTGGAATTTAACATTGGCAAAACGCTTACATGATACCAAGCATCCCATTAAACTTGAGGAGCTGAAAATCCTAGCCATAGTGAATAATTGGTCCAAATGGAGAATAAGATAGGCAATTGTAATATCCCTGATTTTAATCCTTGCAAATTATGATGTAATTGTATTAACGTGAATTAGGTTGTTGAGTTGATGTGTTGGTACGAAGAGCCCGTATTGATTTAATGTGGTTGGGGGTCGAATTGCATATTATGAACAATGAAATAATTTTAATAAAAGTAATAATCGTTGGTTGTGGTATGAAAAGAATGAAGAACGATGGGGGGCTATGATTCCACAAGAAAGAGGGGTCCAAGGGGGAATTATTATTGGGTAATAATTCAACCAACATTCTTGAAATTATTATCATTGTGTAAGCCTTTTATTTATTTTTGAGTGTTCCTAAATCCAATCATTAAACTCATGTAAGATGGTGGGTGTGAGTAGTCAAATCCCATAGTTATTGGAGAGCATGGGCTAAAGTATAATTTTTTTGGGGAAGAGTGAAGTCAAGCAAGCAAGGGAGAAGAACGGAAATGTGTATGCAAAATGGGGACAATTTTTACAGGCATATTTTGGGTAGAAAAGAAAGAGCTAAGTGTTGGGAAGAGCACCATATATCATATACTTGAAGGAATCCATTGTTTGGTTGTGATATATTCTAAGGAAGAGGCATGTGTTCCTGTAAATCGGGTTGTAAGCCTATAGTGTGATTTCTTGTTGAGGAAATGTCTCAAGAGTCTTCTGAAGGATATTGTGAGAACTCCTTGGACAACTGAGAGGTCTTGAAAGTTCCCAGCTAAGAGATTCTTGGCCAACCAAGTGCACTAGGGTCCCTGATAAGCGAATGGTACAGCCTAAGAGACTATGAGAAGTGAAGGGGGTACATTCCTGAATCCTTGGGTAGTGCAGGTTGTGGGGAAAAGAGAGAGCTGGAGGATTGGAAATGTTGTGTGAGTAGAACCTGGGTTTGGGGTTGCTATGTGTGGAGACTAGACAACCAGAGGGTCGAATATCCTTGTGGACTCATAGCCTTAGCTTGGGGTGGCCTGTTATTGAGAGAAAATGAACAACAATGCCTATGGTGGGGCAGTTCATCCTTCGTATACAGCCAATTTGTTAACTATTAACATATAAGTGTTTATGTTATGTTCTTATGTTATTTTGCTATGCAAATAGTTTACATGAATGTTGTGTGTTTGTTTTTTTCTTGAACAGTTGCATCCATGTTTAATATATGATGTTAGATGCATTTAGAACTGTATTATCAGTCAAATGGTTAAATCTTTGTGTGATTTGTAGTTGATAAGCTACAACAAATTAATTATAAGTAAATCTTAATGATTTAATGAGTTTCCACACGTAATGTTGCTCAATTGGAAGTTGGGTATGTTACAACATGGTATAAGAGCTTCTAGTTCAAACACCGGGCTTGTATGGGTCAAGAACCATTGCGAATTTTGACAAAATTTGTTTCTACAGTTTTGTTTGTGATGAATTTGGGGAAAAAAGTGAAAGATTAAAGAGAAATCCCCAAATTCATGGGGAAAATTCCAGTTTAAATGAATCTAAACTGTTTTAGAGGTTTAATGGATTCAATTTGTATAATTGTAGATCTATATTTGACCTGCAAGGTTGAAATTCGTGTTTTAATGGCCATTATAACATTGGGTAGAGTTCAGTGAATTGACGACCAAAATCATGTTTGATCTTTAGATCAACAACTTAGATTTGTTAAGATACATTTAAAAATTTATAAGGTTTCAACCATTTGGAAGTTTGAGTAGATCAACGGACATGATTCATTATCGGGGGTTTGGGAAATGGATCATCTCAACGGTCTATAATAGTTTTGATCGTTTGGGAGTTGGAGCTGATCGATGGTCAATATCATCTTGGATGAGAGATCGAAGGTCCATATTGACCTAGGTTTTGATAAGAAATTTTATAAGTGTTGAAGTTCACCAGTAGAATTTATCGATGGATGATGGTCAAATTGGTGAGTTTGGAGAAGAGTTGGGTTCAAGCAAAATAAGTCTCTAATCGTCAATAGCTAATGGTCTGGGATCGACATATTTTGGAAAAAAGTTCCACACGTCCAAAATAAATCTCCGACAATCGATGGTCGATGATCGGACATTGACAGAGTTGGGAAAAGTTTAATAGATTGACGAATGAGATCATTTCTTGATGGTAGATCGATGGTCCAAATTCATCGGGGATTTGGACAAAATTTTCTAAGTGTTGGAGTTGGCCAAAGAAAATCGTCGATAAGGAAATGGTCAGGCATCGAATGAATTGGCAAGGTGTTTGTTTTTCCAAAAGAAATTGTCGATGGTTGATGCGCTGATGGTCGAGTGTCGACCGATTTGGCGAGGTGTTCGAGTCATCCAAGAGAAATGACTGATGATAAATGGAGAAAAGAGGGTGATGATGTGTCATGCCATGTCAACAACCAAGAATCATGTCACGTCAACATCCATGTGTCATGCCACATCATCCAAGTTGACACCTCAGGATGACATGTGATACAACGTCAGTAGTTACTACGTCAGCCCAAAAGTGGTTGATGACCGATGGTTGGGTCGACTGAACTGGAAAAGTTTTTTGGGATTGCGGAAAACTGATGGGTCGATGGTAGGGAATCAACCGAATTGATTAGGAATTTCATTCATTGATGAAAATTTCCGATGGTCTACAGTCGATGGTCGGGTCACCCAATTTAGCATGGTGTTGTGAATCAATTGCTAAAGGAATGGGTCAATGTTCAATGGTCAGGTCAACAGTTTTGGGAAAATGTTGTGTGTTCCCAAAGGAGAACGTCGATGGATGATAGATTTAAATTAACAGTTGACATATCACCTGGTTTTGAGATGAACATCTTAGATTTAAAGTGTTATGATAGTAAAAAAGTCAAATTTCTATGAATTTTCAGGTTTTTCAAGGTCATGAACTTGCACAATTGTTTTGAGGTCCTAAAAAATGTTTTGAGACTATAACTGTCATAGAAACCATTTAATTCTCTATATATTAAATAAAATATCTCAAAGATATCTTTCCAACGAGCTAATATGTTCGCAAAACAGAGTTCGTATGAGAAAGTTACAACCAAAATAGTCAAGGTAAAATTTAGACAATAGTTTAGTTCTAAAGGGTATTACTCCTAGCTCACAAGTTTGTTTTGGGAACAGGAGTAGTCTATGGAAATATTATCAACCAAAAAAGACAAATATGGATCCATTTTGGAATTTGGGTATGTAAAAATGTGAAGGAAGAGAAAGAAGACACATGTAGCATACATGAATAAAAATGTAAACAATCAAAACTTTTGTGAGCCGTAACTAACAGTCTAAAGCTTGACTAAGGGAAAAATTCTGACAGATTATTCTGGAGGTAGTCATTGACATAACCAATTGATATTCTATAAAACTCCCAAAGGAGTTGGTGTAGGGATGCATAAACATGGCTATAATTGCTAAGCTAGGAGAAAGTGCAAAGGGGCAAAATTGACATTTCCAGATTGCTACAGATTTTGACTGGAGCATCAGTTTGATAATCTAAGAGTTATTGTGATTTTAGTGTTAGAAGTGTTATCTATGCCATACAGAAATTTTTCCTTGGTTCCTAACAAAATTACCTCTATAGGTGGCCAAATTTGGTGTTTAAGATTATTTTGCACTTGAAAAAAGGTGTACAAAAGGGTTAAATTGACAATATTCAATTACATATAACTGTCTACTCGGTGCTCATAATTGAGAAAGAAAGAAGTAATTGGAAAGATATTGGATAGGGGAATCCATATACTCACTCATAACTTATTTTTGATCCAAACAAGTCTCAAGGAATTATAAGGAAGGCTTATGTTGTACTTGAAGGACACCATTGAGTAGAATGAAATTCCAAGAGGCCATAACTCTTAGCTCACAAATCAAATTGAAGCATGAGTATGATCATTGGAAGGGTAATCCAGAGGATATCCTAATAGGAATACTAAGTTCTCCATGGGAGCATCAGGTTTCTCCATAAAGTTGTAGGAAAAAGTGGAATTAGATTCCATGAACCATGTAATTACTCAATGCAAAGATTTTTCCAAATAGTGTCAAAGTTTGGAGAAACTTTCCCAAAAGATAGAGGCCAGTGCCAAAGGTGATTGTTTTGTAAGGAAGAGTGTATATGCTCATGATAGTTCATATGAATAATCCTAGAGGCACACTCGAAGTGCAATATTTTGACAAATAAATATAGATTGATCTTACTAACATGGCATTGCTATTAAGAAGAAGATAACTCTGTAGAGAGTGTTGTGTGAAAGGGATTTCTAGAAAGAGGATGAGATTCCACAATTGAGAACTGTGTGGGTTTGTTCTAGATTAATTCCAAGCTCCATAGGACAAGGAAGCAATTCAATCTTATATGGTTGGATAAAGCATCAAAGAGACGCAAAGGGAGGTGGAGAACTATAGAACAAGTGATGCAAGGATGACAAAGGTCTAAGGAAGAGGAGAGGAATATTAGTGTTCGAATGTTATAGAGTCTGGATGACTAGTAAAGGAAAATCAATAGAGGTAGTCACATAAGGTATGAAAGAAATGGATGAGTAATTTCATAAATTTGCACAGGGACTAAGGAGAACTCCATAGCCTTGAAGATAGAAATATTGTGAAGACTACAAGCTTGCTGCAAGAAAAGGAAAAAGGATGTCAAGAGAGAAGGTGTGAATCATGAGTGGATGAGCCATCTCTATGTGTAAGCATGGGGATGCAGGAAGAAGGAATTGTTAGATATGATCTTGAAATTTTTGTCTAAAGTATCCAAGGCAAGAAAGTTGCCTTTGTTATTAGAGTGTGCAACAAAAGTAGGATATAGGAGAGAACGCAGGAGTGTAGCATTTCAATTGGAACAGAGTGGTCTTGAGTGGCCAAGTAGTGCCTCATATTGAATCACTCAATGAAGTGAAGAGAGATATTTAAAGTTAATCAAAGTCGTGGATGGAAAAGATTATTATAAAAATGACACAAAATAAATGTTTCGGAATGTTGAAATTCCATTCATTGATATTGATATTTCAAGACCAGTTTGGTCCAACAAATAGGGAGTGGTTAATTGGTTTGAATTGCTAATTTTTAGTTGTAGTAGTGCATATTACAACACTAATAATATTGAGAATTACAACCTAAAGATGCTAGGATATGATTCTGTTACACTTAAAGGAAGCAGTTGTGAGATGGAAACACTAGTGGATCTAGTGAATGGAAATGTAGAAATGGCCAAGTGGGGCTTGGATAGCAAGTCCAGAATAGGGGCCAGTGGTGCAAAATTGAGAAGAATGGTAGTACACATGGTAACGAGGTTCTATATAAATTCATGAACAACCATCCACAACAACAACAAAATATTGAAATTAAATCTGAAATAGATATGCATTGGAGTGCATGATAGAATTGATGCATGATACATAAAATAAAAATAGAATGCATGTGCATAAAATAGGCATGAAAGATCAAATTCTTAGTGCATATTGATGTGTGTTTGTGCATGTGGAAATTCATAAACATGTTATTGGCATGAGTATAGATTAAGGGTAATCTGTCGACATATATATGAAATAATGATGATATGATATTTGAATAAAACTAATGATGGATTGTGTATCCAGGAAAAATGATTATAGCATGATGATACTATTGCTTATGGTATCCATCCATATGAAGACAAATGAAGATGGTGGAAATGTTGATCAAGAGGTTGGTGAGAGCCTGTGAGCTTATACAAAGTACCAATTGATCAGGTAGCATCAAGTAAATTGATAAAAACCATATATGTATGCATTTGGGGTTGTTATGATGTATACATGTTGAAGTGAATTGAGGTAAGAATTCCCTTAGTTGAATCTCAAAATTTTAATTGATGTAAAGGTAGGAGACCTTGAATATGAAAATATTATTTGTTGCTTGAATGCATTTATGGGAAATCTAATTGCATGTTGTTTTATGCTAGTTATGATATCATAACCAAGTTAAGTCATGATATATTACCCCTGTTATAGCAATGAATTTCATTAGAGATGGCCATGTGTGAGGCCATTGTGAGAATGGATATGGAAAGGCTATAGTGCCATCTAAGTGAATAATGGTTTCCCCATATGTAACCAAGTTTTGTACCACAACCATTTTTACTACAATGAATAACACTAATGGATGATGTTCCTAGTGTTGTGTATGGGCTGAAGATGAAGGTATCCAAATGATGGGATGGGTTGTGGGGAAGCTTTTGGGTGATGTATTGAGGCGTGGGCCATACCTTCCAACTCACATGGTGGAATACATGACATGAAAATATGGTATTCCAAAGTCAATGCAAGGATGCATTGCGTGGATGTGGCCATGATTATCGACACATTGGTTTCAGTATTAGTAAAGTTTGGTTGCATTCTAAAAAACTTGGTATGTTGATAATGCATGTAGATTGAATGATGGTTTCATTATAGATAATATTATTAATGGTTGAATTCCATTTTTAATATGAATAATAGTTGAAAGTGATGGAATTTTTAGATTAATATAGTGATGGAATTTTTAGATTAATATAATGTTGAAAATCACTTCATTGACTAAATGNTCGTTTCAGATGGGTGATATTCAGATGGGTGGTATTCAGGAAAGCCACAGCACAGTGCAAGATGGTATGTCTGTTTGTTTAATCTTTCAGAATAATTTCATATTAGATTGTACTGTCTATTCTCATTCATCCCTCACAATAACATGTTGTTGTAATATAATGTGACTCTGACATTGAGAAAATGGAACTCCAGGGCCTGATTTGATCACTGATTCAGAGCAAGGAAGAGGTCCCAATAGAACGATGTTTGCAGGAAAGAGGAAGTCCCACTGGGTGCTTGTGATATTCAGTGTTTTGGCACTTCTTGTGGGTCAAGCTGCTGCCATTCTTCTTAGCCGGTATTATTTTGATAATGGTGGTGACAGCAAATGGATTTTAACCCTGATGCAATCGGCAGGATGGCCTATTCTTTTCATACCTTTGGTACTTTATCAAAGAATGCAAGCCTCTAAGCTTACACCCCTCACACCCAAATTGGTGCCTATTTATGTTGCCCTGGGTTTGCTTGTAGCTGGGGACAATCTGCTTTACTCTTGGGGTCTCTCCTATATGCCTGTTTCGACCTATTCTCTTCTCTGTTCAAGTCAGTTGGCCTTCAATGCTGTATTTGCATTCATGCTGAACAGGCAGAAAATCAGCCCATCTATTCTGAATTCTCTTGTTTTGCTGACTTTGAGTGCAATTCTGCTTGGGGTTCATTCAGAGAGTGACAAGCCCAAGGGAGTGAATCCTGCCAAGTACATAGTAGGCTTCATTTGCACTGTTGTAGCTTCTGCAATCTATGGACTGATTCTTCCATTGATGCAGCTTGTATTCAATAGGGTTATAAAGAAGGAGACTTTCGCAATGGTTCTGGAAATGCAAATTTACACATCCATAGTTGCCACTGTGGTGTGCATAATTGGATTGTTTGTTGGCGGGGATTTCCGAGATATGAAAGAAAACGCTGACAGTTTCACAGCAGGGAAAGTTGCGTACTATATGACATTGATATGGTCTGCTATAGGATGGCAGGTTTGTGGAATGGGTGCAATCGGTTTGATTTTTTTGGTTTCTTCCCTGTTTTCAAATGCTATAAGTACCTTGACCCTCCCTGTTGTACCCATATTATCAGTGGGGTTCTTCCATGACAAAATGGATGCTTTGAAGATTATTTCGATGTTGTTAAGCTTATGGGGTCTCGTTTCGTATATATTTGGTGGGTATTTGGATTCAAAGCCTGCAATGGACTTCCAGAATGACACGGACTCAAAGAGTGCTATTAGAGAGGACCAACTCAACTCTCTGGTTGCGCTGAGCTAAGGAATGCCCTCCCGCTGAAAACCTTTGTTGCTCTTCATCTCTGTAAATGTATTGTGATGTACACTGGGCACGTCCGCCATTGTGGGAGCATTTATGTATTTGCATATATTTAGGGGTCAGATGGATAAATAGAGTGCCTTTGATTTGTTGGGCCTTTATTTATCCTAATTAGGTGAGAGATTTGGATATGTTTTATTAAAGTCATATGTATGCTGTATATTTACTTGGGTTTTATATCCTATATATATATATTGGTGGTGTATATATATATTGGTGGTGGTTGAGAGAAGTGGTTTATAGAAACATATACTTTATATTAAGATCATTATTTTAATGGAGTAAATATAATGGTGCATAAATGGTTGGCAAGGATTGCACCAATTCTTAATATGGTTGGATTTTTGGGTGTCTCCTCTCGACTAAACACACCATAAGGGTAGTGAACTGCAGTCGCCTAGCAAATGAAACTCATACCTTAATTGGTTGAGCTATCGAGAATTGGCAATGGTGCATCCCACTAATATAAAAGTTCGATTGGATTTTAGTGTGAGTATGGCCTTCCCTCGGGTCGAATTGGTTGGATTCGATTTTAGTGTGAGTATGGCATTCCCTCTCCCTTTATGCAAAAAAATAAATGAAAAAATATAACGTTATGCATTATAATAAAATAAAAAATATGATTACATTAGTTGAGAATCCATAGTGGTTTTTAACGACATTTATAATGGAATTGTTGCAATCTACATATTTAATGTCGACATTTCTAGCCACCTCTTAGGCTCATCATCTGATCTGGATTCGACCATTATATAATTTTTCATCCATATTAGTACTTTTTGGGTGGACAAATTGGAGGGATTGGCTGGCAGGGCCAATTTTAGTGGCCCTACCTAGTTATATATCCTGCAAGTTGACTCACCTAATTGTCCACCATGGTACCAAGTGGATGTGACGTCAACCTCCATAACTCACATGTGGGGCGAGCCATATGTGGATTTTCAAAAAGATTTTAGTTGGTCCAAAACCTTATCACTAATTGAGGGTTGAGGATGCAAAAACCTTAACCCTAAATGACTATCAGGCTATGTTAAATATCAGGCCACTAGGAAGAAAAGGGGTTCCATTATTTTGTATGGTACTTGTTCCATAGTTGAGAAGAACATCTAGGAGTGGGATTTTGAGAGAATAACATAGGAGGTAGGAGATTCTATAATAGTGATTCAGGTCATAGTGTAAAAGACAACTCCATAGTGAGTGCCCCCTTCTTTGTGCTTGCATTTCATAACTAAAAAAAAGAGAGCAAAGCATAGGCCTCACCTTCTAGCTAGGTTTTTTCTTGTATTGAGTTTCAAAGGATACATATTGTGTTCAATTGTGTGGATGGTGTGTTTATTTTCATATTGTTTCATTTTTGTATTTCAATTATTTCATAAATCTGAGCAATAAGCTAGTAATAATTAATCTGGGATCTAAGGAAATAAATTGCATAATCTAAGATTTCATAATATTATAACATCTATTGTGATGAATTGTTCTAGTGGAATATCCACAGAAGTTTACAGATCATCATCAGTACAAGAATGATGTGAAGCTTATTCATATGCATCTTCATTAATAAATGAAGAAACAACGTTTATAAATCGGTACTTATATATTCTCCACTAACATTTAACATCTATATTTTCCATGGAAAGATTATTGATATCATAAATTCATGGCCAACCATATACATCATGAGAAAGTAGTCCATTAATTAATTATTATTTAAGGAGAGTTGGCAACCAAGTTTAGCTAATTGTCAAACAATCATCTCGATGTAGACCACAATTAGAGACTTTTACAATCTATGTTGCCTCTATTATTCTCTTTTTGACAAATTATCAATTATAGCCAACATTTGCATCTCTTCAATTTTAATGTTGATGACAACCTATGTAATTTGGGCTCATGGAAAGGAAAAACTGGAAGAATTCATTGAACATCTCAACAACTAGTTAGTCTCCATTAAATGTATAGTGGAATTGAAAGAGAATTGGTTCCTTCCATTTATGTATGTCATGGTAATATGGAAATAGGATGGTTGCATTTCCCAAGAGGTCTATAGGAATAAAATGCATATAGAGCAATACCTACAGGTGAATTCTCACCACCAACCAAGTTAGAAAATGGATGTACTAAACACATTTATTACTAGATCCATGAGGATCACTAGCAATGACCATATTAAGTAGGATATTGAACATTTGCACAAAGTTTTCATAAGAGATGGATATAATGTTCTTCAAATCAATAAGTAATTTATGAAAGAAAAGAGACAACAAAAAAGAACTTGAGAACCTAACTTGGAAGAAAAGAAGGTGTTTCTAATATATGTACAAGGAGTATCTGATAAAATTACCAAGCATTTGAGGAAAAAGAACATTAGTATGATCTTCGCGCCACCAAACAACATCAAGAAAATCCTAAGATAAGTGAAAGATCTTATTGAACCAATATTGCAAAATGGAGTTTACCAAATTCCATGTTCTTTCAAGAAAATCTACATTAGTACAATAGGGAGGTCCATCCAAACTAGAATAGAAGATTGCATTGTAGACAATTTACATGATAGGACTTGGAATTTAACATTGGCAAAACGCTTACATGATACCAAGCATCCCATTAAACTTGAGGAGCTGAAAATCCTAGCCATAGTGAATAATTGGTCCAAATGGAGAATAAGATAGGCAATTGTAATATCCCTGATTTTAATCCTTGCAAATTATGATGTAATTGTATTAACGTGAATTAGGTTGTTGAGTTGATGTGTTGGTACGAAGAGCCCGTATTGATTTAATGTGGTTGGGGGTCGAATTGCATATTATGAACAATGAAATAATTTTAATAAAAGTAATAATCGTTGGTTGTGGTATGAAAAGAATGAAGAACGATGGGGGGCTATGATTCCACAAGAAAGAGGGGTCCAAGGGGGAATTATTATTGGGTAATAATTCAACCAACATTCTTGAAATTATTATCATTGTGTAAGCCTTTTATTTATTTTTGAGTGTTCCTAAATCCAATCATTAAACTCATGTAAGATGGTGGGTGTGAGTAGTCAAATCCCATAGTTATTGGAGAGCATGGGCTAAAGTATAATTTTTTTGGGGAAGAGTGAAGTCAAGCAAGCAAGGGAGAAGAACGGAAATGTGTATGCAAAATGGGGACAATTTTTACAGGCATATTTTGGGTAGAAAAGAAAGAGCTAAGTGTTGGGAAGAGCACCATATATCATATACTTGAAGGAATCCATTGTTTGGTTGTGATATATTCTAAGGAAGAGGCATGTGTTCCTGTAAATCGGGTTGTAAGCCTATAGTGTGATTTCTTGTTGAGGAAATGTCTCAAGAGTCTTCTGAAGGATATTGTGAGAACTCCTTGGACAACTGAGAGGTCTTGAAAGTTCCCAGCTAAGAGATTCTTGGCCAACCAAGTGCACTAGGGTCCCTGATAAGCGAATGGTACAGCCTAAGAGACTATGAGAAGTGAAGGGGGTACATTCCTGAATCCTTGGGTAGTGCAGGTTGTGGGGAAAAGAGAGAGCTGGAGGATTGGAAATGTTGTGTGAGTAGAACCTGGGTTTGGGGTTGCTATGTGTGGAGACTAGACAACCAGAGGGTCGAATATCCTTGTGGACTCATAGCCTTAGCTTGGGGTGGCCTGTTATTGAGAGAAAATGAACAACAATGCCTATGGTGGGGCAGTTCATCCTTCGTATACAGCCAATTTGTTAACTATTAACATATAAGTGTTTATGTTATGTTCTTATGTTATTTTGCTATGCAAATAGTTTACATGAATGTTGTGTGTTTGTTTTTTTCTTGAACAGTTGCATCCATGTTTAATATATGATGTTAGATGCATTTAGAACTGTATTATCAGTCAAATGGTTAAATCTTTGTGTGATTTGTAGTTGATAAGCTACAACAAATTAATTATAAGTAAATCTTAATGATTTAATGAGTTTCCACACGTAATGTTGCTCAATTGGAAGTTGGGTATGTTACAACATGGTATAAGAGCTTCTAGTTCAAACACCGGGCTTGTATGGGTCAAGAACCATTGCGAATTTTGACAAAATTTGTTTCTACAGTTTTGTTTGTGATGAATTTGGGGAAAAAAGTGAAAGATTAAAGAGAAATCCCCAAATTCATGGGGAAAATTCCAGTTTAAATGAATCTAAACTGTTTTAGAGGTTTAATGGATTCAATTTGTATAATTGTAGATCTATATTTGACCTGCAAGGTTGAAATTCGTGTTTTAATGGCCATTATAACATTGGGTAGAGTTCAGTGAATTGACGACCAAAATCATGTTTGATCTTTAGATCAACAACTTAGATTTGTTAAGATACATTTAAAAATTTATAAGGTTTCAACCATTTGGAAGTTTGAGTAGATCAACGGACATGATTCATTATCGGGGGTTTGGGAAATGGATCATCTCAACGGTCTATAATAGTTTTGATCGTTTGGGAGTTGGAGCTGATCGATGGTCAATATCATCTTGGATGAGAGATCGAAGGTCCATATTGACCTAGGTTTTGATAAGAAATTTTATAAGTGTTGAAGTTCACCAGTAGAATTTATCGATGGATGATGGTCAAATTGGTGAGTTTGGAGAAGAGTTGGGTTCAAGCAAAATAAGTCTCTAATCGTCAATAGCTAATGGTCTGGGATCGACATATTTTGGAAAAAAGTTCCACACGTCCAAAATAAATCTCCGACAATCGATGGTCGATGATCGGACATTGACAGAGTTGGGAAAAGTTTAATAGATTGACGAATGAGATCATTTCTTGATGGTAGATCGATGGTCCAAATTCATCGGGGATTTGGACAAAATTTTCTAAGTGTTGGAGTTGGCCAAAGAAAATCGTCGATAAGGAAATGGTCAGGCATCGAATGAATTGGCAAGGTGTTTGTTTTTCCAAAAGAAATTGTCGATGGTTGATGCGCTGATGGTCGAGTGTCGACCGATTTGGCGAGGTGTTCGAGTCATCCAAGAGAAATGACTGATGATAAATGGAGAAAAGAGGGTGATGATGTGTCATGCCATGTCAACAACCAAGAATCATGTCACGTCAACATCCATGTGTCATGCCACATCATCCAAGTTGACACCTCAGGATGACATGTGATACAACGTCAGTAGTTACTACGTCAGCCCAAAAGTGGTTGATGACCGATGGTTGGGTCGACTGAACTGGAAAAGTTTTTTGGGATTGCGGAAAACTGATGGGTCGATGGTAGGGAATCAACCGAATTGATTAGGAATTTCATTCATTGATGAAAATTTCCGATGGTCTACAGTCGATGGTCGGGTCACCCAATTTAGCATGGTGTTGTGAATCAATTGCTAAAGGAATGGGTCAATGTTCAATGGTCAGGTCAACAGTTTTGGGAAAATGTTGTGTGTTCCCAAAGGAGAACGTCGATGGATGATAGATTTAAATTAACAGTTGACATATCACCTGGTTTTGAGATGAACATCTTAGATTTAAAGTGTTATGATAGTAAAAAAGTCAAATTTCTATGAATTTTCAGGTTTTTCAAGGTCATGAACTTGCACAATTGTTTTGAGGTCCTAAAAAATGTTTTGAGACTATAACTGTCATAGAAACCATTTAATTCTCTATATATTAAATAAAATATCTCAAAGATATCTTTCCAACGAGCTAATATGTTCGCAAAACAGAGTTCGTATGAGAAAGTTACAACCAAAATAGTCAAGGTAAAATTTAGACAATAGTTTAGTTCTAAAGGGTATTACTCCTAGCTCACAAGTTTGTTTTGGGAACAGGAGTAGTCTATGGAAATATTATCAACCAAAAAAGACAAATATGGATCCATTTTGGAATTTGGGTATGTAAAAATGTGAAGGAAGAGAAAGAAGACACATGTAGCATACATGAATAAAAATGTAAACAATCAAAACTTTTGTGAGCCGTAACTAACAGTCTAAAGCTTGACTAAGGGAAAAATTCTGACAGATTATTCTGGAGGTAGTCATTGACATAACCAATTGATATTCTATAAAACTCCCAAAGGAGTTGGTGTAGGGATGCATAAACATGGCTATAATTGCTAAGCTAGGAGAAAGTGCAAAGGGGCAAAATTGACATTTCCAGATTGCTACAGATTTTGACTGGAGCATCAGTTTGATAATCTAAGAGTTATTGTGATTTTAGTGTTAGAAGTGTTATCTATGCCATACAGAAATTTTTCCTTGGTTCCTAACAAAATTACCTCTATAGGTGGCCAAATTTGGTGTTTAAGATTATTTTGCACTTGAAAAAAGGTGTACAAAAGGGTTAAATTGACAATATTCAATTACATATAACTGTCTACTCGGTGCTCATAATTGAGAAAGAAAGAAGTAATTGGAAAGATATTGGATAGGGGAATCCATATACTCACTCATAACTTATTTTTGATCCAAACAAGTCTCAAGGAATTATAAGGAAGGCTTATGTTGTACTTGAAGGACACCATTGAGTAGAATGAAATTCCAAGAGGCCATAACTCTTAGCTCACAAATCAAATTGAAGCATGAGTATGATCATTGGAAGGGTAATCCAGAGGATATCCTAATAGGAATACTAAGTTCTCCATGGGAGCATCAGGTTTCTCCATAAAGTTGTAGGAAAAAGTGGAATTAGATTCCATGAACCATGTAATTACTCAATGCAAAGATTTTTCCAAATAGTGTCAAAGTTTGGAGAAACTTTCCCAAAAGATAGAGGCCAGTGCCAAAGGTGATTGTTTTGTAAGGAAGAGTGTATATGCTCATGATAGTTCATATGAATAATCCTAGAGGCACACTCGAAGTGCAATATTTTGACAAATAAATATAGATTGATCTTACTAACATGGCATTGCTATTAAGAAGAAGATAACTCTGTAGAGAGTGTTGTGTGAAAGGGATTTCTAGAAAGAGGATGAGATTCCACAATTGAGAACTGTGTGGGTTTGTTCTAGATTAATTCCAAGCTCCATAGGACAAGGAAGCAATTCAATCTTATATGGTTGGATAAAGCATCAAAGAGACGCAAAGGGAGGTGGAGAACTATAGAACAAGTGATGCAAGGATGACAAAGGTCTAAGGAAGAGGAGAGGAATATTAGTGTTCGAATGTTATAGAGTCTGGATGACTAGTAAAGGAAAATCAATAGAGGTAGTCACATAAGGTATGAAAGAAATGGATGAGTAATTTCATAAATTTGCACAGGGACTAAGGAGAACTCCATAGCCTTGAAGATAGAAATATTGTGAAGACTACAAGCTTGCTGCAAGAAAAGGAAAAAGGATGTCAAGAGAGAAGGTGTGAATCATGAGTGGATGAGCCATCTCTATGTGTAAGCATGGGGATGCAGGAAGAAGGAATTGTTAGATATGATCTTGAAATTTTTGTCTAAAGTATCCAAGGCAAGAAAGTTGCCTTTGTTATTAGAGTGTGCAACAAAAGTAGGATATAGGAGAGAACGCAGGAGTGTAGCATTTCAATTGGAACAGAGTGGTCTTGAGTGGCCAAGTAGTGCCTCATATTGAATCACTCAATGAAGTGAAGAGAGATATTTAAAGTTAATCAAAGTCGTGGATGGAAAAGATTATTATAAAAATGACACAAAATAAATGTTTCGGAATGTTGAAATTCCATTCATTGATATTGATATTTCAAGACCAGTTTGGTCCAACAAATAGGGAGTGGTTAATTGGTTTGAATTGCTAATTTTTAGTTGTAGTAGTGCATATTACAACACTAATAATATTGAGAATTACAACCTAAAGATGCTAGGATATGATTCTGTTACACTTAAAGGAAGCAGTTGTGAGATGGAAACACTAGTGGATCTAGTGAATGGAAATGTAGAAATGGCCAAGTGGGGCTTGGATAGCAAGTCCAGAATAGGGGCCAGTGGTGCAAAATTGAGAAGAATGGTAGTACACATGGTAACGAGGTTCTATATAAATTCATGAACAACCATCCACAACAACAACAAAATATTGAAATTAAATCTGAAATAGATATGCATTGGAGTGCATGATAGAATTGATGCATGATACATAAAATAAAAATAGAATGCATGTGCATAAAATAGGCATGAAAGATCAAATTCTTAGTGCATATTGATGTGTGTTTGTGCATGTGGAAATTCATAAACATGTTATTGGCATGAGTATAGATTAAGGGTAATCTGTCGACATATATATGAAATAATGATGATATGATATTTGAATAAAACTAATGATGGATTGTGTATCCAGGAAAAATGATTATAGCATGATGATACTATTGCTTATGGTATCCATCCATATGAAGACAAATGAAGATGGTGGAAATGTTGATCAAGAGGTTGGTGAGAGCCTGTGAGCTTATACAAAGTACCAATTGATCAGGTAGCATCAAGTAAATTGATAAAAACCATATATGTATGCATTTGGGGTTGTTATGATGTATACATGTTGAAGTGAATTGAGGTAAGAATTCCCTTAGTTGAATCTCAAAATTTTAATTGATGTAAAGGTAGGAGACCTTGAATATGAAAATATTATTTGTTGCTTGAATGCATTTATGGGAAATCTAATTGCATGTTGTTTTATGCTAGTTATGATATCATAACCAAGTTAAGTCATGATATATTACCCCTGTTATAGCAATGAATTTCATTAGAGATGGCCATGTGTGAGGCCATTGTGAGAATGGATATGGAAAGGCTATAGTGCCATCTAAGTGAATAATGGTTTCCCCATATGTAACCAAGTTTTGTACCACAACCATTTTTACTACAATGAATAACACTAATGGATGATGTTCCTAGTGTTGTGTATGGGCTGAAGATGAAGGTATCCAAATGATGGGATGGGTTGTGGGGAAGCTTTTGGGTGATGTATTGAGGCGTGGGCCATACCTTCCAACTCACATGGTGGAATACATGACATGAAAATATGGTATTCCAAAGTCAATGCAAGGATGCATTGCGTGGATGTGGCCATGATTATCGACACATTGGTTTCAGTATTAGTAAAGTTTGGTTGCATTCTAAAAAACTTGGTATGTTGATAATGCATGTAGATTGAATGATGGTTTCATTATAGATAATATTATTAATGGTTGAATTCCATTTTTAATATGAATAATAGTTGAAAGTGATGGAATTTTTAGATTAATATAGTGATGGAATTTTTAGATTAATATAATGTTGAAAATCACTTCATTGACTAAATGCAAATATTGTGCGTGAGATACTAACAACTTGTTTAGTTGCAAGAAAGTTGAGGAAATTTTAGGTGGGGTAGTATTGGACATGGAAATGATGTAATACCATAAGGAAGACTGATATCTACTGGTGCAAGAGACAAACGTAATGAGAATAAATCTCATGCGTGGTAATATTTATTTTCCCATATAAACAAGTTTGAGAAATTAATAATTGAAAATTGTTACGATATGTTAACAATTTGTTTGGCTGCATGAAAATTGAAAAAATTGTAGGGAAAATGGTCTTGGATATGGAAGGGATGTAATCCCATAAGGAATACCTAAATCTATTGATGCAAGAGACAAACAACATTGAGAAGAAAACTCATGTTTGGGAAATTATGATTTCCCATCTAAAATAGATTTGAAATTTTATAATTATACGATGATGTCTCATATTGGTTGTATGCATATCATGTAGATGGGATGATTTCCACGGGTTGTATATTTCTAGTGGAATTCTAGAAGTGAGTTGGCATTCGTCTACGTGAGAGCACCTTGGAAAATGATGAATCTCTTGGGGAACTATGTATCAGTGAAAGGGATGCATGATCCTAGAGGGTGAGTACAATAAAGGAACGAGTTGTCAATATTGAAGAGTGAAATCCTATGTTAGATGCATTGTAGCAACAAGTTTGTTGCTAGTTATTTCTTGGTATTTCTTCCTAGTAGTTAGTCCCTTGAGATCCTAGTAGTGAGATTCCTAGTTACATGTGACAGAGAGACCCTGATAAATAAATGGTGCAACCCAAGAGGTTGTGAGAAGTGAAGGGGGCACATTCCTTGGGTAGGGAAGGTCAAGAGGAAGAGAGTTGGTGGAAATCGAGATATTTGTAGGAGAATTCCAGTGGATTATGCATATGTTTTGGGCTAGGGTTCCTTATTATATATGTTTTGGGGCAAGAGCACCTATGTAATTATGAATTTTGGGGCACATAGAGCCTATGTATTTATGGTATTGGAGATGAAGTGCCTATCTAATTTTTTTTGAGGATGGAATGCATGTGTGATTTTGGGTCATAGAGCCTATACATTTATTAATGGTTGGGGAGACGAAACTGTAAAATGAAACTACACATGTAGGGTGTTGTGCACTAAGGCTAGTGAAAAAATAATGGGGATGGGAATGTAACATCCCCCGTTTTAATCCCCATGAATTATAATGTAATTGTATAACATGAATTGGGCTGGTGAGCCAATGTGTTGTGAAGAGCCCGTATTAATTTAATGTGGTCGGGGGACGAATTAAATATTATGGACATTGAAATAATTAATAAAAGTAATAGTCATTGGTTGTGAGACGAAAGGAATGGAGAACGATGGGGGGCTATGATTCCACAAGAGGGAGGGGTCCAAGGGGAAATTATTCTTGGGTAATAATCCGACCCATATTTCTAAAATTATTACCATTGTGTAAACCTTATATTTGTTATTGAGGGTTCCTAAAGCCAATAATTAAAATCGTGTAAGAGGGTGGGTGTGAGGAGTCATATCCCATAGGTATTGGAGATCATGGGCTGAAGTAAAATCATCTTTGGGAAGAGTGAGAGTCA